>LPNX010225272.1:3800-84369 GCA_001517045.1 Pseudotsuga menziesii
TGTGGCATTTTAGTGAACTAACCACCCAATGTTTATGTCGTTCCGTTCGCCGATAAGGAGTTTTTCCGCCCGATGATTTAGTATTTTGTCTTTCCGACGCCGATAGACTTAATGGTCTCGTGGAACTCATTGTCTGTCTGAGGCCCATCATTGCAGTTGTGTATGGGACTATCCTGCCGATGTATATAGTAGTTCTACTCATCGAGAGGGTTTTTCCTCGCCTTTTTGTGTACTTTTATTTTTTATGATGCCGGAATTGTTTCGTGCGTTTTTGGTCGAGTCTAATTTTCTCCAAGATGAGGCACGGTTTAGGGTTCAGATGGGTGGTTACTTTGCTCTGATTCATGTTTTCTTCGGTGGTTTTCGAGTTAGTCCATATGCAGCCTCGCTTGAGTTAAAGAATCTGTCTTTTGGGCTTGTGATTTTAGGATATGAACATGTAGGATTTTTCTTTGCATTATCATGCATTAAAATTCGTTTTATAGGATGTATGTTTTGATACAATTTGTGTACTTTGTCAAACAATAAACGGTCTAAGAATAGTTTGTGTTTATGACAGGATGATTTGTTGCTGTAAAGAGGACATGTTTAAAAAAGAAGCAGAAATGAGGAAAGAGAAGAAGGAAGTAAGGGTCCGAGATCTCAATAGATCGACAGCAGTAGAGGCCCAGGCTTGGGAAAAGTTAATCGGTTACCAAGCTGGTCCTTTTTTTATAAAAGTGCTCTTAAGATATTATTCTGAAATGTAACGTATTGCCTAAATCATGAGCACTCACAAAAGGACAAAAATTGTGAGATTAAACGGTTGAGGAGCCCAAAGGTCACCGAGGGGCATCCCAAGATTTTGCTTGTAGTATAAGTATAGGAGAGTTAGAGAGAATATGGGACTTTTTCCCAGTGAGATTTGTGAGGACATATTGTAAGAAGAACTATTTTGTTTTACAATAGATAATTACAATTTTCCTGTTGGAGAAAGCTTGGTGGAATGTTCAAATGTTGTGCTATGGATTTGTTGAAGAGGAACTATTTTGTTTTCAGCTTTGTGTCCATTAACTATGAGATCGTTCTAACTCTGTGAACCTATGTTCTTGTATGAATGTTCTCTGGTTTATTTTATGAAAATTTCCACTATGAGTAATGAATGTTGATCATAAACAATTGGCTATCTGGTTGTTCAAATATCTTTAAATGTTCATGTGTTTTGAAATAAGTATCAGCTATCTCTGATTTTTCATGATGCACGCACAAAATAAATTACTCATTAATGAATGATAATTTTTCTCCCTAGGGATAGGTTAGGTAGTTAGTTTTAATTTCTTGTTGTGTGTGATTTAGATGCGAAAGAGTTTAAGATGAGAGGTAAGAACCTGCACATCACATTGTGACTGCTCCTCATATTCTCTATCAATCTGCATTTTAGATAGGCACTTGCATATCATACTTAAAACTAAAAACACAAAAATATACACGGTGGACCAGGACGCAACTCGTAAAACATTTTATTTTTGTCACTTGACCTACGGTAGTCGGACCGCAAACCGGATGGATTCCCTACACCAAATAGTCACGGGCTAGTTGGGAACGTTAACTGGGGAGAATCCCTTACTGTTGTTGCCTGCAATTTTCCAGGCCTCAAAAGTGCCTAGAAATAACTTGTGGAATACGCTAGAGCCATTGCTTAAGGTTCCTTTTGAGTTGAGAGCTGTCGTGATAAGGTTATACGAAAAGGTCACTGGCAAGTTTAAAAATAATGAGGGGTGAACAACATGTATAAATTGTAATATTGGAGTTAAACAAGGTTTCCCTCTCTCCCCTACCCTTTTTGGCATTTACATTGATAAGCGAGAAAAGTGTTTAGAAGAAGCAGGTTGTGCCGGTACAATATTAGTTGGGATAGTTATCATCCTCCTACTTTATGTTGATGATATTTTTCTTATGGTAAGGTGTCCTTCCAATCTCTATAAACAATTAAGAATTCTTAAATATTTTTGCTCTAACATGGGTATGACTGTTAACACCGTCAAGACAAAAATCATGACTATAAAATCTAAGAAAGACACATATGCAAATTTTATTTATGGTAATAAAAATCTAGAGGAAGTGACTTCTTAGAAGTATCTCGAAATTGATATTCATCACAAGCTCAATTTGAACTATAGCAATGAGAAAATGATTAATGGAGGGTGGAAATCTTATTTTGGTCTTGAAAATGACTGTAAATCAGTCAATTTGGTCATGTGGGATAAAAAGAAGTTCCTCTTTGAAACACTTGTCATCCATGTTATCTTGTATGGTTGTGAAATATGGGGGTGCAACATTTCTAGAGAATTTTGGAGGAAGATTGAGCAAATCCAGAAGCGGTTTATAACTTATAACTTCAAAATTAAAAGCAATACTCCTTATCCTACTCTCCTCATAGAATTGGGTCTTTCCCCCATCGAGAGCATGGATATGACTAGGTACTTAATGTACAAGCATAAGATAAATAACATGGGAAACGATAGTCTTCCTAAAATTGCTTTAAACTCAAGTCAAAACCAACTACGCCTCAAGCGGTGTTGGTGTAAAGATACCATGGCTTGGTTAAACCATTTCGGCACTGATGAAAATGACATTTTGCAGAACATTGATAATGTCAAATATATTATTACTTATAAGTTTAAAGAGAAATTTTGGTGTGAGGAAAATTTAGTTGTCAAGAGAAATTTAAGATATTATAAGGAGGTCATTAATTCTAACTTGGAAGATGAGAAGTATCTCTCGGTAGTAACTAGCTCATGGAAGAAAATTAATATAGCTAAGATTATAACGAACTCTCATGAACTCCATAGTGAAACAGGGCGTTGGCCTATTCCTAAAACTCCATGGGTGGAAAGGGTTTGCCATTTGTGTGTCTATGAGCGTTGGTGATGAAAATCACTTTCTTTTAGAGTGCCTTGCTTACACCCACATTAGGTTTGAGTTTCATAGTATGCTATAATACAAACATTTATAACCTTCTAACTTGCAAAAACTATAGTGAGCTTGGAAAACTTCTTGGTAAGCTTTTTGAGCACAGGAACAAGACTTTAAAAGTAACCCAAGTATTATCCTTCTTAAGGTCCGATAAACCAAAGTTGGTCTCAATGGACTTTAATCATCATCATCATTATATTTATCATTTTATTTATGTATGACTTATAGTTAATGTATTATTATTTTTTCAACATTATAATTAAATTAAAGATGATGCATTTTTATCTATTTTTTAATTAATATATAACTAATTTTAATTAAACTTTTTTTTAAAGCATATATTAAGCAAAGATGTTGCTAATTTCACTAGCCGTGTTGTTGGTCCTTTCAATAACTTTGCATAGATATAAAGGAGAGAATAATTATTATGTCATTGGTCCAATCACTTTTTTAGAACAATATATTAAGGAACGATGTTGCTAATTTCACTAGTCATGTTATTGCTCCTTTCAATAACTTTACATAGATATAAAGGAGAGAATAATTATTATGTTATTGGTCCTTTCAATAAATTTACATAGATATAATGGATGGAAGAATTATTATGTATGATTTTATGTAAAATTAATGGATGTTCAAAGACTTTAAGTCAATAAACCTTGTTTTTTTCCATGATTTATGTACAGAAGGTATCTATAATCAACGAAAGAAATAAGACGTTGGAAAACCCCACAAGTTCCTCAAAGATAAAGGAGGAAAACCCCACAACTTCCTTAGAGATAGAATGAGGACCAATAGAAAAAGTAAAACCCAAAAACACAAAGATAATCTCCAACAGCTGTTGTCTCTCTCACTTGTGCCAGCTCCTCCTCTCTCATTCATGTGCTACAATTGTGTGTGTGTGTGTGTGTATCAAATAGAGAGTCTCAATCTCTATTTATACTTGTTTTCCACTTGACATTTACTCTACAGGGCCGACTTCTCTAGGAGAGTCTAATAACCCTAATACCTCTTAACTGTGGGGACTATTGCCCTGACTTACAATGGAGGGTAAACCTCAACTCAATTGTGGGGACTATTGCCCCGACTTACAACAGAGGGTGAACCTCAATGAATTTACATGAATTTATTATATTAATGACTCTCCCAATTGGGGGAATTGTTATCATCAACCTTCTAGTTTCCTATGTGAGGTGGATCCAGGATGGACGATAGAGAGACAAGCAACTGAGGAGGTGGAATCAACATTTCCTTGACTCCCAAATGGATGGTTTCTAGGTCAATTGAGGTAGTATTCACTTGATGTTATCTTCTCCTAATAAAACAATGGGGGAGACCCGGATCTACTCCCGACAGGAGAGATCAGACCTAGACACCATACCAGATCAAATGGACTTGAGGTACGTAAGGTGTAAGGTAGAAGAAACCCTAGATATATGGATAATGTCACTAGGTGAACTAGGGCTTGGATCAAGGTGAGGAGATGTGAAATTTGATCCAAGTCAAGACACAAGTGACATATAAGCCCAATGCTAGATCTAAGATTAAGGTACTAGCAAAAGGTGAAGATGTCCACTGCCTTGGGAAACGTGACCAATGCGGGAAGGGTAAAAATAGGATTGGGGATATCTAGTACCGAGGTATAGACTCGACAGAAGTTATGAAAATGTCCAAGCACCCGAGCCACAAGGAAAAGGTCAAAATGCAAGAGAAAGAGGCAAAAGGAGGGGTAGAGCTAGGATTTGAAGATCAATGCCTCGGGATCTGGGCTAATGGAGTCACTTCTAGCCCAATGTTGAAGAAGACCCACTTGGGGTTTGACTCGATTTACAAAACCCAGAAAAGGTTTCTTTGAAAAGATCATATCGCAAAAGAAGAAAGCAACATGAAGGTGTTGCAGCTGCAAAAATTTCCCAAAATTCAAAAACTTTTGGGACCCTCCTTTGCTTATATCGTTTGATTTTCTTCTTTGATTTGATCTGATGATCCTCTAGAAAGATTTTTTCTAATGCTTGAATTGATCCACCACTTGTTTAAATTTTTCATTTTCCTTGAGTGCATTTTCAAGTATTTGAATCAGAAGATTTCTTGCTTATGCTCCCGCCGTTGCGGAGAAATAATAAGCTTCAGCCCCGATATTTTTCTCCGATGCGTTTGTCTTAATTGGCTAGGGTTTGGTTTTCACATTGGAAATTTTATTGCTACCTCCTCCGTAGTTGCGGACGGCAAATCACAAAGTCTACTGATTTTTGCTTCGATCTTTTCAGACCTCGTGTAGTTATTTTTTGCCGCTCCTTGAGTTTTGGTTTCATGCCGTTGCGGCTGCTGAAAGCACTAACCTTTCCTATATTTAGTCATTCTCTCTTTCGTTTCAGACATTACATAGTGGGGCGTGATGCCCTTTATGTTCCCACCGTTGCAGCTGCCGAAATCGCTATCATTCTGATCTTTTAGCTGATTTATCCTCCGACGAAGATTTTTTGCCTATTGCGGATTGTTTTATTCTTCATGATTCCACCGTTGTGGCTCCTGTTCCTGCTATTATTCCAAAGATTAGTCCTGCGAAGTTCCGCTGCGGATGTCTCAGTGGATAGCTTGGTGGTTTTGGACACCCGACGTTGCGGAAGGAATTATGCTTTTGACATCCGATCTGCTTGCCTTCCGCCGTCCGATTTTATTTCATTCCTGCTGCTTATGGTTGTATATATATATATATGTGGGGTCGTATGGATTATTCTATTACTATTAACGTTTCGACTGTCATGATCTGTCGCTGTCGAGTGCTGTCATTCTCTAGAGCTAGCAAAGACCCCGTTGTCGGTACCCACGTCCAGGTGGCTCAAACTGTGGAAGCTTGATAGCTTTTCTTCTCGCCGTTCACGCAGCGTATCCAGGTAGGCTCCTCATTGCATTATTCCATTCCGTTCGAGTTTTTGGTTTATTTTTCTACGGTTTGGTTTTCCCACGGCCGTTTTCCCTTGGCCCATTAGTTACATGCATATATATTGAGGATTTTTGTATCATAACTGTCAGTGGGGGGCGTTTTGACCCACAGGGTAGTTTTTCCCCACGGCCTTAGACTTGCGGTCCTGCGCTTAGTGAATGGGGGACTTTGGTGCAGACGGTCGTCATGCTGTCTGCACCAATCTCCCTTGTGTGATGATGTTTGGAAGAGGAAGGTCCTTTATGGATTTCTTATGGTGTTTGAAATGGTTCCCCCCCCTTTTTGTGCTTTCACGCTACCCGCATACTTAAACCACAGCTGTATGTCGCCACGCTGTTCTGCACGACCCTGTTCGCAGTCGGTTTCGAACCCAAGCCGGTCGAGGGGGATATGTATCCCTGCATAGGATTTTATTGACCATAGATGACACACAGACCATGTCTCTCCTGACAACGCATCATTGAAAGCCTGCATAAGTTCCTCTGTTATTCCCGCACAACGCGATGATTATGGCATCCACGGAGACCCCGAGGTCCTGTCACTTTAATGTGGATTTGTTTCTGCTCGAGATTTGTTGATAAAGTTGTGTTGATATTATACAGAAGTGTTAGCTTGCATATATCTGCTTCATTTAACACATATCTGTCATGTTAAACACAAATGGGGTAAACACTGCACTTTGTTGTCTCAATGTTTGAAACTTATCTGGAAATGGCTTAATGTTTATAATTTCATATATGGCAAGAATATTTAGAACTCAAAATGTCAAAGAGGAAAAAGAAGAAGGCCCCTGTGGTTGAGGAGGAGCCCGAAGTGGAAGTTATTACCAAAACCGAATACATCTATGAAGACACCAAGTGTATATCTGGTGTAGAACCTGAGTACCAATGGGGAGAGATATACAGGATGATCACACACCGAGAGGTGCCTGATATGGGCTTGGAGGAAGAAGGCATATATGCCAACATAGAGAGATCTTCACTGATGAAGATTTCCACCAGACCAGAACTCTTCCCATGCTCTGAGGTGATTGGTTGGATTATGCCCCGGGCAGATGTAACTACTATGATCTTGGAGAATGTAAACAAACAGGGCTATGCTGCCTATAACCCAGGATATGTAGCACTGGCCTACCACCTGCCAGAAGCAAAAATATTTTTGTCTGATGACTGGTCGAAGAAAATCAGAATGGACCTTGTTGAGACCCTCAAAAGAATTCTGTTTCCTGGAAAACATTTCAAAACCAGGCCTACGGGAGAGTATGACACAACAACCTTAAGGGCTCTATACAGGTTCATAGCTTTAATGCTTAACAGGATTTTTGGAAGAGCTCATGGAAAGAGCTTCAAGTTAGAATGGATGCCAATTATTTTTTATGTTGCAACCTAGGGGACCATTTTCAATTGGGCTAACATAGTATCAAACAGTCTTTCAGCCTGCATGGCCTCATCTTTGGGAGGAGTGTCCCAAAAGAGGTCTGAATTCCACATGAGTTCCATACTTGTCGATTGTATATTGTGTAATCAACCTTTCCCCGACCTCAAGTGCATCTGGGACAGGGAGAGGATGCATGTTTATGTTGCATACAAGCCACTGTGGGTGCACAAGTACCACAGTCATTACCAAGAGATCTGTGAATAGTTCATCATGCTACTGTATACCCTCATTTTCTTGAAGGAGTGTGACTGCATTTTAGAAGAGGCATTGCAGGTTATTGAGGAGTATGTAGATTATTATTTGACCGAGGATGGCCTATACTTCTGAATGTTTGGAAGCTCAAGAGCACCCTCCCTGCTGCCCAAATATGCCACCGACTACATCATTCATAAGGTGGCAGTTAGGCAAGTCTTCCTAGATGGTATAGGAAGCATCTTGTTTGAGCATAAGAAGGCTTCCTTTCCTCCTTTGCCTTTCAATTTAGGAAGTTACAGGTTTACCAGAGTGAAGAAAGCGGATGAGTTTGTAGAAGAGTTGGAAAGGTTTCATTTTGGTGCGATGCCCTTCCATAGAAATGATTCCCGCAACAAAGTAGTTGATCACTGCAAAGAGAACACCGTTCATTTTGAATACACCCACCATTGGGATAGAGAAGAATCTGTCTTCCAAAATGCAGTGAACATAACAACCTTAAGGAGAAGGTTCAAGAAGAAGATTAACAAAAAATGTGGGAAGGGAGTGGATGAACGAGCCAAAGCTGATGCAGAAGCAAGGAAAAGAAATGAGGAGGCCCAACGATTGGCACAAGAAGCTACAAGGTGGCTACACACAGAAGAAGAAGAGAAAAGAAGAGCTGCGCATGAGGTAGCCAAGAAAGCAGAGGAAGATGCAAGGAATGAAGAAGAAGAAAAGAAAAATAAGCTTGATGAGGAGCTACAGAAGCAAGAAGCGGAGAGGCTAAAGCTGACTTAGACAGAGATAGAACAGTCAGCCTCTGACACAGCTGGTGGTCAGACCCAAGACATTGAAAACCCCAAAGTACAGGACCCAGAAGTACCTGCTGCCAACACACCTGGGCAATCTGTGCTCCCCACCCTTAAACTAGTCCCTTTTGTACAGAAAGTGGGTGAAGAAATACCTGATTTTAACACTGTTTTCTATGACAAGGAGACAAAGAGGATAGTCAAGAGAACTGAAAGGAAGGTTGAAACAGGAGGTCTTCCCGGGAAAATGATAACAGATATACCCGTCGTATTTGGAACAGAACGAGATCCAAGATTCACCATTAGAGTCAGAGCTGCACTGATTCACGCTTCAGAAGATAATGTGGAAAAGATTATGACAGACTTGGAGCAATCCAAGAAGTCCTTTGCTCAATTGAAAGACACATTGAGAAAGGAGAGAGAGGAAAGCAATAAGCTGAAGAGGAAATATGAGGACATGAAAAAAGAGATAAGGTTTTTAAAGGATGAACTGCAGCTCCTCCAAGTGGAGAGACAAGTTAGGGAAACTACACAGGAGTGTCTGGAGAGAGTGCAGCAAGAGTATCAAGAGCTCAGGGTGGAGAAGGAACAACTGTTGGGAAGGATAGAAGGCTTAGAGCTACAAAAACCATGTGGGAGGCAAACGAGAAGCAAGCTCAAGAAAAATAAAGGAAAATTCAAGAGCAAATCTCTTCTCTAACAACCACTTTAGAGGCAGCAAAAGAGGAGAAGGTCAATCTACAACCCTTCAAGGAGCATGTACTGGCCCAAAAGGCCAAGATGCTGTAGCTGCAAACTGCCATTGAAGAAGAGAGATGTAAAGTTTTGCAAATAGACAGTCGATTAGAGGAAATTTTGGAGACTTCCTCTTATTTTGTTGATAGATCTCAGGACGTCCTGGAAGTCCTGACAGTGAGGATGGCAAGGTTAGAAAATAATGAAGAAACTCCTGCAGAGATGCCTTCGAAAGATAGATAGGCCCTTCAGCAGAATTATGATTTGTTGGAGTTTTCTATAAACACAGCAGAGGATTTCAAAAAGGATGTGAGAAAGACTAAAGGAGAATGCAAAGAGTTTTTTAGAAGGCTCCTAATACAACCGGTTCTAGGTCGAAGCTGAGCATAGGATAGATTTTTTTCTAGACCACAATTCATTTGTGGAAATTTTGCAGAAGAGGTATCGAGAGGAGGAGGAAAAAGTTCAGCACATTAAATCCTTTGATGACCAGATTTTGAGGAATGAAGTAGATCATTCCGCCATTAGTGTACAACTATTGGAGGATCAGCTTCGTTTAAGTGCAGCCAGAATTGAGGCCATCAAGAACCAAGCTGCAAAGTTTGAGATAAACATTCAATTTTTAGAACCTTGTGCATTTGAAGGCATCGCTTCTGAGGCTTTGATGTGGAAGAAATTCCTAAATACTCAAGCAGGGCCCTCCTCGTGAATAATCATTCACTTTTGTAATATGTAACGAGTTTGTAGACATTTGAGAAAAGTTTTGGGAGGTGAAAAGTTGGGAAGCCCAAGGGTCATTTGTGGGCAGCCCAACAGTCTCACCCTTTTGTATAAATATAGAAGACTTAGAGGAAGAAAGGGCTTTTTCCCAGTTAGACATGTAAAGTGATATTGTAAGAAGAACTACATTTTTTTTGCAATAAAGAATTATTGTTTTCCTGTTGGAGAAAGATTGGTGGGACTTTCAAATGTTATGCTATGGATTGTGGAAAGATGAACTATTTCAATTTTCCAGCTTTTGTCCATTAAATGTGAGATCGTTCTAACTCTTAGAGCCTATGTTCTTGTTTGAATGATTTCTGGTTTATTCTATAAAATTACCACCATGGGTAATGTATGTTGTTCATAAACAATTGGCTATCTAATTGTCTAAATATCTTTGATCGTTCATGTGTTGTAGGAAGGAATATTAGCTATATGTAATTTCTCTTTATAATGCATGCACAATACACATTACTCATAAATAATAAGTTACAATTTCACTACTCGGGGATAGGTAGATAGTTAGTTTACTTCATTACTGCATATGTGATTTAGATGCTTGTGAGTTCTAATACGAGAGGTAAGAACCTGCGCATCACGTTGTGACTACTCATTGCATCCTTATCACCCTGCATTGTTAATTAGGCACGTGAATTTCATACTTTAAGTCAAAATACAAAAATATATACGGTGGACCGGGCCGCAACTGGTAAAACCTTTTATTTTTGTTTCTTGACCTACGGTAGCTAGACTGCAAACCGGACGGATTCCCTATACCAAACAGTCACGGGCTAGTTGGGAACGTTGACTGGGGAGAATCCCTTGCTATTGTTGCCTGCGAATTTCCAGGCCCCAATAGTTTCTGGTGCTATAAGGAGGGCCACCAGTGCATGGCTGGCCGTGGAAACTTATTTTTCCAAGATTACCCCACCAGCAGATATTTGGAAGCTTTTAACCTGACCAAAGTACTGAATAGGTTTTGTTCTACCTTTGAAGCAAGTAACTCTGGTTTCACCTTATGTTGCTCTGTGCTTAGAATCCCGTTCTTTTACCTTTGCACATGGCTGGTATAAATGCGAATCAGCCTAACCCACTGCCGGCTTGGAGAGCTAGATCACCCTTGAACCTAACACCTCCATTACTTAACTTGCCTCAAGCTTTTGAAAAGCTGCTGCCTAAGTTTGATCCCGATGAGAAGATTGCTGTAGATGACCACTTGCAAAGTTTCTATTTAGAAATAGAGGGGTTAAGGGCTGGGGAGTACGAGGATTTTTTCTGTAGATTGTTCCCTCACACCCTTAAAGGAGCAACAGCATCCTGGTATTTTGGTTTTCCTGTAAACTCTATTCCTGATTGGGACACCTTCGAGATGATTTTTAGGAGTAAATACGCAGCCCAAAAGACACATGCCTCACTAATGAAAGGTCTTGGTTTGTTAAAAAAAGAGAAGGATGAGAAGGTGCATCATTTTACTCAAAGGTTTACAACATACCTAAAGAATTTTTCTGAAACTGACAGACCCTCAGACAAAGTCTTAATTGAATATTATGCCTCAGCCCTAGGACCTGAGCTAGCCATTTTTTCCAAAGTGAAAGCCAAACCTATGTTGGTAGAAACTTATGAAGAAGCAGAAATGGTAGAGGCTGAAAAGGAAAGTATAGAAGACTATCCCAAACAACCTGAAGAAAAAACTATCGAGAGGAGAACTTTATTGCTATCTAAACCTAAAGAGGAACAATCACATGATTTTGAGGGAATGCTGAAAATGATTCAGAAACTATCCAACCGAATAATAGATTTGGAGAAAGAAAGGGAAGTTCAGAAAACTTACAAACCCTACTACCAAAGAAAGGAGAATAACAACCAATGGAAAATTCCTCCACCAAATTCAGCATCAATGAATATAACAAAGGTAGGGGGGGACAATTTCTGCACTTTTCACCAACAGCCTCATTCTGAAAAGAAGTGTCCTCAATGGTTAAATTCAATGACATTGGTTATGAATCAACTATTAGACTCTAAAGTGACCAAGGACAGTGGTAAAGAAGAAAAGAAAAACAAGACCACAGAGAAACAAGAAGATGATACCATGTTTTTATGGGATGGTGTCTCGCTTTTTGACACAGAAGAGAGTGCTCTTAAATCTGAATGCACACCTACAGCAACAAAGGACATGGATTCAACAATTTCAAAGATTAAGAGGTTGCAAAATAATGTCAAGAGATCGACAGATACCAATGTTGAAGATAAAATACCTGAAGTTGCTACTGTCAATCATGAAAAAGAGCCAATCAATGAGCCTGTCATACCTGTGGAAGGACAGGTAGATGTTGATGGAGGAAACACTGAAAATTTTGAGGAGCTTAAAAAAGATATACCCACGGAAAATCAGTCGGGAATAGAAGGTGATTGGGAAGAAAAATCTAAAACCCGACCTTTTCTTTTGACTCTAGAAATGCTGAATCATAATGTGCATAATTGCTTAGTAGATTCTGGGTCATCGATAAATGTTATGCCACTTGAAGTTTGCAACAAGATTAATGGGAAGCCAGAGACTATAGCTTGGGAATTGGTGCAACTAGATAGAACAAATGTCAAAGTAGTGGGAGAAATAAAGAATGTTCTCATTCACTTATCTGCAAATAACAAGATATGTCAATTTATTGACATTATGGTGGCTGACATATCGGATGGATATGGGCTTATTCTTAACCAAGATTGGTATGCTAGGTTAAAGGGTTATTTTGCTTCAGACTGGTCTCATTTATGGTTACCTCTCAAAGGCACCCCTAATCAGATTAAAATTTTGAGAGAACCTTACATGAATCACACTGTCACTAAGCTAGGAGAAGGTAATGAATCTGCTGATTCTGTCCTAGGAAATTATCTAACCGAGCTTAAGCTAAGACATCATACCTCAAGAAAGGCCAATTCTAGAATTGACACTCAGCCTGATCTCCTTCAACTTCCTCAGGCTGAAAAGGATGACGGTAGACTAATAGACATGGTTTCGATTTCAAAAATGGTACACTTAGACCATGGATAGATTTTTGGCCTGCACTGCAGCCTAGCCCTTTAACTCGTTGGATTGAAGATTTTTAAGGGCGGGCACACATTTTCTTTTCTTTTTGGCTTTATACATAAATAAATTGATGTTGTTTTTCTTTAATGCTTTGATACAGTTTTCTTTTTTATGGCTTTGTTTTTGTCTTTCTTTTAGTTTAATGCTTGGTTGCTATTTCTTTTGGTTTTGAATAAAGAGGCAAACTTTTGGTTGCAATGGAAACATCAAGGTTCTTAGTTAACTGAAATCTTGAGCAAAAGACTGTGCTTTGAAACATAGAATGTCTTCTAGTAGAAGTGTTCCTAATTGGCCATGTGTTCATTGAAGTCCTACTTAACCCCTGTAAATAACTCAGAATTAAGAGGTCTGGAATACTATTTTGAGGCTCCATCCATTTCATATCTTAAATGTCCAAGGGAGTGACAACAAAGGACCCATGGAAAGGAATCAAGGTAAACAATATATCATATATAAATGATCCCATGCCATGATTTCAAAAAGCTAAAAGCTATCAAGAGTCAAAAATCCTTAAAGGAACAATACATATCAAAGCAAAGTATCAAAATCATGAATCTTAAATTGCCAAAAGTTCCTCTCCGTCCGTGAGATGATAAGTAAATTCTTATCTCACACAAAAGGACACTATGGATAGAGGGGCCTGAATAAAATTCAGAAAGAAAGGAAGATGGAGGACTCAAAAAGAACTAAAGTTCAAATGGCACAAAAGTGCATTTGGCATGGGAATGAGGAACACAGGGATAATATTGTTTACTATCTGTTACGATCCTGTGGTGTCCAAGCTGGAAAATACCTAAGGACGGGTAAAATAAACCTCATTTATTAGGCCTCAAAAGAGTTATTCAGACTTGTAAATATTTCTGATGTTACCATTTCCCAAAGAATGGACTACTTCTAAATGATTTAAATACATGGGTTGTCCAACTTAGGAATACACACATCTAGAAGATTTCAACTTTTATCCAGACAGTCTTGCACTGGGAAGAAGTTAAGTCAGAAATCTGGGGTTCACTAGGTAGTCGCCAATTGTTGCAGCTGCAACAATTTCCCAAAATTCAAAAAATTTCGGGACCCTCCTTTGCTTATATCGTTTGATTTTCTTCTTTGATTTGATCTGATGATCCTCCAGAAATATTTTTTCTAATGCTTGAATTGATCCACCACTTGTTTAAATTTTTCATTTGCCTTGAGTGCATTTTCAAGTATTTGAATCGGAAGATTTCTTGCTTACGCTCCCGCCGTTGTGGAGAAATAATAAGCTTTAGCCCCTATCTTTTTATCCGATGTGTTTGTCTTAATCGGCTGGGGTTTTGTTTTCACATCAAAACTTTTATTGCTACCTCCTCCGCAGTTGCAGACGACAAATCACAAAGTCTACCGATTTTTGCTTCGATCTTTTCAGACCTCGCGTAGTTATTTTTCGTCTCTCCTTGAGTTTTGGTTTCCCGCCATTGTGGCTGCTGAAAGCACTAACCTTTCCGATATTTAGTCGTTCTCTCTTCTGTTTCAGACATTACATAGCGGGGCATGATGGCCTTTATGTTCTCGCCATTGCGGCTGCTGAAATCGCTATCCTTCTGATCTTTTAGCTGATTTCTCCTCCGATGAAGACTTTTTTCCTATTGCGGATTGTTTTGTTCTTCATGATTCCATCGTTGCGGCTCCTATTCCCGCTATTATTCCAACGACTAGTCCTGCGAAGTTCCACTGTGGATGTCTCAGAGGATAGCTTGGTGGTTTTGGACACTCGACATTGCAGAAGGAATTATGCTTTCGACATCCGATTTGTTTGCCTTCCGCTGTCCGATTTTATTTCCCACCAGTCGCTTATGGTTGTATATATATATATATATATATATATATATATGGTCATATGGATTATTCTATTACTATTACCATTTCGACTGTCATGATCTGTCGCTCTCAAGTGCCGTCGTTCTCTAGAGCTAGCAAAGACCTCGTTGTCGGTACCCGCGTCCAGGTGGCTCAAACTGTGGAAGCTTGACCGATTTTCTTCCCGTCATTCACACAGCGTTGCCAGGTAGGCTCCTCATTGCATTATTCCGTTCCGTTCGATATTTTGGTTTATTTTTCTATGGTTGGGTTTTCCCACAACCGTTTTCCCTTGGCCTGTTAGTTACATGCATATATATTGAGGATTTTTGTAACATATCTGTCAGTGGGGGGAATTTTGACCCATAGGGTAGTTTTTCCCCACGGCCTTAGATTTGGGGCCCTGCGCTTAGTGAATGGGGGGCTTTGGTGCAGACGACCGTCACGCTGTCTGCACCAATCTCCCCTGTGTGATGATGTTTGGAAAAGGAAGGTCCTTTATGGCTTTCCTGTGGCGTTTGAAATGGTTGCCCCACCCCCCCCTTTTTGTGCTTTCGCGCTACCCGCATACTTAAACCACAGTTGTATGTCGCCACGCTGTTCTATGTGACCCTGTTCACGATCAGTTTCGAACCCAAGCCAGTGGAGGGGGATATGTATCCCTGCATAGGATTTTATTGACCATAGATGACACACAGACCGTGTCTCTCCTGAGAACACATCATTGAAAGCCTGCATAAGTTCCTCTGTTATTCCCACAGAGCGCGATGATTATGGAATCCACAGAGACCCCGAGGTCCTATCACTTTAATGTAGATTTGTTTCTGCTTGATATTTGTTGATAAAGATGTGTTGATATTATACAGAAGTGTTAGCTTGCACATATCTGCTTCATTTAACACATATCTGTCATGTTAAACAAAAATGGGGTAAAAACTACACTCTGTTGTCTCAATGTTTGCAACTTATCTGGAAATGGCTTAATGTTTATAATTTCATATATGGCAGGAATATTTCAAACTCAAAATGTCGAAGAGGCAAAATAAGAAGGCCCATGTGGTCGAGGAGGAGCCCGAAGTGGAATTTATTACCAAAACCGAATACATCTATGAAGACACCAAGTGTATATTTGGTGTAGAACCTGAGTACCAATGGGGAGAGATATACAGGATGATCACGCACCGAGAGGTGCCTGATATGGGCTTGGAGGAAGAAGGCATATATGCCAACATAGAAAGATCTTCACTGATGAAGATTGCCACCAGACCGGAACTCTTCCCATGCTCTGAGGTGATTGGTTGGATTCTGCCCCGGGCAGATGTAACTACTATGATCTTGGAGAATGTAAACAAATAGGGCTATGCTGCCTATAGCCCAAGATATGTAGCACTGGCCTACCACCTGCCAGAAGCACAAATATTTTTGTCTGATGACTGGTTGAAGAACATCAGAATGGACCTTGTTGAGACCCTCAAAAGAATGTTGTTTTCTGGAAAACATTTTAGAACCAGGCCTACAGGAGAGTATGACACAGCAACCTTAAGGGATCCATACAGGTTCATAGCTTTAATGCTTAATAGGATTTGTGGAAGAGCTCATGGCAAGAGCTTCAAGTTAGAATGGATGCCAATTATTTTTTATGTTGCAACCCAGGGGACCATTTTCAACTAGGCCAACATAGTATCAAACAGTCTTTCATCCTGCATGGCCTTGGCTTTGGGAGGAGTGTCCCAAAAGATGTATGAATTCTACATGAGTTCCATACTTGTCGATTGTATATTGTGCAATCAACCTTTCCCGGACCTCAGGTGCATCTGGGACAGGGAGAGGATTCCTATTTATGTTGCATACAAGCCACTGTGGGCACACAAGTACCATAGTCATTACCGAGAGATCTATGAACATTTCATCATGCCATTGTATACCCTCATTTTCCTGAAGGAGTGTGACTGCATGTCGGAAGAGGCATTGCAGGTTATTGAGGAGTATGCAGATTATTATTTGACGGAGGATGGCCTATACTTCAGAATTTTTGGAAGCTCAAGAGCACCCTCCCTGCTGCCCAAATATGCCACCGACTACATCATTCATAAAGAGGCAGTTAGGCAAGTCTTCATGGATGGTATAGGAAGCTTTCTGTTTGAGCATAAGAAGGCTGCCTATCCTCCTTTGCCTTTCAAGTTAGGAAGTTATAGGTTTACTAGAGTGAAGAAAGCGGATGAGTTTGTAGAAGAGTTGGAAAGGTTTCATTTTGGTGAGATGCCCTTCCATAGAAATGATTCCCGCAACAAAGTAGTTGATCATTGCAAAGAGAACAACGTTCATTTCGAATACACCCACTATTGGGATAGAGAAGAATCTGTCTTCCGAAGTGCAGTGAACATAACAGCCTTAAGGAGAAGGTTCAAGAAGAATATTAACACAAAAGGTGGGAAGGGAGCGGATGAACGAGCCAAAGCTGATGAAGAAGCAAGGAAAAGAAATGAGGAAGCCCAAAGATTGGCACAAGAAGCTGCAGGGTGGCTACACACAGAAGAAGAAGAGAAAAGAAGAGTTGCCTAGGAGGCATCCAAGAAAGCAGAGGAAGATGCAAGGAATGAAGAAGAAGAAAAGAAAAAGAAGCTTGATGAGGAGCTACAGAAGCAAGAAGCAGAGCGGCTAAAGGTGACTCAGACAGAGACAGAACAGTCAGCCTCTGACACAGCTGGCGGTCAGACCCAGGACATTGAAAACCTTGAAGTACAGGACACAGAAGTACCTGCTGCCAGCACACCTGGACAATCTGTGCTCCCCACCCTTAAACTAGTCCCTTTTGTACAGAAAGTGGGTGAAGAAATACCTGATTTAACACTGTTTTCTATGACAAGGAGACAAAGAGGATGGTGAAGAGAACGGAAAGGAAGGTTGAAACAGGAGGTCTGCCCAGGAAAATGATAACAGATACGCACGTGGTGTTTGGAACAAACCGAGATCCAAGATTCACCATTAGAGCCGGAGCTGCACTGATTCACGCTTCGAAAGATAATGTGGACAAGATTGTGACAGACTTGGAGCAATCCAAGAAGTCCTCTGCTCAATTGAAAGACACAATTAGAAAGGAGAGAGAGGAAAGCAATAAGTTGAAGAGGAAATATGAGGACATGAAAAAAGAGATAAGGTTTTCAAAGGATGAACTGCAGCTCCTCCAAGTGGAGAGACAAATTAGGAAAGCTACACAGAAGTGTCTGGAGAGAGTGCAACAAGACTATCAAGAGCTCAAGGTGGAAAAGGAACAGCTGTTAGGAAGGATAGAAGGCTTAGAGCTGCAAAAAACCACCTGGGAGGCAAACGAGAAGCAAGCTCAAGAACAAGAGAGGAAAATTCAAGAGCAGATCTCTTCTCTAACAACCGCTTTAGAGGTAGCAAAAGAGTAGCAGGTCAATCTACAACCCTTCAAGGAGCATGTGCTGGCCCAAAAGGCCAAGATGCTGCAGCTGGAAACCGCCATGGAAGAAGAGAGATGTAAAGTTTTGCAAATAGACAGTCGATTAGAGGAAATTTTGGAGACTTCCTCTTATTTTGTTGATAGATCTCAGGACGTCCTGGAAGTCCTGATAGCGAGGATGGCAAGGTTGGAAAATAAAGAAGAAACTCCTGCAGAGATGCCTTCAAAAGATAGACAAGCCCTTCAACATAATTATGATTTGTTGGAGTTTTCTATAAACACAGCAGAGGATTTCAAAAAGGTTGTGAAAAAGACTAAAGGGGCATGCACAGAGTTTTTCAGAAGGATCCTAATTACATACAACTGGTGCCAGGTCAAAGCTGAGCAGAGGCTAGATGTTTTTCCAGACCACAATTCATTTGTGGAAATTTTGCAGAAGAGGTATCAAGAGGAGGAGGCAAAAGTTCAACACATTAAAGCCCTTGATGACCAGATTTTGAGGAATGAAGTAGATCATTCCGCCATAAGTGTACAGCTATTGGAGTATCAACTTTGTTTAAGTGTGGCCAGAATTGAGGCCATCAAGAACCAAGCTGCAAAGTTGGAGATAAACATTCAATTTTTAGAACCTTGTGAATTTGAAGGCATCGCTTCTGAGACTTTGACGTGGAAGAAATTCCTAAATACTCAAGCAGGGCCCTCCTCATGAATAATCATTCACTTTTGTAATATGTAACGATTTTGTAAACATTTGAGAAAATTTTTGGGAGGAGAAAAGTTGGGAATCCCAATGGTCATTTGTGGGCAGCCCAACAGTCTCGCCCTTTTGTATAAATATAGAAGACTTAGAGGAGGAAAGGGCTTTTTCCCAGTTAGACATGTAAAGCGATATTGTAGGAAGAACTACTTTTTTTTTGCAATAAATAATTATTGTTTGCCTGTTGGAGAAATATTGGTGGGACTTTCAAATGTTATGCTGTGGATTGTGGAAAGATGAACTATTTCATTTTTCCAGCTTTTGTCCATTAACTATGAGATCGTTCTAACTCTTAGAGCCTATGTTCTTGTTTGAATGATTTTTGGTTTATTCTGTGGAATTACCACCATGAGTAATGTATGTTGTTCATAAACAATTGGCTATCTGATTGTCTAAATATATTTGATCGTTCATGTGTTGTAGGAAGGAATATCAACTATCTGTAATTTCTCTTTATAATGCATGCACAATACAAATTACTCATAAATAATAAGTTACAATTTCTCTCCTCGAGGATAGGTAGATAGTTAGTTTACTTCATTACTACATATGTGATTTAGATGCTTGTGAGTTCTAAGATGAGAGGTAAGAACCTGTGCATCACATTGTGACTACTCCTTGCATCCTTATCACCCTGCATTATTAATTAGGCACGTGCATTTCATACTTTAAGTCAAAATACAAAAATATATACGGTGGACCGGGCCGCAACTGGTAAAACCTTTTATTTTTGTTTCTTGACCTACGGTAGCTAGACCACAAACTGGAAAAATTCCCTATACCAAACAGTCACGGGCTAGTTGGGAACGTTGACTGGGGAGAATCCCTTGCTGTTGTTGCCTGTGAATTTCCAGGCCTCAACAGAAGGGTAGCACTAAGGTTAGAGGATAGTGCCTTGGGATTTGGGCCAAATGGGATCACTTTAGCAAAAAAAATTTGAAGACCCACTTAGGGTTTGACCCGATCTACAAAACCCAAAAATGGTTTGCCGAGAACTCAAGCAGTTTCAACCATAATATTTTTTTTTATTTTTTTTATTTAGGGTTTTAACATGAAAATTAAGTTGTCAATGGATTGAGATCTAAAAACGAAGAACTAACTTGTAGATCTTACCTGGAAAACCTTGTACATTCCTTGATAGTGATTATCTATGCTATCCCAATCAATTTGAGAAGATTTGAGGGAGTTTTTATGCCCAATGTTTTGTCCCAAGAAGCCACTGCGCTCTCTCTCCTACACAACAAACGTCAATCATATCAAATTTGTTGCATCATGAGAAAATAACAGATGCTGCAGAAAAATAACAAGATGGAATCATATATCGCATTGATACGAATGAAAACCCCTTGATACAAAACACATCCAAGCCTAGCGAGTTGAGGAGCCCCTGCAAAAATGCCCAAGTTGAATTCCTCCTCCTATAGACAAGACAATGTTTCTCGAAAAAATATATATCCCACAACAAATACTCAAATGCTAGGAAGAAATAGGTTTTCCAATCACCATCTGTTATAGCGGATTTCACCACATTAGGTGAATCACACATTGTATGTCCTTCCCCTGTCCCGCTGCAGACTCATTAGCCCCTATGGACCACTTTTTGTCTTTTGATGTATCCTTGATCATCCCTAAAAACATAAGAAAAGTGATATATGCGGATTTTTCCCCGATAACTGCGTACATACGTGGATATTCCCCCTATAGTCGCGTACATCGGGATGTGTGCATAATCCAAATCCTTTTGGAGTTTTCCTTGACTTGGATCCGACTCATATGACTCTTGGCCTTCCATATGCCTTGAGATCGCACGGATTCGACCTTTCAATATCCCTTTGAAAAGCTATATAAGGAACCCCTTGGTACATTGAAAGCATAAGAGAGAATTGAGAGTAACGAAACTATAGTCCATTGTTGCCAGAACTTATGCTTGAGTCTGCATCCCTTTGTCCCTTGGAGCACTGTTGTGTTCTTCCCAAGCTTGCCTTTTTCTAGTAAGCTTGCTATCTAAGTGATGGAGGATTGAGGTGGTGGAGGCCCAAGTGGGGGATTCAGTTTCCCCGGTTCGCAGACGTGCCGTCAGAGGTTGTCACTTGTAATCTCTGATTCATATTAATAGAAATATCTTTTCCTGTCCAGTAATGTGTATTTGAATGAATATTGTATCCATTGGAATATGTCAAATGCTTTTACATTATTGATTATATATGTTGGAATAGATCTAACACCATGAAATATAGTATGCTTGTATTGTTTACTTGTTGTTGAGGAAGTGTTATAGCAATTCAAGCTAAAGATTGGAAAGCTCAATGGGGATCTACTTCAACCGTCCGGAATAAGGTACGAGTTTCGATCCTTTAGTGTTAGATGTTCTTATTTCTATTGCATATTGGGAACGATTAATTTCTGGAGTCTAGCTGTCTGTTGTGGTACCCCAAGCCATAGGAATTTCTCTCCGTAACCGCATCTAAGAACACTAGATTCAAAGTAGACCCAAATTTTTTTCACAATAATAGTTTTCTATTATCCAGATCCAAGAGCCAAAGACCCTTTACAAATGAGAAGCTCTCTCCTTTAAATAGGAATGAGAAAACCAAAATCATAACCAGTTTTTCAAATGGGTAGCTAATATTAAAAGTAACAAATTTTCTAATCAACGGTTAAGATGAGCTCGACATAGAATACATGGATCAATACAATAATATAATATAAAAGTGGACCAAATCACACTAGGAGAGGGGATCCCACTCAACAAAACGTAAATGAAGCTCATGGTGGGTCCAAGGAGTGTTAACTAACTCCCCTATGGTGTCCCCATGGCACATTAAAAATAATATAATTTTTAAACTGCAAAATAATGCCTCTCTGAGGAAATTGTGAGCCTCCAAAAGCTCCAAAAACTAATAAAATATGCCCAAAAATGGATGTGGGCCAATCCAAGTGCTGCAACTGCTGGAGAAGGAGTGGAAGGCATCACACTCATAATCAGAACTCATCACATGCCATTTTATTTCCTCAGTAAACCAAATCAAATTATTCAGTAGCCATTTTAATTATTTTTTATCTGCCTCAAGAAACGTGATATGCCAAAAACTACCTCCTAGGGTGCCTGTGTTATCCAACTGAGCCCACCAAGCTCTCTAGGAGGGGGTTAATATGGTACACATGAGTGGCTAGACACCCCCTTCCTCATACAGTTCCCTAGGAGATCCAAGAAAATCATCTCCTTGCTCAAACAGGCCATCCAGTACGGCAGAACTGCACCAGAAAGATACACTGAGCCAATCATCGCTGCAACTGCCCGAAACTGAAAGTAAGTTGTCTCATTGGACTCAGAGAGTCCAAATCCATCTAAGTTGCATACTCACACACCCTATATGTCTTTGCAGAATCATCTACAATATCCAATATACCCAGATAGACAAAAGAATAATATGTAAATGACCATATAATATAACCTGGGCTAACATCCAACCATTGCAAGTGTTCATAGGTTAAGGCATGCTCTACACATAATTCAAGTAATAATTATAACATGTAGTAGTCATTTAATTAGTGATCTATCAACCAAATATATATAGTTTCATTTATTAATTATAACTCAAACCAGACTTTCAAGACCATACTCACTTCATAGTTCTAATCAATTTGCTAGTGAAGGGTGAAGGATAAAATTTAAAAGGTGAGGACAAAGGGTGATTACCCACTCAACACTGTGACACTTTGGATACGAAAAGGGGATAATCACTCTCGCATATGCAGGACAAGCAATAACACGAGGGGTGGCAGTGTGTCACAAATGGATAAGCTACTTTCAGAGGTGCTTATTCACCTTAACAAATGCTCACAATCCAAACCAATACAAGTAAGGCCAACAATCCTTAGATATAACTTTAGGAACCATTTCTTTTTAGGCCTTTGATTTTCCATAGCCTTGGTCCATGCGTTTATTAAACGCATTGTTATTATTTTAGGCTTCATGCATTCATGTATGTTTAAAAACACTCCTTTTCATGAATGTTTTAAGATATTCATTTCATTATACTTCAAATCCAATTTCATTAGGCTTGCCTTGCATTCATGTATGTTTAAAAACACTACTTTTCATGAAAGAGCTTTTTCATAATATATTCATTTCATTTCCAAACACATTGTATTAATGGCAACGCTACTTGATTCAGGTTTAGCCAACACAACCTAGGAAACTCAGATCCAAGATACAAATAAACAGGGAGGCTTGTCCAATAAAATATCTTAGTGGGGAAAGGTCCGCCATGCCACAAGTCAAGTAGTAGGTCAGGTTGAAAACATAACTGGAAGGTAATGGATGGGTGGAGATAGTGAATAATGAAACCAACACTAGCAAGCAAAAGTATGGTGGGAATGACTGCCTCTATTCTCTCTAAGGAGGGTAAAACCAATAAGTATAGATCAAGAACTTCCAAGTCTGAGTAGGGACATCAATACATAATATCAATACATCTAAGTCCACATATTTATATGACCACCAGATCATGACACTAAATGCTAATACATGTCACAAGAATGAGTATAAGAGCAATGATAACCTTAACACAAGATACCATAAGCAGAGTCAAAAACATGTAAATAATCCATCTGAACCAACATCTATCCAATGAGTAAACACTGATGCAAATATGGGCACTACTAACTACTCTGCAAATGGCTAAATGGCTATAATGGAAACTGCAACCTTAGTCGCCATCTCCATATCTTGTTTACTTGTGAGCTTTACTGGTTATGCCCTTTACACCGCCTTTGGGCAACCCTCTGAACAACTTAGGGATCCTTTTGAGGATCACGAGGACTAATAGAGAGAATGACCTTCCCCTATAGGGAAGGTCATTCTCTCTTTGATGGGAGAGAAAGAATGAGGATTTGGAGAAGCAAAATTATTTTCCCCCTTTACCTGGAATTTTGGGTGGTTCTCAGAAGAAAATAGCGAAAAAGATTATCCCTAGGGTCGATACCAATAGGAATGTATAAACCAATGCTTCCATAGATTCGATCGTAATTTACAATTATGGAGATAGCTTTCGTACTAATATTGATTAGAGAAGAAATAAGTTGATTAGAGAAGAAATAAGAGCAATATCATACCACTTGTCTCTTAGTAGTTGGATCTCCCAGTTTTTGGAATGCTCCAAATTCTACTCGAGCATCCAAATCCGGGTCAATACCAGCAAAAACATCCGTCCTCAAATTTGAGTGTCTTGAGACTTAGTCATGGCATGGGAGAGTACTATAGTCCATCAATCAAAAGAATGATCCGTCATAAATGCTCATCTCAACATCTCATGTGTAGGGGAGCTAGCTGAAAATTGTACTGGAATATGAAAATTAGAATATGGTAGCCCGCCTGCTATATATGTGATAACATGAACAAAAAACTATGTTGGGGTACAATGAAATACAATAATAAATATACAAGTGAATACATTCCAAAGTTACAAATACATCTACACTTTTCATAGAATCTTCCATCATTTGTTGTCATAGAGTGCATAGAATCTCCTTCCAAGTGGCACACCTTGTCTTATAGTCTCTTCCTCTTCCATGGCAGTTACCCTCCAATACCAATTCGACTTCCTTGGCTCATTATATTATATTTGACACCACATTACCATCCAATAATGTTACATTACCCATGTTTTCGAATTCGGATGAATATCATGCCAACTGTGCACGGAATCTAGTCACCCAAAGGCTGCACAAGCTTCCAAGTGTCTTCATGAACTCATGCCACCTTATCATTAGAGGAAATTTCAACTCAAATGGGCCTTTTAACCATATTTTAAATTCCATGTCATCGTGTGTTAGCTAATGAAATTGCTTTAAATTTGAAATACTGTATAGGTCTTAAACATTTTTTTTTTTTTAAATTTCGGGATATGTATCATAAAAAAACTTATTTTTTTTGTTCGTATTTTTGACATATCTCCATGGGGTTTTACTCAAATTTCGATCGAGAGAGCTCGTTGGATGCAAAATTAAATTCTGCATCCAACAAGTACCAACTCGGCATGCTTTTGATGGACCCTGCTACCCCAAAAACAAGAAATACCTGGAAAAAAAGTGATGATGATGTCATCATCACCTTTTTCATGTATTTCTTGTTTTTCGGGTAGTGGAGTCCATCAAAAGTATGCCGAGTGGGTACTCATTGGATGCGTAATTTAATTTCGCATCCAAGGAGCTCTCCTAATCCAAATTTGAGTAAAATCACATGGAGATATGTCGAAAATACGAACAAAAAAAGTAGTTTTTTTCTTTTCTTCCTCCAAAATTAATAAATATTATTTTATTATTTTTCTTAGGCGACCCATTTTAGGTTGAAATTTTCTGTAATTTTTATTAGCATTTATCATTTATGTGAACCAATTAAATGTGAATATGGTAAACTAAAGTCATTTTGGGTCCCATAGCCCCTTTATTACAAAATTTATGTCTCCATCTCAACCTAGGGAACTAGTAGGTTGGTGAAACATTATTTGCAAATAGTCTTATTTGGAAATTATTTAATTGGAAACGTGACACTAGTAGCTATATATTTTCTTAATAATTAATCAGAAGAATAGATTAGAATCCAATACAATGGCATGAATAGCCATGCAATTCGAATCCAAGAGAGGTCATTCGAATTGGGTGCATGAGAGTGGCTTAGTTGTCAGTTGACACCACTCAACATATCAGTTAACCACTTAACTCCAACATAATTGACTCTAACTGACTCGGAGGTAGTTTAGACTGAGTCTAATTGAATAGAACATAACTGCATGCCAACAAGTAGGTGAGGGTGCCTATATGACTTAAGTTAGGTTTGTTAAACTGAACAGAGTCTCCAAAGTTATGTGAAGGAGCCTTTAACACTCTAGTTAATTGCATTTAAAGCAAAATTAGGAATAAATCATGGGAAGGTGCCTTTGTCACTTCACTTTAACTGAAAGTTATGTGAAAAAACCTCCAGTTGACTGAATGGGGTGCATCTGTCAAGAAGATCAATCCATATCTGCTCCCTAATTAAAGGAGGAGACTCAGTTAGGTTCCCTGATTGAAGGAGGAGATCTAGTTTGATGATGTAGTCACATGTTTGAGTCAAAACTTAGGATTAGTGGTAAATTAGCCAAAATAAGCCAAATAATGATGTGTGGTTGGAAAATGACTCCAACATTATGTAGGTGTTTTATCACTGTAAAAACTCTCATGAAAGAGCTTGTATCTGGGATAGAAAAAGAGAAGTTGTTTCTGGCAAGTCTGTAAGCCTTTGTTTTCTTTTTTTTTGGAGGTATCACTAGGACAAGTAAGACACTAGATGATCTTGTTATTATGAATTGTTGCAAAAACTACAAGTATGTTTGGAAGTTTTTTGATGATGATGGTGATAAGAAAATAAAAAATATAGCATTTTTAAATTTTGCATAGAATAAAAAATTTGATGATGATGATGATGGTTAACGTCCACTAAGACCAAACTTTGGTCTATCATACCTAAAGAAACCAATTAATTAGTGTGTTTTAAAATTGCATTCCTATGCTCAAAGAGCTTGGTGAGAAGCGTCTCGAGCTCACTATAATCTTGACAAGTTAAAAGGCTAGGAAGGTCGGTATTGCAACAAAGATTATGCAATTGAGATCTAATGTGGGTGTACACAGGGCACTTTAAGAGGAAGTGATTTTCATCTTCATTGTTCCTATTCTCACAGGGATGGTAGATCATTTCCACCCATGATGTTTTAGGAATTGTCCAATGACCTATTTCACTATGCAGCCTTGGCAAGTTAGAAACGTGCAAATAATTTTAATCTCAATCTTTATCATTATCTACTTGATTTCGTAGTAGCATCTATATTGATATTATTTGAAGAATTTTGTTCATACGTGCAAACTGTATGTCAAATCTTAGTGTGCAAACTGTATATCAAATCTTAGTAGTTACATTGTTTGCACGTGAGCGCAACATTTAGAAGCTCCGTATTAAAATATTTCGGATTCTCAATTGCCTTTCATAATAACAATATAGATATGAAGGCTCACTACCTTCCTAGCATCCATCGATTCACCCTTTTCTCGTTCCCATTTGATCATGAGAGGCGAGAAGAATTAAGAATCATGAGAGGCAACACCAAAAGGGGATTCCTCAATTTTCAAAGTAAGTTGGAAGATTGTTAATTAATGGTTGTTTACTCAATTAAATGTTAATCTTAAAAAATGTACTAATGTTATTTATGAATTGAGATATAATATTCCACTTGAAAAATTGAATCAGAATATTCATCATACAATTAAATCTTGGTAAAGAGAAGTGACTTTTATTTAATAGTGAGGTTAGTTTTTTTTATTGTGTTTTATCATGTTTAAATTTTGAATAATGAATAGATGAGGGTATCAGCCTCATTAAATTAGAAGATGGTTGATTAATGGTTGTTTACTAAATTAAATGTTAATTTAAAAAAATGTATTAGTGTTATTTATGAATTGAGATATAATATTTTATTAGAAAAATTGAATCAAAATATTTATCATACAATTAAATCAGGGAATTATATTTAATAGGGAGATTGGTTTTTTACTTGCAAAAGCATAAATAGTGAAAACCAGAGAAAATGAATGAAATAATTCTATTATCACATGAAAATGATTACAATACATAATATACCCTAAGTAGCTTCGATGAGGAAACACACCATAGTGGCGCTCTAGAAAAATCTAACACATCCCATGACATCTTCATCACGTTGTTTCAGGTATTTCTTGTTTTTGGGGCAGCGGGGTCCATCAAAAGTACACATTGTTGGTACTCGTTGGATACGAAATCAAATTTCGCATCCAACAAGATCTCCCGATCAAAATTTGAGTAAAAACACAAGGAGATATGTCGAAAATACAAACAAAAAAGTAAATTTTTTATGACAAATATGTCAATTCAACCATTATGGTTGACTCATTTTATTGGAATTATATTAGTTCATGAATTCCAACTCACAAGAACTTATTGTTGGCATGTTTTCTTATAAGGCCCATTTTAGACCCCAAATTTCCTCTAATGCACTTTCGATCCACTTGGACTGCTGGCCAGTTGGACAGTTGGAAACTCAAAGAACGTTTGCTCATAGTGGTACAAGATTGTCTCCAAAAACAATAGAGTGGCTCGCATAAATCTTAGGGCAGATTATACTTCCATGTCCGATTGGGAACACAACCCTAATGACATGCTGGAATGTACAATATCCGATGGCATTCCCAATGACATGCTGGAAGGTACCATGCCCGATGATGACATGCTGGAAGGTACCATCCCCGAGGGCATTGCTAGTTTGAGTAAGCTTGAGTACCTTTCCCTTGATGGAAACACGTTCATTGGTGTCATACCTGAAGCAATTAACAAGTTGAGGGAGTTGAAAGAACTCACACTGAGTTCTAATAGTTTCAGTGGTGCGATATCTGAAGCCATTGGCAATTAACTTTGGTCGGCCTTTCGACTCGACTAATTTAATTTGACTTACGTGTCGGTTCTACCGACTGATTTTACCTCGACCACTTGTCACTTCGAATTTGGACCTCTAAGTTGGCTCACCTCTTTGACCTCTCAAGTCAGCTGATCACTTTGACCTCTCAAGTCGGCTTACTC
Organism: Pseudotsuga menziesii; assembly: GCA_001517045.1. Lineage (NCBI taxonomy): Eukaryota > Viridiplantae > Streptophyta > Pinopsida > Pinales > Pinaceae > Pseudotsuga > Pseudotsuga menziesii. The sequence continues at coordinate 32,359 of LPNX010225272.1, forward strand.
AACCGACCTTGTCGGTTCACTTTGGTAAAAATCTACAGAGTATGATTCTTAGTCTAAAAGACTTAAGAAATTACAAATGCTTTTCACCTATGAGTAAGATGAAGTAAAACAGACACATTAACAATTCCAAAGAACTTATAAAACATGTTCCCAAATATTTAGGAAGACTTGAGTTGACCAATGTGTCGTAAAACCTAGAACTTTCACGTGGTGAGAAATTTATGGGTTCTTTGATCTTTCACTTAACTGGTAAATGTAAACAATATTTACACAAGTAAATCTGGAAATAATGTGCGGCCAAATAAACATGCATTCAACCATAAATTATTTCATATATATAACTATGCGGAAATAACAAAGGTATTACAAACTTTTCTATCCAGACTTGTCGGCTCACCTACTGATCCTTTTATAGAGCTTCAGCTCTTCGACTGAATCACTTGGATAGAAGCTTGAGCTTCAACTTCTCTTTCTCACCCTAGAGTTCTCTCATGAGTTCTGATTTCTCACTCTCTATTATATAACCTAATTTACAATCTTCTTCTTCTATTTATAGGCAACCTGAAAATTGCTTCTAAATGAATCGACTGACTCACCATTAAATACTGTAATAACTATCTACCTAAAAACTTATCTTCATATGTAAATTCGACTGGTTTACATTGCTGAATCGTGGACTCTTCCCTCTTGTCAGACTGACCGACAAGATCTTGAATGATACTGACCCTGACAGATTCGACTAAGAGTCAAGTACGGATCTGCGAGTGATTAATATTTCTGATACTCCCCCTTAGTTATGAGCAGATCGTAATTAAAAAATATTACAAAATGTTTCGGAGCTTAGAAATGCTCTGTTTATGATAGATTTCACTGTGAAGAACTTGTCATTCCAAGGTAACTATGCAGATACTGGAACGTATGCTTTTCCAATGGTTTTGTAAAGATGTCTGCAAGTTGATCTTCAGACTTGCAAAATTCCAAACAAATTTCCTTGTTGTTCACCAACTCTCTTACGAAATGAAACCTTGTGTCGATGTGCTTGGTTCTCTTGTGAAACGCATGATTCTTGGATAATGCTATGGTTGAATTGTTGTCGCAGAAGATTGTTGTCGGTTTTTTATGGTTCTGTGACAAGTCTTTTAACACTCTCCTCATCCAGACAGCTTGACATGCAGCACTTGTCGCCACAACATACTCTGCTTCAGCTGAAGACAAAGTTACTATGGGTTGTTTCTTTGAAGCCCATGAAACAACATCTATACCAAAATGAAATGTGTACCTAGATGTGCTCTTCCTGTCATCTATGTTGCCTCCATTGTCACTATCAGTGTAGCCAATGAGTTTAAAATTTTCCGAGGTTGAATACATAATACCAAGGTCATTTGTGACACTTACATACCTCGGAATTCTTTTACCTGCTTGCCAATGAGAGTCTTTTGGTGACTCCATGAACCTTGAGATCAGGCTCACACCATACATAATGTCTAGTCTTGTCGCTGTCAAATACATAAGGCTGCCAACAAGATTTTTGAACAGCATAGGATTGACAGTGGATCCTTCATCATCCTTGTTCAATTTTAAACCTGTTATTACTGGTGTTGGAGCTGTCTTGCAATTAGACATGTTAAATATTTTTAAAACTTCAATTTCATACTTTGTCTATGATATAAAAATACCACTTATAGACTACTGAACTTCAATGCCCAGAAAAAACTTCATAAGCCCCAGATCAGTCATTTCAAATTCGCTTTCCATGACTGCTTTAAAATCTTCTATCCCAAAATCACCAGTAAATATTAAATAATCTATGTACAGGAAAACAATTAACATCCTACCTTGCCCATTCACTTTGGTGTACAATGTCGGCTCACTTTCACTTCTGTGAAATCCATTTCCAATGAGATAGGAATCAATCCAACTGTACCAAGCTCTAGGAGCTTGCTTCAAACCGTAGAGTGCTTTTTCAGCCTGTACACTTTATGCTCTTGACCTGGAACTTCATACCCTTGTGGTTGTTCCACATATACTTCCTCTTCTAGATATCCATTCAAGAATGCCGACTTGACATCCATTTAATGAATATGCCATTTGTTTTGTGCATCAATGGCTAAAACTGTCATGTCTGTATCCATGCGTGCAATAGGTCAAACGTTTCATTAAAGTCTATACCAGGTTGCTGTGTGAACCCTCTTGCTACCATTCTTGCTTTGTACTATTGCACATTCCCATCAACATCTTGCTTTGTCTTGTAAATCCATTTGAAACTGATTACATCTTTTTCTTTTGGTACATCAACCAGTTCCCATGTCTAGTTCTTCTCAATGCATTCTATTTCTTCATCCATGGCTTGTGCCCATACTTATTCTTCAACAGATTCTTCAAATGTTAGTGGATCATATATAGGAGAAAATAATGCAGGGTGAGAGAATGAATTTGGTGTACCATCTTCATATATCTCCTGCAGACTTCTTGTCTTCACCGGTTCTGTCGATGTCAACCTTGACAAAATGCTTGATGGAGTCTACTGTCCTCCTGGTGTGCTTGTCGGTGTAGCTTGAGCTGCTACTTGTGTTGATGGTCCTTGTGTTGAATCATGTCGTGGTGTCATGGGAGTCAATGGTGCTGTGACCGGTTAATTACATGTGGTATTTGAACCACTTTCTCTTCCATATCATCATTGTCGACATTCGACACAATCTTGACATTTATGTCGATAGTTCCATCCCATAAATCATTCTCGACAAATTGAACATCTCGACTGATTATCACTTTCCTTGTGACAGGATCATACAACTTGTATGCTTTTGTGTCTTCAGAATAGCCCACAAAAATACATTTTTGTCCCTTCTTGTCTAGCTTCCTTCTCAGCTCATCTGGAACATGAGCATATGCAACACAACCAAAATTTTTTAAATGGGAAATAGTATGTTTCATACCTGTCCATGCTTCTTGGGGAACTTTGTTCTTCACACTCTTTTTCGGACACCAGTTCATAATGTAAACGGTAGTTGCAACTGATTCACCCCAATATTCATTTGGCAAATGCTTGACTACCAACATGTTGCGTGCCATCTCCATGATGGTTCTGTTCTTTCTCTCGGCAATATCGTTCTGCTGAGGTGTATACCATGTAGTGAATTGTTTTTGTATGCCATGGGTCTTGCAAAAATTTAGAAATTCATTTGAAACATATTCACCTCCTCTGTCGGTCCTTAAGATCTTGATGTGATGTCCACTCTGGTTCTTCACGAGTGTCTTGAATTGCTAAAAATAACTAAATGCATCAGATTTATGTTTCAAAAAATATACCCATGTTTTTCTTGAGTAGTCATCAATAAAAGTTAGAAAATACTTGCAGCCACCAATGGATGATGTCTGCATTGGACCACAAATATCAGAGTGCACAATTTCAAGTGGTGTGCGTGCTCTATAAGACTTTCCGACTGTAAAAGTCTCTCTGTGTTACTTGCCAAAAATGTAGCCTTCACAAACCCTCTCTGGTCTGTCGATCAATGGTAATCCCTTCTCCATATTCTTTGTGTGTAGTAGCTTCAATCCACCAAAATTCAGATGTCCAAATCTAAAATGCCACAACCAGGATTCATCTTGAACTTCTGTCTGAAATGCAGCTTGCAAATTAGTGCTGCCATTTTCTTTCTTGTCGAGGAGCTCGACCATTTCTTCACTTTCTTCCTTGAATGCAGCTCCTGTATTTGTCTTTCCTTTCATGTCGGGAACTATCCTCAATAGAAACAAGCGGTTGCTTGTCATTGGCACTTTTTCTATCAGCTGGTCGCTTGGATGCTTTCCTTTGATCACACAATGATCATCTTCCATGTAGACTCTGTAGCCTTTTTGTATCAGTTGTCCAATGCTTAACAAATTATGTTTTAGACCTTTGATATGATAGACATCAGAGATATACTTACTCTCCCTGTGTTTGGTTAGAATATCAACAGTGCCTTTTCCTAAGACAGTAACTTGGACATTGTTTCCAAGTGTAACATTAGTTTGAACTGAATCTTCTAGACTGGAAAACAAGTTTAAATTACCAGTCACATGGTCGCTGCATCAAGAATCTAAGTACCTGATCCGGTGGATTATTCCTCTTTAAAGATCCAATATGGTACATGGTTCTGAAACGACGGTTGGAAAAAATGGACGGCGAAAACATAGAAGTCATGCAGATCGGAGGGCGGAAGCATTTCTCTTCTAAAATGGCGGGCTCACAAATCCTTTTCCCTTCCGCAATGGCGGAAACCTACGGGCGGATCGAAAGTCGGAACGCTTCTGGCGCTGCAACAGCGTAAGCTTAAAGACGTTCGGAAGCCGGAGTGATTTCTCTTCCACAACGGTGAAGATAGAAGGATCGAAAGCATAAAGGCTTTCGGCAGCTGCCACGGGGAAGTTCAGTGGACATTCAGACGGATCGGAAGGCGGAGCGCTTTTGGCAGCCGCAACGGCGGAAGCTTAAACGGATCGAAAGACGAAAGCCTTCTGGCAGCCGCAACGACGAAAGCTTAAAAGCCTTCTTCCTCCACAACGACGGGCATTCGGACGGATCGGAAGACGGAGCGATTCGGGAGCCGCAACAATGGATAGATAAAAGATCGAAAAAAGAAGTGGTTCACCATCCACAACTGCGGAAACCAAAGTAACAAAGCTTCCGAATTGAAAACCAGCCGATTTTCGATTGAGACCGTCGGAGCCCGTTGCTTATCCTTTTTCGCAACGACGAAGCACGGTTGACTAAAACTTTCGGAAGTTTAGTTCGCATGGTTCCGTTTTGATCCTTGGCATGGAGGGAATATCCCTCATGCGAAACATTGATGTGGCCGGATATTTCATCATGTGTACAGATTATTTGTAACCGTGGACAAAGCTTTTCTTGGCAGTTATGCCACAGCTGGGATAACATCGAAAGGATGCGAACAGTCGCATTTTCTTGGACGTTTTGACCCTTTGTAACGACAAATATGAGCCTTAAAGGAGGAACCCGTTCAGTGGAGGGGAAGCTAAGGACGCAGGGGGACTCAGTTCGTTGGGAGCACAATGCAACATTTTCTCTGTGATGAGAAGCTTCAGAGAGCATTTTGTTGTTCCTGTTGAAGTTGACTACTCTCAGTTATACTTGGCTTCTTTTGTCTGTTGAAGTCCAGTTTTGTAACTTTTAGAGAGGAGGTCTTGAAGACTTTACTGTAATGTCTAGTTTCTGTGATTAGTCCAGAACCATTTGTACCTTTTAAATCCATTAATTGGATCGGTACCCATTGGAGAGGGACCCAGAGACGTAGCCCAGTGGAGGGGGTGAACTCCGTTATCAACTTCTGTTTGTGACTCTGTTTCTGTGTTTTTCTTCCTTGTATCTGTCCATCAGTGTTGTGGTTTTCATTCCTGTTTTGAGCATTTAATTTCTGTTAATGCTGTCCCTTTAATTAACCTGTTGCGCACATTCTTTTAAAACAAAATTTTAATGCACTAAAGTTGAGGTCCTATGGATCATATTATGGTATCAGAGCTGGTTGACTATTGTGCAATTTTGTGAATGCTTTACCAGGTTCAGGTTAAAGATAGGTGAAGGAGAATTAGTTGAAGGAGATCCTGAGATTGGCTCCAGGAGAACATTCTCAAGAACCATGTCTTCTCCACGAGGGGAAGAAGAAGGACATACCGAATGGGAAAAACCTGTCATTTATGAAACTGAGTTTCTGGAGGCTTTTATGAGCATGAAAGCCATGATGGAAATTCTACTCAATGAGCGAGCAGAAAGGAAGAAGAAAGAAGAAGGATCTTCATCCAGATATGCAGAAGTGAAGCCAGAAGAAAAGGGTAAAGGAGTAGGAGGTGATGGTGATCCTCCTGATACTAAACAGACTTTTTCTTCTTCTCATACTTCTCATTCAAATAATGCAAGTCCTAATATGCCTTATTTCAAATTGGATGTAAAATTTGAATTACCTATTTATAATGGAGATGTAGATGCTGAAAAATTAGACAATTGGATCAAGCAGCTTGAAGTATATTGCAGGGTGCAGGGCATTAATGATGACCCTTCCAGGATTCAATTGGCCACTTTGAGAATGAGTGGAATGGCTCTTACTTGGTGGGAGAGCAAGATTCAACAAGATCTTCGAAAGAATGGTAAAATTATTTCAGTTTGGAATGAATTCATTGAAGTATTAAGAAAGCAATTTTATCCTTTCGGTCATATGCAGCAATTAATAATGAGATGGAAAATGTTTAGACAAGCTAAAAGACAAAGCATTCAAGATTATACTCATGAATTCAGAAAGAAGGCTATTGCATTGAATGTTGCATTGGATATGCAAGAAACTCTTCTTAAATATATTGGTGGCATGCATTCTTATCTGCGACATACTTTGTTGATGTTTAATCCCAATAATTTGGATGATGTATGTGTTCAAGCTACACATTTAGAAGCTAGGGGTAAGCAGGATGATGATTCGTTTATGAAGAAGTCATCTAAATTTGACAACAAAGATAAAAGCAAAGATAAGGGAAAGGAAACAGCTACCATCACGAAAGAGTGTGAGAGACCCACATGCTCACATTGTCAGAAAGGGCATGATGTTTCAAAGTGCTGGAAACTTCATCCAGAATTAAAGCCAAAGTGGATGGGAAGAAATAAAAACAAAGATAAGGATAATCAAGCAGCTACTGCAACAATGATTCAAGACTTGGGATCTGATTCAGGTGATGAGACTAAGATCACAGCAATAGGGATCCGAGGTAAAGATGAAGGTATATCTCTTTCCATTGATGCAAGTTCAAGTTCTAATTCATGTGCAAGTATAAGTACAAATCTGCTATCTACTTCTATGCATGGTGGTAAAAGAAGAAGTGAACTGTTTCATGTTCGTGTCATTACAAATCATACAAAGGTTGATACATTGTTTGATAGTGGTTCTCAAGTGAATTTGATATCAGAAGAAGTGGTTAAGAAGTTGCATTTAGTTACTGTGCCTCATGAAAAGCCCTATCCTCTAGGTTGGGTTACTAATGATACACAATTGCAAGTTACAAAGAAATGTGTTTTGAAATTTGCAATCACTGAAAAGTTTATGGATGAGGTAGAACTAGATGTAGTACCACTGGACATTTGTGGAATTGTACTTGGGAGTCCATATTTGTATGAATGGAGAGCAGTCTTTTATAGAGAGCAGAACAAATATCATCTCTTTAAAGGTGGTGTGTAATACATTGTTCATGCACATCATATGAGAACAAATCTAGCATTAGTCACTACAAGTCAAATGAAAATGATAGTGAATGCTAGTAGGATGTTTTCATTAATGGCTGTTTAAGGTGAATCATTGGTGGAACATGGAATTAAATTAATTAAATTTGTTCCTAAGTATGGTGATTTGTTACAGGGACCTGAAAGATTATCACTTAATAGAGATGTACAACATGAAATGCAGTTGCAGCAAAGCATGCCTTTTCCAAATCTTGGCATGAATCGGATGGTTATGCAAAAGACTGTTCATGATTATTGTAAGGATTGGGGTGAACAGTTGCAGCACATGCAGTGCATTAAATCTCCTTTTGAGACTTGTTTTTGTTATCTGTTGAAGTCACATGTTGACTTTTCTTTTGTCACAAAAGATGTGAGAGGTGGACATCATGATGCAAAGAAAACAGTGCAGCAGATAGCACAAGAACAACAGGAGAAGAGTCGGGCAATTTGGCAATGCTAGACATGAAAACCATCATCCTTTTGAAGTTGAAAAGCAAATTTGGTTGCAGATCACCAAGGGAAGATTAAAAGGTAAAAAGCTCAATTTTGTTTATGATCATTTTGAGATCTTTAAGTCTTTCTGTTTGAGCTTATCTCCAGTCGCATATGCAAAGAATTTTAAATGGTTTGAACCTCCATTGGTCATGGACAAGGAGACTAATATGCAGATTCTAATCAAGGCAGGATGTATGGAGATTGGAAAGGTGAGGAAGTTGTACCCTCACTTACCTGCAGGGTGATCTAGTATTTTGGAGGTCCAAAAGATCTCCAATGGGGAGGATTGATCCGGCGAATTATTCTTCTTTAAAGATCCAATATGGTACATGGTTATGAAACGACGGTTGGAAAAAACAGATGGCGAAAACATAGAAGTCGTGCAAATCGGAGGGTAGAAGCATTTCCCTTCTGAAATGGCGGGCTCACAAAGCCTTTTCCCTTCCACAACGGCGGAAAACTATGGGCGGATCGGAAGTCGGAATGCTTCCGGCAGCCGCAACGACGGAAGCTTAAAGACGTTCGGAAGCCGGAGTGATTTCTCTTCCGCAACAATGAATATAGAAGGATCAGAAGCATAAAGGATTTCGGTAGCCACCACGGGGAAGCTCAGTGGACATTCAGACGGATCGGAAGGCGGAGCGCTTCTGGTAGCCGCAACAGCGGAAGCTTAAACGGATCAAAAGATGAAATCCTTTCGGTAGCCGCAACAACGGAAGCTTAAAAGCCTTCTTCCTCCGCAACGACGGGCATTCGGACGGATCAGAAGATGGAGCGATTCGGGAGCCGCAACAGCGGATAGATAAAAGATCGGAAAAAGAAGTGGTGCACCATCTGCAACTACGGAAACCAAAGTAACAAAGCTTCCGAATTGAAAACCAGACGATTGCCGATTGAGACCGTCGAAGCCCGTTGCTTATCCTTTTTCACAATGGCGAAGCACGGTTGACTAAAACTTCCGGAAGTTTAGTTCGCATGGTTCCGTTCTGATCCTTGGCATGACGGGAATATCCCTCATGTGGAACATTGATGTGGCCAGATATTTCATCATGTGTATAGCTTCTTTGTAACCGTGGACAAAGCTTTTCTTGGCAGTTATGCCATAGCTGGGATAACATCGAAAGGATGCGAACAGTCGCATTTTCTTGGACGTTTTGGCCCTTTGTAACGGCAAAGATGAGCCTTAAAGGAGGAACCCGTTCAGTGGAGGGGCAGTTAAGGACGAAGGGGGAATTAGTTCGTTGGGAGCACAGTGCAGCGTTTTCTCTGTGATGAGAAGCTTCAGAGAGCATTTTGCTGTTCCTGTTGAAGTCGACTACTCTCAGTTATACTTGGCTTCTTTTGTCTGTTTAAGTCCAGTTTTGTAACTTTTAGAGAGGAGGTCTTGAAGAATTTACTGTAATGTCTAGTGTCTGTGATTAGTCCAGAACCATTTGTACCTTTTAAAGCCATTAATTGGATCGATACCCATTGGAGAGGGACCCGGAGACGTAGCCCAGTGGAGGGGGTGAACTCCGTTATCAACTTCTGTTTGTGACTCTGTTTCTATGTTTTTCTTCCCTGTATCTGTCCATCAGTGTTGTGGTTTTCATTCCTGTTCTGAGCATTTAATTTTGTTAATGTTGTCCCTTTAATTAACCTGTTGCACGCATTCTTTTACAACAAAATTTTAATGCACTAAAGTTGAGGTCCTACGGATCAGTACCATATGTCATGTGGACTTTCTTGAACAACATTGCATTCAAGTGGAGATGTTGATGCCATTAACATTGCACTTGTCAAAGTGCTAGTGTTGGTCGACTGATTTGGGCTTTTCCTTCCTTGGTCATATTGTTTCTTCCTGCATTCATATGCATAATGACCAAATTTATTACAGTAATGACATTGGATTTTTTATTTATCAAACCTTTGGTCACTTGGCTGACTTGGGTTCTGATTTTCTCCTTTGCCACCGACATTTGCAGGACTTCTACCTCATCCTCCTCTTAAAGAAATTCTTCCTCTGCCTCTAAAGTTGTTTCTCCCCCTACCTCTACCATGTCTTATGGATGACTGTGTTGCGAATGCACCTTCCAATGATGTTTGTGTTCTGCGGTCCATGTTCATGATTGATGAGTGAAGCTTGCAGCTCATCAATGGTAAATGTCGACATGTCTGTGTGTTCTTCTAAGGTCACAACCAAGTTTTCAAATCTTGGAGGAAGACTTCTGAGAATTTTTTCAACAACCCTTCGGTCTTCTATTGCTTCTCCATGAGATTTCAATTGGTTTATCAAACCAACAACTCTGGTGTAGAATGTGTCTACATACATTCTCTGAATCTTTCATGGACAGAGATTCAAAATCTCTTTTCAGAATCTGCAGCTTGGATGTCCTTACCTTATCCAAACCTTGATAGGCAGTCTCCAATGTATCCCATGCTTGCTTAGCATTAGTTTTTGCTGCTACTCTTGGGAGTATGCTTTCATGCATAGCTTGATGTATGTAAAATAGAGCTTTTCTATCTTTCTTCCTCTGTTCTCTCTAGACATCCTTCTCAACCTGTGTGAGATTGTTATATGCTGTCATGTCTGCTGGTTTTGCATAACCATGCCAAACTATCTCCCAAACATCTTGACCTCTGAATAAATCCTTCATTGTTAAAGACCAATATTCATAATTCTTTCATGTAAAAATTGGAGTTTGCAATGAACCAGAAGTGGAAGCCATTTTAAATTTATAATTAACTTTCCTTAGAAAATTAATTTTCCACCTTTTAAGACAAGATTTATTTCCTAAACCTTGCTCAAAGATAAACCTTGCTCTGACACCAGTTAGCCAAAACCAAGCCGACTAAACTTGAGTTTACCGCTCAGTTAATATTAAAAATTAAATATTTTCACATCGACCTCTTTTTCCTTTTTTCACTTGTTGGGTGAAACTTGTCTATCTCCCGACTAGACAAGTCTATCAACTTTGGTCGCCTTTCGATTCGACTAATTTAATTCGACTTACTTGTCTATTCTACCGACTGATTTTACCTCGACCACTTGTCACTTTGAAGTTCGACCTCTAAGTCGGCTCACCTCTTCGACCTCTCAAGTCGGTTGATCACTTCGACCTCTCAAGTCGGCTTACTCAATCGACCTTGTCGGTTCACTTTGGTTGAAATCTACAAAGTATGATTCTTAGTTTAAAAGACTTAAGAAATTACAAATGATTTTCACCTGTGAGTAAGATGAAGTAAAATAGGCACATTAACAATTCCAAAGAACTTATAAAACATATGCCCAAATATGTAGGAAGACTTGAGTCGACCAATGTGCCATAAAACCTGGAACTTTCACCCGGTGAGAAATTTATGGGTTCTTTGATCTTTTACTTAACTGGTAAATGTAAACAACATTTACATAAGTAAATCTGGAAATAATGTGTAGCCAAATAAACATGCATTCAACCATAAACTATTTCATATATATAACTATGTAGAAATAACAAAGGTATTACAAACTTGTCTATCTAGACTTGTCGGCTCACCGACTGATCCTTTTACAGAGCTTCGACTCTTCTACCGAATCACTTACACAAAAGCTTGAGCTTCAACTTCTCTTTCTCACCCTGGAGTTCTCTTGTGAGTTCTGATGTCTCACTCTCTATTGTCTAACCTAATTTACAATCTTTTTCTTTTATTTATAGGCAACCTGATTGCTTCTACTTGAATCGACTGACTCACCATTAAAGATTGTAATAACTATCTACCTAACAACTTAGCTTCAGAAATATTTCTATTGCTAGGTTGCTGTGGTGATTTTTTTCGGATATAACCGGAATTTCCACAGAGTTCATGATTTTTATTGATGTTTCGAGTCCACAACAGGACTCATCATCAGGATTTATAAGTCAAGGAAGAGGCAGCGATCTTGATTGGATATCTCTACAAGTTTTGAGAAAAGTGAGATCGGCTGCTCTCCTTTGGATTTTTTCCCTTAGCTTCTCCAATAACCGGATATTTTTCCAGATTTCCCTTCTGTATAGGGATGTAATCTCTGTTGCTAGGTTGTTGTGGTGATTGTTTTCAGATATAACCGGAATTTCCATAGAGTTCATGATTTTAATCAACGTTTCAAGTCCACAACAGGACTCATCATCGAGATTTATAAGTCAAGGAAGAGGCAACGATCTTGATTGGATATCTCTGCAAGTTTTGAGAAAAGTGAGATCGGCTGCTCTCCTTTGGATTTTCACCGTTAGCTTCTCCAATAACCGGATCTTTTGCTAGATTTCCCTTCCATATAGGGATGTAATCTCTGTTGCTAGGTTGCTGTGGTGATTGTTTTCAGATATAACCGGAATTTCCACAGAGTTCATGATTTTTATCGACATTTCGAGTCCACAACAGGACTCATCATCAGGATTTATAAGTCAAGGAAGAGGCAACGATCTTGATTGGATATCTCTGCAAGTTTTGAGAAAAGTGAGATCGGCTGCTCTCCTTTGGATTTTCACCCTTAGCTTCTCCAATAACCAGATCTTTTGCCAGATTTCCCTTCCGTATAGGGATGTAATCTTTGTTGCTAGGTTGCTGTGGTGATTGTTTTCAGATATAACCGAAATTTCCATAGAGTTCATGATTTTTATCGACATTTCGAGTCCACAACAGGACTCATCATCAGGATTGCTTCTACATGAATCGACTGACTCAGCATTAAAGATTGTAATAACTATCTACCTAACAACTTAGCTTCAGAAATAAATTCGACTAGTTTACATTGCCGAATTGTGGACTCTTTCCTCTGTCAGGCTGACCGACAAGATCTTGACTGATAGGTCGACTGAGATTCAGGTACAGATCTGCTAGTGATTAATATTTCGAACAAATTTGACAAAGCTCGTAAATCTTTTCCTTAACGATTTCAGTGGTGGCATACCTGAAACAATTGGCAATTTGAGGGAGCTAAAAGAACTCGCCCTGAGTTCTAACAGTTTTAGTGGTGCGATACCTGAAGCCATTGGCAATTTGAAAAAGATAGAAATCATTTTTGTCAACTATTTCAGTGGTGGGATACCTGAACCAATTGGCAATTTGAGGGAGCTGAAAGAACTCACCCTGAGTTCTAACAATTTCAGTGGTGCGATACCTGAAGCCATTGGCAATTTGACAAAGCTCGAAAATCTTTCCTTGGATAACAACAAATTCGGTGGTGGAATACTTGAAGCAATTGGCAATTTGAGGGAGCTGAAAGAACTCACTCTGAGTTATAACAAATTCAGTGGTGTGATACCTGAAGCCATTGGCAATTTGAGAAAGCTTGAAAAACTTTCCCTGGATTACAACAATTTCAGTGGTGGCATACCTGAAGCAATTGGCAATTTGAGGGAGCTGAAAGAACTCACCCTGAGTCATAACAGTTTCAATGGTGCGATACCCAAAGCCATTGGCAATATGAGAAAGCTCGAAAAAAATTTCATTGCCAACTATTTCAGTGGTTGCTTACCTGAAACAATTGGCAATTTGAGGTAGCTGAAAGAACTCGCCCTGAGTTCTAACAGTTTCAGTTGTGGGATACCTGAACCCATTGGCAATTTGAGAAAGCTTGAAAAACTTTCCCTTAACGACAAAAATTTCAGTGGTGGCATACGTGAAGCAATTGGAAATTTGAAGGAGCTGAAAGAACTCACCCTAAGTTATAACAGTTTCAATGGTGCGATACCCAAAGCCATTGGCAATATGAGAAAGCTCGAAAAAATTTCCATGTATAGCAACAATTTCAGTAGTGGCATACCTGGAACAATTGGCAATTTGAAGGAGCTCAAAGAACTCACCCTGAGTTATAACAGTTTCAGTGGTGCGATACCTGATGCCATTGGCCATTTGATGAAATTGAAAGAGCTCACCCTTTTTCAGAACAATGTCAGTGGTGGCATACTTGAAGCAATTGGCAATTTGACAGAGCTGAAAGAACTCACCCTGAATTCCAATAGTTTCAGTGGTGCGATACCTGAGGCCATTCGCCATTTGAGTAAGTTGATTTCCCTAGATCTTAGTTGGAACAACCTTTCTGGTTCAATACCTAAGGGCATTGTTAATTTGAAAAATCTAGAATTCCTTGTCTTGGAAAGCAACAATTTCACTGGTTGCATACCTGAAGTCACTGGTAATTTGAGTCATTTGATTACTTTAAATTTGTGTGTAATGCCATTTGAGTAAGTTGATTTCCCTAGATCTTAGTTGGAACAACCTTTCTGGTTCAATACCTAAGGGCATTGCTAATTTGAAAAATCTAGAATTCATTGCCTTAGAAAGCAACAATTTCACTGGTTGCATACCTGAAGTCATTGGTAATTAAGTCATTGGTAATTTGAGTCATTTGATTACTTTAAATTTGGGTGTAAATAGGTTCACTTGTGGCATACCTCAAGCCATTTTCAAATTGACTAAGCTGACCATTCTCAATCTTCAATCTTGGTACAAAAAATACCTATAGACATTACCAATTTGAGGAAACTCTAAGAACTTTACTTGGACACTAATAATTTTACTGGTGGCATACATGAAGCCATTGGAAATTTGAGTGAATTGAACTACTTGAATCTTGGTTTTAATACGTTAAGTGGTAGCATTCCTAAATCCATGGTCAATTTGAGTCAACTTACCCACCTAAATCTGGGTGCAAATAGATTTAATGGTGGCATACCTAGATCCATTGTCAAATTGAGTAATTTGATCTCCTTTATCTCAATAACAACAATTTCATAGGGAGAATTCCAAAAGCAATAGGAAAGCTTCAATATCTCAAAGGCTTGCTTTTGTTTTCAAACAATTTAAGTGGGCATATCCCATATAGCATAGGTCAATTAAATTCTCTCATTGAACTTGCCATATTTAATAATAGTATTTGTGGGATTATTCCTAAAAGTATATGTGGTATGGTTTCACTTGAAAAATTAGATCTCTCTCTAAACCAACTAGAGGGACCAATCCCTCATGCTATTGGTAAATGTGTAGCACTAGAGCAATTAATATTGTCCCAAAACAAGTTGAATGGAACAATTCCAGTATCTCTTGGAAATTGCACAACCTTACTGAGGTTAAAGGTATCACAAAACTTAGTGGAGAATTGGGCATAGGATTTCCAGTTTCTATGGAAGTTCTTTCTGCTTACTCTAACAACTTCTCTGGGACATTGTCAAAATCTTTGGCTAAGTGTACCAAGTTTTGGCTACTTGATTTAAGGAAAAATGTAGTAACATGTGAGCTTCCTAATTACCTTGCATTTTTTCACCAAGGGTTTTAAGTGTTGGTTATAACAAACTTCATGGTGACATTCCTGGATGGATCACAAATCTCACCAAGTTACAATTGTTGGATCTTTCCAACAATAATTTCAGTGGAAGAATACCAACGAATCTTGAGAAGCTTCAAGGATTCCAAATTCTTGAGTTTTCCCAAGTTAGTGATAATGCAGTAACTGGAAGGTTTGAAGATTTTCTACTGGATAGTGCTACACTAAATCAATCCTTGGAAAACCAAGTAAGTGGTAATACATTGTATGAGGATATGAGGATTGTTATGAAAAATATGAGTATACTATCACATATGTGTTGTTGACAAACACAATATTTGACTTGTCTAACAATAATCTTGTTGGAGAAATACTTGCAAGCATTGGAAGTTTGAGTAGTCTGCGGTTACTGAATTTATCTGGAAATCAACTAGATGGGAAAATACCAATATATCTTAGTAAGATATCTACTTTGGAACAATTGGACTTGTCCAAAAATAATTTGAGTGGAGAGATTCCTCAAGAACTTTCTAAATTATCAAAGTTGGCATTTCTAAATGTTTCAGTGAACAAACTCTGTGGGCAAATCCCAAAAGGAACACAGTTGGATACTTTCACTGCAATGCCATTTCAAATGAATAAATGTTTATGCGACTATCCTTTACAACCATGCAAGAAAACAGAAAAACAGAATGAAAAGTCCAATTGAAAGTGGTAACACCTTTCATAGATGGTTTAGTCACGTGAATGAAAAAGTCTCATTAAATGCAGTGCTATTAGGACGAGGGATTGGATTTGGTGGAATTGTAAGTGTTATAATTATATGGAATAATGTCATAGGTTGGGTGGTGCCCTTAAAGAGAGCAATTTCATGGAATGTACCAATTCCCTCAATAGTTTAAAGGTTTCTTCCATATGTAAAAATAATATGAATGAAGTTCTACAAAGTATTTCTATTTTGTTTGTGGTTTACCTTTTCATCTTTTTGATCGTCAATTATGTAAATACGGTCAATCGATCCGCTCCTACCTACGGAATATTTATTCATATTTTTTTCTGTATTGGTTCGATTATGCTTCGGTTCACTCATGCTGTGTGTTGAATGTGGGAAAAAAATGGCTTCCAAGTATTGTATCTGCCAATTTGTTGAACATGATTTAATCGCTCTATGTGGAATCTACATTTTGAATATATGTTTTTGATTCCATAATAAATAAACAACCTAAAGATCTGCAGTCCTGGTAACACAAATTTTACCACCATACAGTCTCTTTTATGTCACAACTGTTCTAGTCTTCCATGTTCACTGTAAAGATTTCCCTATATCTCCATACTGTCTGACTTTATTGTACATGATAAGCAGCCTTGGCAAGTTAGAATCGTGCAAATAATTTTAATCTCAATCTTTATCATTATCTACTTGATTTCGTAGTAGCATCTATATTGATATTATTTGAAGAATTTTGTTCATACTTGCAAACTGTATGTCAAATCTTAGTAGTTACATTGTTTGCATGTGAGCGCAACATTTACCTCCCATTTTACGTAACAACATAGGAGCTCGGTATTAAAATATTTGGGATTCTCAACTGCCTTTCATAACAACAATATAGATATGAAGATTCACTACCTGCCTAGCGTCCATCGATTCGCCCTTTTCTCGTTCCCATTTGATCATGAGAGGTGAGGAGAATTAAGACAATAATGGCAGCACCAAAAGGATGAAGGATTCCTCAATTTCAAGCAGCAGTTATTTGTTGCGAGATCGGCTTCAATTTCAAATAGCAGCTACTTGTTTGGATGTCTCACTTGGAGTTGGAAATGAAGGATGAAGGAGGAGAAGAAAGAAGACGCAGCACCCAAAGTAAGTTGGAAGATTGTTAATTAATGGTTGTTTACTCAATTAAATGTTAATCTTAAAAAATGTACTACTGTAGTAGTTACAAGAGGTTCTATTTATAAGTACCGGCTTCGTCAATTTCGAGCATCACGGATGAAAGCAGCTTCTTCGTATTATCCCCTGCCCTTTGAAAAATTGAATCAGAATATTCATCATACAATTAAATCTCGGTAAAGAGAAGTGATTTTTATTTAATAGGGAGATTGGTTTTTTTTATTGTGTTTTATCATGTTTAAATTTATTCAATAATGAGTAGTTGCGGGTAGCAGCCTCTAAATTAGAAGATGGTTGATTAATGGTTGCTTACTAAATTAAATGTTAATTTAAAAAATGTATTATTGTTATTTATGAATTGAGATATAATATTTTATTAGAAAAAATGAATTAAAATATTTATCATACAATTAAATCTTTGTAAGGAGAAGGGATTTTTATTTAATAGGGAGATTGGTTTTTTACTTGCAAAAGCATAAATAGTGGAAACCAGAGAGAATGAATGAAAGAATTCTATTATCATATGAAAATGATTACAATACATAATATATCCTAAGTAGCTTCGATCAAGAAACACACCATAGTGGTGGTCTAGAGAGATCTAACACATCCCATCAGTTACAAAGTGAATTGAGTGATAAAACCAATCCCGCGAGTTACAGAGTGAACTGAGTGATAAAACCAAGGTGATCCTACATGGGCACCTTCCTAATGATAATAGCAAAGTGTGGTATCGCCAACACCCCCCTGAACACTACTATGGGGTAATAAAGAAAGGGCCCCGACAACCAAGGCCATAATAGGTCACCCAAAACAATGCAACTGATGAACAATGAAATAAAATGAGGAAAGAGGGAAAACCTCATGGGAACCCCCCCTGGATACATTGTAGAAAAAGAAGAAAAAGATAGTTGCTACGAAACCGTGTCCTTCACTCCAAGACAATTGCGTAGAGAGTGGAACAACTGCTCAGTGAAGGTCTTAGTGAAGATGTCAATAGTCTGTTCAACTGAAGGATATAACTGCAAGTCGATGATCTGCTTGTGTACCAAATCTCTGATGTAGTGCATGTGGATCTCTATGTGCTTCATCTGCTACCTCTGTACTGGATCTCTACAGAACTTCAGAGTGCTCTGGCTCTCACACCAGATGATAGTAGGCCGATGAAACTGGATACCCAACTCAGTGAGAAAATGTTGTAGCCACAAAGCTTGGGCAGTTATGTTAACTAACCCTATGTACTCGGCCTTGGATGAAGATAGAGAAATATCATCCTCCTTCTTGCTCGACCAACAAATGGGACCTGAACCTAGACTAAGTGAGTACCCAGATGTGGACTTGAGATCAATGTTATCGTCAGCCCATTCAGAATCAATGAATCCAATGAGATCCAATGAAATTTTTGTTGCATAGTGAATCCCAAAGGTGATGGTTCCATGTACGTATCAAAGGATTTGCTTGGTATCCTTCCAATGTAGCTCATATGGCTCTTGCATGAACCGAGAGATGACCCGAACTGCATACAAGAGGTCTGGTCTAGAGTGTGTAAGACACAATAGGCTCCCCACTAGCTATCTGTATAGAGTGTTTTCAACCAATGGAGTGCCCTCTCCATCTTCAAGTTTGACCACAGATAGGAAAGGAGTTGATTCACACTTGCAGTATGTCATATGGAATCCCTCTAGGAGATCTCGTGCATACATGGCTCGAGATAATTTGATGCCTGAGGCATCTTGGCTGATTTCAAGACCAAGGAGGAAATGCAATGGACCCATGTTTGTCACTAAAAACCTATCATGCAAAATCCTATTGATTGCAACAAGTTCTAAAGTCGAGTTGCAAGTGATCAACAAAGCATCTACATATAAAAGTAGAAGCAGGAGTGAGTTAACTTTCCTAAGAATGTATACATTCGGATTTGACTTACATCGTACAAAGTTTTGGGACAATAGTTAGGAGTCCATCTTGGCATACCATACTCTCAGGGATTACTTGAGGCCGTAGAGATACTTCTTCAGTTTGCAAACCAAGGATGAATCTTGTATGAAGCCTTGTGGGTTCTCCATGTAGATATCGTCAGAGAAATCACCGTGAAGAAATGCATTCTCCACATCCATGTGATGGACTTCTCGCCTCTTGGTTGCAGCAATGGCAAGTTCCAATCGAATGGAATGCATCTTTTCTACCGGAGCAAAGGTCTCATCATAGTCTATCCCATGAATATGTTGAAATCCTTTGGCAAGTAGCCTAGATTTGTATCTGTTGATATGTCTTCCTGCTTCCTTCCTAGTCCTATAGAACCATCTGCATCTAACAAGCTTTGTTGGCATTTATTTATCGTCGAACTAAGTTTAGATCCTTAGTCGGCAAAAAAATCCCAAGATGATAGAGGGGGACCCTGTCGGCAGCACCTGCGATGCAAATGCAGTCTCACCAGAGATATCTTATTATGAACTGTCAGAACTAGGTTTCTGTAGTTACGTGGGGATCTCTACTTGTGCGGTATTTTATCATATTATGCAACCGAATCCAGGGATTGTACTTGGTATTCCTTGGCTATTCATTCAAGGAAACAATCTTATTACATATTCATTCAATAAGTAGTGTGACACATACATCTATGAGCTTATTCAAAAACATATAAGTGTGACATAGTCAGGTCTACTTATTCACAACATACATGCAATTGACATAAGCACATTAATCAATGACATATTTCCATATCTTGTTTGGATAAATTTTGCATCAAGCTCTTTTCTTAAGTGAACTAGTTTTTCCTCCATTCTTTCACAGGTTAGTTGTTTTTCTTTAAAATATTTCTCTAGTCTTTCTTCTATCCTACTTGCCTCTTGAATTTGGTGTTTCATATTGCTCATGATTTTCTTCATCTCTTTTTCTTTTTGTTCATGCTCTTCATGTTGTTCAACTAAGAAACTTTTCAGCTGTCTATATTTGTTTTGGTATCTTCTTATTCCATTCAAAGAACATAATAGTTCTTTTTCCATATTAACCCCTGCTTCATCTTATGACTCTTTCTTATTCTCAATTTCTTCTATCTCATTAGACTCTTCAATACCTAGAAAAAGGAATTCATCATCACTAATCTCAGATGAACTGCTGTCTTCTTCTTTTGAGGAGAAATTCTTTTTTCCTTTGTAATTTTTCTTATAGTGGAATTTTCCCTCTTTCTTGTATTGTTTGTTTTTGTCATCTTCATCTTTAGAGTCTTCCTTGGGATAAGGACACTTGGCTTGAATGTTCCCAATTCTGCCACAATTAAAACATTTGAAGGGCATCTTTCCTATGTACTTCCATGATCCTTTCTGAAGTCTTTTAACAAAATTGGTTTCTTCTTCATCAGATTCTTCATCATGGTTGGTATGAGATTTTTACTTTTGGTTTGTTTTCTTGATTACTTTGAAAGTTTCTTCTCCTTTTGAGAGATTATCAATACCTAGTCTTAATTCATAGGTTGTGAGGATTCCATACAATTCATCCATGGTAAGATCTTCTAGCTTCTCTCGGTCTTCAAGAGTGGATACTTTTGTATTATATGCCATAGGAAGTGTTCTTAGTGTCTTTTCAACTAACTCATCGTCTATTAGTTCTACCCCCAAACCTTTGATTGTGTTAACAAGGTTCTCAATTCTTTCAAAGTACTCTAATAGTTTTTTCATCCTTCATTTTTTAGACTTTCATATTGTACTTTGAGAGATTGAAGTTTGGCCATATTTAATTTGGATTCTCCTGCATATATGGTTTCCAATTTGTCCCAGAGTCTTTTGCACTTTTACAGGTCAATACTTTTGCAAGAACCTTCTTACTTATTCCATCTTGTAATGTATTTAAGGCCTTTACATGTTCCCAAAATTTCTTCTTTCGTTCTGCTTCTATGGGAGTGACTTCTGGAACTTTATATCCTTCTTCAACTAATGCCCAAACTTCCAGACCAATGGACATCAGATAGTTTTTCATTCTAATATTCCAGAAAACATGGTCTTCACCATAAAATATGGGGACTCTAATTGACATCTTCATCTGCTGATCCATAGTGGTTGTAATAGGATCTCCCTTCCACTGGTTAAACTATGGTGAAGTATCCTGCTTTGATACCAATTGATGGATCGGGTCTTGTCACTAAGAGGGGGGGTGAATCAGTGACAGAAATTAAAACACAATTTCTTTTATTTTAGCACATCTAAAAGCAAATTTGGACACAATGTTTTAACATGGAACCCAATAAGGTAAACCAACAACATGTTTCTATTATCTAAAAAACTTCGTTTTTAAAATATACCTTAGTTATTTGCAAGAACCCACTTGTTGGAGACCACAATCCCCAATTTTCTCAGCCGCTACTGAAGGATGCACCCACACCCTGGTTTTTTCCTGCACCTATAGACAAGGATACACCAATACCTTGACTCTCCAGCCAGTACTGGAAGGAGGATAAGACCTCCTTGCAGGCATGTAGCCTTCCCTGGCACCACCCTTCCACCCTTAAATGTATTTTTATTAGAATTCTAGATCTTCTTAAAAACTATGTCTCTTGTTACTCTACTTTGGTCTCTGTCTTATGCTTCAGCTGCATAGATCTGCATGACAGAGACACTTTACTTACCATTTGATCTTCTGTTTACATATACTTCAATCATCTCTTCAAACCATTCTCACACCCTTTCAACATAGTGACTCTTCAGATCTCTATTATATCATAGATTTTTAATTAATTACTTATTTAAACTCTATGATTTTCTCATGTCTTTGAGATTCTTCCATTCATAAGTTTGTTGGTATTAGCATCTCTGGCTGTGGGCTTTCCTTTCTTTTAGTCTTCATCATCTCTGGCTGCTGGGCGATTTTCTCTCCCAAAACTCGGGCTTCAAATTCCATATGCAGGCACTAGCCTTTCCGCACTTTCCTTTCCTCCTTCTGCTTTCCAGACTGGCCTTTCCTCAAGATCCTTTCCGCACCGTGGAAGGCGTAAATTGGAAACTCAACTTTTCTAAGGCTTCATCTTTTTGCTTTCCACCTTTCTGCTTTTCAGACTGGCCTTTCTGCAAGCTCCTTTTCGAACTACGGAATGCGAAAATCAGAAACTCAACTTTTCTAAGACTTAGTCATTTTTCTTTTCGGCTTTCCTCTTTCCGGACTGGCCTTTCCACAAGCTCCTTTATGCAATGCAGAATGCGGACAGCGGAAACGAAACTTTCTAGTTTTTCGGTTGTTTCCTTTCTGCTTTTGCACTCCCACAACAATTCTTCCATTGTTGTCTTTCCGCACTTGCCTTTTCTGTACAGCGGAATGCAAAAGTTAGAAACTCAAATTTTCCACGACTTCAACCTTTTGATTTCTGTGGTTTCACACCTGCACTTCCGTTCCCGCAATGGTTTTTCCTGCAATGCTTTTTTCGAACCACCAATCTTCTTGTGGAACTATTCTCAGCCGTACAATCTTTGATCCTTTGCAGAACTTTTCCTTTCTACCTTTCCTTTGCGGAACTGATCCTTAACCGTCAGATATCATGCGGGACGCTTTCTGGCCATTGATTTTAAATTGAATGCGAATCTCACCATGACTTTGTGGATCTACATGATTTATTTCCTTTAACACTTAGCCAATTTTAATCTCAACATGTAAACTTACATTTTTCTCTTGTTTTGGCAGATTGATATTTTGCTCGTGTAAAAACCAAATGAGAATCTAACTTCATGGTTGGATGGCAAGTTCATTAGGGAGAAGGATCATGTCATCTTTAGATTTTACTAACACACACACATATTCTGGAGGAGATTTCAGGATAGTCTTCCAACTTTTTGTTATGACACTTGGACAAATTTCTTAGTCTGATCTAATCTTCCTACAACACTGTTTTGGCAGGTCCATAACTTCTTCCTCAACTACTTCCAATACAATATGAAGACATGGTCAGGTAAAGAAAATAGAAGTCTACAAGACCCTTATGTGTTGTAGTCATTTATTCTAACCCATGATTTAGTGCAGTCATTCTCTTATACCCTCTCAGACTAGTTTTGACTATTTATCCATACTTAGTCAATTTCCTGATTTTCACCAATTGCTATATTTCTCCAGAATGATGTCACATCATCTCTTACCAATTTGCCATCAATTTTGTTATTCTATGTTATGATATTTGTTGTTTCAGCATTCATTCCATGTCATCACTACCTTTTTCTTTCCTTTGAATTATAGTGAGTTCACTCTGCCATCATGTCCTTTGCTTATCCTTTGTCATTCATGAATTGCTTTGACATCAATGAAAACTATAAACTACTTTGACATCAATGAAAACTATAATCCATATTTTCCAACATGTCTGATTCTGGAGAGTAGACTAAATAATATGAGAGGTTTCTTTCTTTGAGAGCATGCCTCACTCCATCAAAGTCTTACTTGATAGATTCTGGAGAAGCCAACCACATGGTTGCCTCCAGGGAATCCTTCACCACTCTCACTCTATCAGGTGGAACTAACACTCATATGGGATGTGACTCCCAAATCTCAGCTTTTGGGAGAGGTTCTATTAAAATTCAGCATGATGAGTTCAAGAATGTACTCAATGTGCCCTCTTTTGGAGCAAAGCAAGTTGTTTGAGATGAAGAAGAAGTAGAATCTTCCACACAGTCAATTCGAATTGAAGAAATCCTCCTTGGAGTGACTCCTTCTCCTGTTGGTCCAGAAGTTTATGAGATCTATGATATCTTCTCATATAGCTGATCCAGAAGAATAAATTTGAATATATGTAATTGAATAAAAAATCTCCTTCCATTCTATGCAAACATTCTCGAGTGATTCTTTTATTTTAAATTATGTGCAAAGTTTGTCAGTAATTGTTTTAGAAAATGAAGAGGAATTTGATTTCTTTATATCTAATGTTGTTTCTGGTGTGCAGAAAAGTAATACTTTGGATGTTTTGGAAGAAATATTAGATTTTAGGAGTGATCCATTCACTCTCTTTTATCTAGAGCTTCCAGCAAATTCCTACATGATTGCATGCACCAATACTTAGAATTTTGTTGAAGAAGTAGAAAACTATGCATCTACCATTTCGGTGGGGCACGTGGAACCTTTGTTCCATAATCTTGTATCTAATATGAAATTATTTGGATCTAATGACCTTATTTGGTTCGATTTTTAAGTTTCAAGATACTCTAGTCATGCTTGTAGCTGGTCTCATCAATTTTGGTGTGAAAAATCAACTACCGCAAGTCTCTTTCAAAATTGTTTCTAGGGATTTGATGTCAGTTTTCTCTCATGAGTTTGTTGATATTATATTTTGTGGATAATTAGTTATTTTTTAAGATATATTAGATCATGGATCTCAAGAATTCTCTCTCCATAGTCCCAAGGATTCTCTACCTTTCTATTTGATCACGTGCTTGTCTCCTCACAGAACTAGTAAAGATGGAGACATTCCGCATTCGCCTGGACACTTGCTCCTAACAATTGAAGCCGATTTTACCTCACATGGTTTGATGTCGTGGGGTTTCCTCAGATGGTTCAAATTTTCAAGCACTTTTTCTCTCTCAATAATTGATCTCAGTTGCTCTACATGGGTCCAGTTTTCATCGTGTAGTTGTCTATGTTTTTGATTCAGTTGAGGATATTTTTCTTCTTCTAAAGAGGAAAATTCCTCCAGACATAATCATTTAGTTTGGAGAGGTTCACATGCACAGTTCTAGGATGTTGCTGCATAGAAGAACCAAACTACTGCATTTTTGCTACAAAGTGTTGCAGATTGCAACAAAATTTTCACAAAGTTTTATTCAAAACTTGTTTTCTTGTTTCACTACTTATCTTGAAGTGGTGGTGGTGGGGGGGGGAGGGGGGGGGCGTCCCATGAGGTTTTCCCCATTTTCTTCTGTTTATTATAAAGTTTTAATTCTTTTATATTGTAATGGGTGACTTTTGGCTTAGTTTCCAGGGCCCAAGTTGTCCAAGTTAGGACTAAGGGGGGATGCTAGGATTATATAATCCTCCCTGGTCCATATAGTCTATTGGAACATTTTCCTAACTTAGGATTCATTTTCTAGAGTTTGGTGCCACCATTATATTGGTTCCCCTAGTGCCACTGGTGCCATTGGTGCCACCGGTGTGCCATTTGGTGCCACCGGTGCAAATCCACACACTTTAGGAGCCATTATGAGTGCCACTGACAACCTCCATTAGTTGGTTGTAGTTGGTAGGTATTTATGTTAAGTATTTCTTTAGTTACATTCAGTTAGTCTAGCACTAGTTATGCATGGCTGCATGGGGAAGTGGCACCTTTTTCCACCTACCTTGTCAGTTTAACTGGTTTAACTAGTTTAACTGATTGTTGGACTGATTTAGTTATCATGATTTAGACTTGGTGCTCCCATGTAGTGATTTAGACACTCCTAGTTAGCCAGACAATCAGGATTGATTTGGTGTATTCGAATCTTATCCAAATGATTTGAATTCTCCTTATTGTAACACTGTTGTATACTATTGTAATTAATGAATATTAATGTTGTAATTTACTGATAAATTATTATCAGTTTTCTCTAAAATTTGTCGTGTTCAATGTACATTTTTCATTCCATTCTACTACAAAATTATACCTTTCAATGAAACTCATTTCCTATAGATCAATGGTTCAATAATTCAAACAGCAACGTGGGTATTGTACTCTCCTACCGATGATCTGGTGAGCTCAGGAGGAACTTGGTTGGGTCCCTCGATAAAAAATATTGTAGAGTACAATGCAGTGATTGGTTTGTTGACTAACTATCTAGCTAACGATGTGAGTAATATTAGGCTTTACCTAGATTCATATTTAGTTGTACATCAATTAAACCGAGTCTACACTATCTGGAACCCCCTAATTATTCGTAGATTCTGAAGAGTTCGTCTTTTGGAAAGGTATTTTGAACAGGTTTCCTACCATCACATCCCAAGAAATCTAAGTACAGTTGCAAATTTGCTGGAAAATTTTGTCTTAGATTGGTATCTTGCTCATATTTGAAGTTCATTTTAAATATTCATTTCATGCATTGAATCACATAACTACATAGGGAGTCTTCAATCCAGAGAGATGGAAAATAAGATCCTTGGAAATGGAGAGGCATAGGAAACCATACGCTTCATCTAGTTTGTTCCAATATTTTTCCTTCTCTATTACTGCACTTGGATCTATCTCTATTCCCATGGTGACTCTGTAGAGTCCTTTCGAGTGCAATGATATATCAATATCCTCTTTTCCACTGATGATAATTGAAAGGAGTGAGAATATTGCTTGAGGAGGAGTCTATTTTGCATTTGTAGCAAATGTAATAGAATTTCTTGGGATACCCGCAATAACACAAAACAAACAAAATAAGGTCTAACACTCTGCACTTTTGGAGTTGCTTCACACTTGGATAGACTTCTCTGGACAGAATCTAGAGGGAGAAAGGCTAAACTTCCAGGACTTATGTGGGAAACTCTCTGCTTCTGGTGCATTGTTGCAATATTTTTGAGCATTTTTCTCATCTTCATCAACGATGCATCAAGAAACCTATATAAGAGTTTCCTTTTTGTAATTTCCCTTTTATGAGATTTGGAGAAATGCACAAATTGGGAAAAATTCAAGCTTAACTATTCATGACTCTAGAGGGTTCCAACTTTCACCAAATGGTCCCAAATTTTAAAGGATATGGTATTGTGAGTCTTAAAACATCCCAAGGTGTTTTATGGATACTTTTTACCATAATTTATACCTATTCAAACTTGTTTGGGGATAATGAAAAAAAGGCCAAAATTACTAGGAAATTATGTTCAAATTCCCCCAAGGGTGATGGCCAAACTAGCTCTCCAAATCAAGTACGAACCTCCCAAATTTAAGAACAGAGTATGGGAATGAGTATCAGACATAAATTAATGTTCTTAATCATGTTTATTAATTTCTTCAAATGTATTATGGTCTACAACATCGGTAGGGTAACTTTCATAGAAATTGCCTAAGGGAAATTTGCATTACTAACTAGACTTTGACATAGGAAAAGGTAGAATATATGGTTCTAAGTGTAATATGAAACATGGTGGTAATATATGGTATAACAATTTCTTCCCCAACAGAATAAAACTCAAAGGAAAACCCTCCCACAAATATGATACAATACTACTCCAAGATTGAAGCCAAAGTCATGGAAACTAGTGATTCAATGGCATGGGAATGCAAGCTTTTCACACATGAGTTTCTTGGATTTCAACCCACATAGGTTATGGAAATTAAATTACATAGTAATACATAATATATGGCTGTCACAACATCCTCAAACTCATATAATATCTTTCATACAAATATGGTATAAAACTACTTCGATATTGAAGCCAAAATCCATGAAGACTAGTGATACAAGGGCATGAGTATGCAAGATTTTCATACATGTATCTCTGATATTTAGAGTTACATAGAATGTGGACATAATATTATAGAGACATACATCATATATTTATTCCCCATCATCATAAGACTCATATAAATGTCCTCATACAAATCTAATATAAAGCTACTTCAATATTGAAGCCAAATCCATGAAAACTAATTATTCAAGAGCATGGGAAATGCGATCCTTTCATACATGTATTTATGATATTTTGAATTACATAGAATATGGAGATGTTATTACATATCCATACATCATAAATCAAATCTTGGGCATCAACCATCCTCAGCAAGGCACAAGAATCACTCCAACAAGTGTGCCATCAATTGTGAGTGTGGGGAAATGGAGAAGAAGGAATGAGAGAATGGGGAGATAGATGAGAATTTGAATGTAGGACCTTCAAAATGAAAATAAAACTCATTAATTAATCTCCCATGAGATATCTGAATGTCCTCTCCATCAACCAACTTATAAAGGAATCCAACTTCCTCGAAATTGGTTCACTAACCGAGTAAGTGTGCACTCACCGTGCAATGGACAAGAAAAAGATCTCCAAAAATGTCAAAGGCCAATTAAAAAATGATAAAAAAAACTATTCTCATTCCTCATGAAATCCTTTTATTAACTTCAATATGCCTCCTAAGTTCTAATTTTCCTCCATGAGCTTCCTCCAACTCATCTTAGTGGTTTAGTAACTCTCATGACACTTGTCTTCCTCTTCATGCTCCAATTCTTTCCCCAATTCGAAGGCCTTCCTCTAACTCCCAAAATTTACCTCTTGGTGGATATTTTTATCCCTGACATGTCATATTTTTCATATGTCAGCAATCATGTCTGAATTTGTCATAATTTTGTTAGATTTTATCATTTAATCAATATGATCCAAGATGTTATCTGAGAGAATAACATGCACATCAATAATCACAAGAGACAAGAGACACAAAGAAATTTTCCTCGAGGAAACCATAAAGGAGAAAACCCCACAACTTCCTCGGAGATAGAATGAGCACCAGTAGCAATAGTAGAAACCCAAAAACACAAAGATGATCTCCGACAGCTGTTGTCTCTCTCACTTGTGCCAGCTCCTCCTCTCTCATGCATGCGCTACAGTTGAGTGTGTGTGTGTGTGTCGAATAGAGAGTCTCACTCTCTATTTATACTTGTTTTCCACTTGACATTTACTCTACAGGGCCGACTTCTCTAGGAGAGTCTAATAACCCTAATACCTCTTAACTGTGGGGACTATTGCCCTGACTTACAACAGAGGGTAAACCTCAACTCAATTGTGGGGACTATTTCCCTGAATTACAATGGAGGGTTAAACTCAATGAATTTACATGACTTTATTATATTAATGACTCTCTCAATCGGAGGAACAAACATCTCCGTCGGGGTACAATGAAATACAATAAGAAATATATAAGTGAATACATTTCGAAGTTACAAATACATCAAGACTCCCTCTTAACTAGGAAGGTATTCTCTTGACAAAATTCATCGGCACAAGTCTTCATTACTGTATCATCATCAAAGCTGGATCATCATCACTGCTTCCTCTATCTCAAGCAAATGGTGTTATCTCTTCAATTCTACTCATCATAGGAAGTTCTATAGAGCCAACCCTTTTTCATGTTGGTTGTAGGCCTAGTCTCCATGTAGGTCTTCATCTTCTTATGCACTTATATTTGACCATGGGAGGAACCAATCCTATCACCATGTCAGAAAGGCACAACACTCACATTTGACCATGGGAGGAACCAATCCTCTTGCCATGTCAGAAATGCATAGCACTCACATCTGACCATGGGAGGAACCAATCCTCTCACCATGTCAAAAAGGCACAGCACTCACATCTAACCATGGGAGGAACGAATGCTCTTTCCATTTCAAAAAGGCACAACACTCACAATTGACAATGGGAGGAACCAATCATCTCGCCATGTCAGAAAGGAACATCACTTACATCTGACCATGGGAGGAACCAATCCTCTCGCCATGGTAGAAAGGCCCAGCACTTACATCTGACCATGAGAAGAACCAATCCTATAGCCATGTCAGAAAGGCCCAACACTTACATCTGAACATGGGAGGAACCAATCCTCTCGCCATGTCAAAAAGGCACAACACTTACATCTAACCATGGGAGGAACCAATCATGTCACCATTTCAAAAAGGCATAGCACTTACATTTTACCATGGGAGGAACCAATCCTACCACCATGTCAAAAACACTCTCGGACTCATCACTTCTCCTTGGAAGGAACCTCGATCTAGAGAACACCAAGCTTCTCCCTAAAGTACTCAAACTTCACTGGTCATTTCTAGAATAGAATCACATTGGGGTTGATTACATCCAAGGATAACCTGCAATCTTCACCAAGACTTATTACATCCGAGGACAACCTACAGGACTGTTTACATATGAGAAACCTACGAGCTTTTCCTGGATTTTATGCTCAGACAACCCGTCTCACCGGCTATTCTAGAACTCCCTCTTTCGAGAGATCTTGATATGAATCACAAACTGGAGCTTCACTTATCCTCTCTCCCAAGTAGCCAAGAAAGTGGCAACATATTTTTCCTCAGCTGTACTCAGTTCCACATAGGACTGCTTCCTTCTAAACCAAGAGATCACACCTGATCCCATACTGAAGCAGTACCCCGAAGTGCTCTTCCTATCAAGGGCACTTCCTGCCCAATCCGAATCCACATAAACCACCAGGTTAATCTTCTAATTTTCTTTATACTTGAGCCCATAATCAACTGTACCCTTCAGGTGCCTCAGAATATGCTTTGCAGTGATCAGTCAGGAACTTATTCAATGTGTTCATAGCAAAGCAAATATATGGTCTCGTATTCGTCAGGTCCATCAAGGAACAATTCATATGATGATACAGCGTGGAATGAAACATCATTCAATAGCTTCAAGCTCAATTCCATAGGTGTGGCCATGTCCTTGTAGGCTATCATCCTGAACCTCTTCAAGATATCCACTGCATACTTCCCTTGTCCAAGGGA
Source organism: Pseudotsuga menziesii (assembly GCA_001517045.1). Lineage (NCBI taxonomy): Eukaryota > Viridiplantae > Streptophyta > Pinopsida > Pinales > Pinaceae > Pseudotsuga > Pseudotsuga menziesii. Next base: position 62,694 of record LPNX010225272.1, read on the forward strand.
TATTCCATTCACACTCTGTCACACCTCCATGTCTAGAAAGTAATGCACCATACCCAAGTCTTTGCTCTTAAAATCAGAATCAAGTCTCCTTCTTGCAACTTTAATGAGTTCCTCTTTTCCTGTCAGTAACAGGTCATTGACATATACCAGGAGCATCACTGGTATTCCGCCTTCAACCTTGGAGCAAAGGTTGGAGTCTTCTTTACTCTTAGTAAATCCTAGATCCATCGGTAATTTATCCATCCCATCATACCATGTCGAACCTCGGGATATTCTACAGCCACTCCCTCAGAAGTGGAGCATCATTGTCCCTCTGCCTTTCATACTCTATTTATTGAAACATTTTGTATTGGAGTGACAAGTAGCTTCCACTACTACTAATATTCTATGTATCCATCTAGGGTCACTGGATACCAAGATCCTCTATCTTGAACCTTTTCAAAATTTCTTCTCGCACCCATCTGTGAGCTTTTCATCCTTTATAGGATTTCATCTTCAACCTTATAGAAAAGGTTAAGATATTCATCACTCTAGGTGATGTTCAAGCTCCTCATGTATGTGTTATCCCATGGGTGTCTTCTGAGCTCGTACAAGGACTTCTTTAATTTTCACACATGATTCTGCCTATCATCTGTCTTAACTTCTAGTGGCTGCAAATGTCTCTTCATAGTATATGCCTTCTTTCCGTGAGAAGCCTCATGCTACAAATCTTGCCTTGTGTCCCACGATGTTTCCATCTACTTCATGCTAGAACTTGTAGATACCGCATCCTAGACATCATTCTTCTTGAACAGGTACTCTCCTTCCCTTTATTCTTGGCTACTTCTTCATGGCTGGAAGGATCTGCATCAATGATGTCTCTCAACAGTTTCACGTAACTAGAGTGTGTCTGAGGCCTCTTAAAGTCTCATCATACTATTCTTCATTTTGGATTATTTCTTGAACTGTCGTCACTTGTTCTTCGGAACAAGTCTCATCCTTCTTTTCTTGTAGGTGATTGTACGTGATATTTCATACAAATCAAATGCATTAGTTGTATGGTTAGAAACATTTCATAATGCATATTCATAATGACAAATTCTTATGCATAAAGATATAATTATGCAACTATTTTAGTCAATACAACATTCATCCATATCTCATAGAAACTTTCTAGATGCCTTCCGTCTCTACCATGACATCATTGAGATTGTGCACTAATCCAATATGTCAGCAAAGGGGTTTCATTCTAGATAAGTAGCAATGGATAGTTGTATAGGACCATGGGCTACTTACCCATCACATGCATATTAGTAGTATACTATCATTAATGCAAACATTCTATCATGCACATCAACTGAATATAAACAAATGCATAACCAAATAATATCATGAAATGACAATTGAATACTTATCTTTATTTGTTTCATGGGTAGAATCCTTCTTGAGCCATCAGCTTCATCATCTTATTCATTCATAAAAACATCATTTCTTATCAAAATGCTAAGATGGATAAGAGGTTCTTCAAGATTTGAGTCCTTCATATTCCTCATCACTTGAGGGATCCTCTTTGGATCATGAGAGCTTGATCTTCAGTTGCTCCCATTTTCTCTTCTCTTATTATGAGTCGAGCTTCTTCTTGTGTGCACTCTTCCCAGATTCTGCTGAAGGTAATCACTTCCTTCTGGCACACATTCCTTGAATGAATGAATCCCATGATCTTGGGAGGCCATTCGAAGTGGTTATAAAAATATCTTATTCTTCTTTGATTGCTTCATCATAGCATCAAAGACTTCCTTTTGGTGTCTTCAAGGATGACACATGAGGGATGAGATGATCTTTAATAGAATCTACAACGATTCTCTTGACTCTAGCCTTAGCCTCATCTTCCTATGGCTCTTAGAACTTTCTTACTGAAATATTGATCTATGTCAATTTCTTAAAGGATCGCAGAGTTCCTATAATTCCATACTTGGAATTTTTTAGCTTCACTAAGCTTGTCATCAAGCTGGTGTGATAGGTCATTTTGAAATGAGAACTTGTTGAGGCCTGGAAAATCACAGGCAACAACAGCAAGGGATTCTCCCCAGTCAACGTTCCCAACTATCCCATGACTATTTGGTGTAGGGAATTCGTCCGGTTTGTGGTCCAGCTACCGTAGGTCAAATAACAAAAAAAGGTTTTACCGGTTGCGGCCCGGTCCACCATATATATTTTGTCTTTTTGACTTAAAGTATGATATACACATGCCTAATTAACAATGCAGGGTGATGAAGAATGCAAGGAGTAGTCACAACGTGATGCGCAGGTTCATACCTCTTGTCTTAAATCCCCAAGCATCAAAATCACATAAATTACGAGGAAATAAATACTAACTAAGCTATCTCTAGAGAGCTTGATATTAATTTATGAGTAATGTACCCCTGTCCATGTGTTATGGCAAATCATAGATAGCTGCTGTTATGACCAAACATATAAACATGAATGAAAGTATACATGATAAGATAGCTCATCAATAGTTAAAAATCCCATTACTCATAGTGGAAGACATCACAAAGTATACTGAAGAACATTCAAACAAGAAAATAGGTTCAGGAAGTTAGAACGCTCTCACAGTTAATGAAGCACAGTTGAAAATGAAATAGTTCCCATTCAACATCGCTCATTTAATCACATTGATACATTCCACATAGCACTTTCTCCAACAGGCAAAATTTGTAGTTTCTGGCTGTAAAACGAAATAGTTCCTCTTACAAGCAATAGTTACAAGTATTTTGAGGGAAAAAGCCCCTGTAAGTTCTAACTTTCAAATATTTAAACTCAAACAGTTCACCGCTTGGGCTCCCCCCAAATGTGTGACCTTTCGGTCCCCCAAAATGCTTCATATCCTTATTTTTATCTTTCTGCGTGCACTCATGATATGCTAAGTAACTGACAGACCTTTCAGGTCTGCGCCTTTGTCACTATTGGCTTCGCCTTCCACTTTTGCTCATCCTCCTTGCGATCCTGTCTCCCATCTATACCTTCGCGCCGCGACAATCTGATCAATATTTCGAATCCTCCTGCAATAGAACGACACCTATCATTCATGGGGACTGTATTTTTAGTAAAATCAAACTACATTAAATTATATCAACTGAAACAGATAAGTAGCAAGAAGGGCCATATACTGCATTATGGTTACGAGAATTTAACAAGCGCTGACACCACTAGCTCGTCCCCCTATGGATTCGAAAGAAATCACCAACGATGGAAAATGAAGAACTCATCGGCTGCTTAGGATGCTAACCTTGGCAGGCTAAACTCATTCATAGCCGCATAAGCGGGTCTTAACAGGAGACGGGTACTGCGAAAACACGTAGGCCTATCGGAGTCGAAAGAGTTATTATCTAAGTTGTGGGCGGGAAAGCTTCCAATCGGAAATCGGAAAGACAACGACATCGGGAGCCAAGCGTTTTGCACAGTCACAATGGTAGAAGAGAAAAGGTTATAGACATGTGACTCGAGTACTGACACGCATCGGCGGCCAGAGTGCTTATACTTCAGGTGCTTAGCTGCTTTGGAAGCCGCAACGACGGAAGGCGAACAAACAAAAGCCTCTGATCAAACATAACTTGACGCCCGATCAATAAAATATTAAGTGTTTGGAACAAATTTAAAACTCAACAATAGTCAAAAAACCTGTTTCACCTCCAAAACAACGACCTTACAAAGAACAAACGGTCTGGTTCATCCTCGAGCATCAACTAAACTCAAAATCTGCGTCTGACAACAATTTTCAAACACAAGCAATTTCTGAAAACAGGATGAGAGCCAATCTTCAAAATCATCTGAAATTAAATCATGACCACAAAGGTTCACGGATCCAAACGGTTTAAAACAACACTAAATCATGAGGAGGGGACCAAAATTTAAAAAAATTTGGGGAAAACAGTTGCAGCGGCAACAGAACCTCAAAGGTAAATAGCAAAAGATTAAAATTTACCGATCTGAGGTGTTTGTCTTGGTTCTGCATCTGGATAATCTAGGGTTTGTCAAAGAAACATTAATTTTCAAATATTGGAATATTTCAAATCTGATTGGATAGAAAGATGCACCTCCTCAAGGTGAGCTGAGCAACATACCCATTTTCCCAAAACTGTGATCAGAACTGCAAAATATCTGATGCCCTAATTTTCTTCAATTTCTTCTACATAATTTCCTGATATTGTTTCTACAAAATATCCAAAAGTGCTGTTCCTCTGTGTTTAAAAATTTGCACTGAGGTAGCCTCATCTTTCCTCTTTCCATCACTGTATGTTTGCGTAGAATTGGTTTCACCAATTGGGACTAATGAAAGTTTTCCCAAAGTGACTTATTTCAGGACTGTTCAACATAGAGAACTTGTATAGACTTCCATGTGTCACTATTTCACCTTCAGGGTCTAAACCTTTTACCACATAAAGTATAGTCCGTTCCCTATCTGGAACATCTTGCGAAATTTCATTTGGACCTTCGTAGCCTGACCTGTAGCAATTCTCCCAAGGTGTCTTGTTTAGGAATGATTCTTGGGAGAGGCTGGAACCTTGATTTGGAGGAATCATATCTCCCAAAATATAGCGAATCTGAGGCTGAAATTTTTACACAGTGTTCAGCACGAATTTTTCTTCGTCTTGTAAAAATTTTGAATTCTGATCCTTCTCCACTCTATATCTATAGAGAATGTACCAAAACTAAAAGTTTTAGTATTTTAGGTTTTTCAGGCATAAAACCCTAATTTCCATTAGATTCCATTGCAGTTGTACTTCAGGCGTATAGTGAAACTTCTCTGATTCATATTTTTAATGAGAACCTCAAATGTAAATACAAAATATTTATATCTTACCAATTTGAGATTCCTGAACTGGATCTGGAGTTGATCTTCTGTAGTGTTTCTTTTCTGGTCTGGGGTCAAATTAGGGTTTGGATTTCCCAGAGTTTTACCCAACCAAAACATTCAATCTTGGTCTCTAAATTTTGATTTTTAGGAGAGAAATTCTATGCTAGGCTCACTCAAAAAGTCCTCTTCAGTGAAAATCCCTAATTTCCCTTATTAGTGACAGGTCAAAAACTGAAAATGCTCGGAATGAGAGTCTACTTTGACAGAAGGATGTGCCCTTCAATGGAGAGTTAGCCTAGCCTCCTTTTGCTGATGATCTGTGGAGAGAGACCCAAAAAGTAAGAATCCCTAGATTTTGCAACTGCACAGTGTCTTCTTCTCAGGTTAGCTCTGATACCATGTTAGATTTATCATTTAATCAATATGATCTAGGATATTATCTGAGAGAATAACATGCACAACAATAATCACAAGAGACAAGAGACATAAAGAATTTTTCCTTAGGGAAACCATCAAGGAGAAAACCCCACAACTTTCTCAGAGATAGAATGAGCACCAGTGGCAAAAATAAAACCCAAAAACACAAAGATAATCTTCGACAGTTGTTGTCTCTCTCGCTTGTGCCAGCTCCTCCTCTCTCACTCATGTGCTACAGTTGACTAAGTGTGTGTGTGTATCAATTAGAGAGTCTCACTCCTTATTTATACTTGTTTTCCACTTGACATTTACTCTACAGGGCCGACTTCTCTAGGAGAGTCTAATAACCTTAATACCACTTAACTGTGGGGACTATTGCCCCGACTTACAATGGAGGGGAAACCTCAACTCAATTGTGGGGACTATTGCCCCAACTTGCAATGAAGGGTTAACCTTAATGAATTTACATGACTTTATTATATTAATGACTCTCCCAATCGGAGGAATTGTTATCACCAATCTTTTAGTTGCCTATGTGAGGTGGATCTAGGATGGACAGTAGAGGGACAAGCAACTAAGGAGGTGGAACCAAGATTTCCTCGACTCCCAAATGGATGGTTGTCACGTCAATCGAGACAGTATTCACTTGATGTTGTCTTATCCCAAGACAACAATGGGGGAGATCCAAATCTACTCCCAACAGGAGAGATCAGACCTAAACACCATATAAGATCAAATGGACTTGAGGTACGTAATGTGTAAGGTAGAAGAAACCCTAGATCTATGGATGATGTCACTAGGTGAACTAGGGCTTGGATCAGGGTTAGGAGATGTGAAATTTGATCCAAGTCAAGACACAAGTGACATATAAGCCCAATACTAGATCCGGGATTAAGGTACTAGCAAAGATGAATATGTCCATTGCCTTGGGAAACGTGACCAATGCAGGAAGGGTAAAATCAATATTGGGGATATCTAGTATCGAGGGATAGACTAGATAGAAGGTATCAAAATTTCTAAGCACCTGAGTCAGAAGGAAAAGGTCAAAACGCAAGAGAAAGAGGCAAAAGGAGGGGTAGCGCTAGGATTTGAAGATCAATGCCTCGGGGTTTGGGATAATGGAGTCACTTATAGCCCAATGTTGAAGAAGACCCACTTGGGGTTTGACCCAATCTACAAAACCCAGAAAAGGTTTTTTCGAAAAGATCAGATCACAAGAGAAGAAAGCAACATGAAGGGTAGCGCTAGGGTTAGAGGACAATGCCTTGGGATTTGGGCCAAACGGGGTCATTTTAGCAAAAAAATTTTGAAGACCCACTTAGGTCTTGACTAGATCTACAAAACCCAGAAATGGTTTGCCGAGATCTCCAGCAGTTTGAGCCATAATATTTTTTTTATTATATATATTTAGGATTTTAACATGAAAATTAAGCTGTCAACAGATTGAGATCTAAAAAAGAAGAACCAAATTGTATATATTACCTGGAAAACCTTGTACATTCCTTGATAGTGATGATCTATGCTATCCCAGTCAATTTGAGAAGATTTTAGGGAGTTTTTATGCCCAACGTTTTGTCCCAAGAAGCCACTGCGCCCTCTCTCCTGCATAACAAATGTCAACCATATCAGATTTGTTGCGTCATGAGAAAAGAATAGATGCTACAAAAGAATAGCAAGATGGAATCATAGATCGCATTGATACTGATGAAATCCCCTGATACAAAACACATCCAAGCCAAGAAAGTTGAGGAGCCCCTGCAAAAACGCTCAAGTTGAATTCATCCTAGAATACATGGATCAATACAATAATATAATATAAAAGTGGACCAAATCACCCTAGGAGAGGGGATCCCACTCAACAAAAATTAAATGAAGCTCATGGTGGGTCAAGGGAGTGTTAACTAACTCCCCTAGGGTGTCCCCATGGCACATTAAAAATAATATAATTTTTAAACTGCAAAATAATGCCTCTCTAAGGAAATCGTGAGCCTCAAAAAGCTCCAGAAACTGTAAAAATATGCCCAAAAATTGATGTGTGCCAATCCAAGTCTTGCAACTAGTGGAGGAGTGGAAGGCATCACACTCATCATCAGAACTCATCCCATGCCATTTCCTTGCCTCAGTAACCCAAATCAAATTCTTCAGTAGCCATTTTAATTATTTTTTATTTGCCTCAGGAAACATGATATGCCAAAAACTGCCCCCTAGGGTGCCTGCGTTATCCAACTGAGCCCACTAAGCTCTCTAGGAGGGGGGTAATATTTTACAAATGAGTGGTTGGACACCCCCTTCCTCATACAACACCCTAGGAGATCCAAGAAAATCATCTCCCTACTTAAACAGGCCATCCACTACGACAGAACTGCACCAAAAAGGTACACTGAGCCAAATCATCTCTGCCACTACCCGAAACTGAAAGTAAGTTAATCATTGGACTCAGAGAGTCCAAATCCATCTAAGGTGCCTACTCACACACACTATATGTCTCTGCATGATCATCTACACTATTTAATATACCCAGATAGACAAAATAATAATCTGTAAATGACCATATAATATAACCTGGGCTACCATCCAACCATTGCAAGTGTTCAGAGGTTAAGGCATGCTCTACAAATCATTCAAGTTATAATTATAACATGTAGCAGTAATTTAACTAGCGATCTATCAACCAAATATATATAGTTTCATTTATTAATTATAACTCAGACCAGACTTTCAAGACCATACTCACTTCATAGTTCTAATCAATTTGCTAGTGAAGGGTGAAGGATAAAATTTAAAAGGCTAGGACAAAGGGTGACTACCCACTCAAAACTGATTTTAGGTAGAATTAATGGATGTTGAAAGACTTTAAGTCAATACACTATTGGTCTTTTTAATGACTTTACATAAATATAGTGGACGGAGGAATTATTATACTGCTTTGGTAGGTAATATTGTAATCCTTTACAAGTCAACTTAAGTTTGATTTTCAATTAATTATTTTAATTAAAATTCTATTTCTAATATTGAACTTTCGGAATTGTTACATTTTATGAATTGAAAAATAATATTTTTTTAAACATTAAAAATTATTAAACTATTATTTTATTATTTTTAATAAATATATACCATGACTATGATTTGATTATTTTAAAGTTATTCTTAGTACTAATAAATTTTAAAAATTAGAAAACTTAATTATACAAAAACTTAATACATGATTTGGCTTTGGCTTATTTGTTCGCTGAGCTTCCTGTTTAATGTTATTAATGTTTTGCAATATTATTAATGTTATTAATGTTTTGCAATGGAACATTGTCGTCGATCTCCCAATGTTTTAACTAGGTCTTGGTATCTTTATACCAACCTCGCTTGAGCCTTAGGTGGTTTTGGCTAGAATTTAATGCTGGCTTAGGAAGTCTATGGTCTCCCATGTTATTGATTTTGTGCTTGTACAAGAGGAGCCTAGTCATAACTAGGCTTTAGATAAGAAAAAAACCCACTTCTATAAAAAAAAAAAAAAGATAAAATATATTATTTTCAATAAAATATACACATAAAAATAATAAATCTTTTTATGATATATATAGATATATATATATATAAAATAAAAATATTACATTCTTCAATAACAATTAAGCTCTTAAAGTTCTGATCTCCTGGTCATTAAATTTCAAATACAACTATTTATATATATCTCTCCTCTAACAAATCTACATGAATGTATATGCTATAAATTATATAATTTATAAAATACATCGTTAAAAAACTAAAAATGGTCATACATATATTATTTTTTTATTATTATACTATTTAATATAGAAATAACATTTGTTATTAAATAACATTTGTTTTATATTTTATTTTTACAATTATATTGCGAAAACTTGTTACTATTTTTATCATATTTTTATTAAGAGCCATATCTTAAAGAATTGTCTTATTAAACTTAAACAATAAAAAATAGAAAAGAACATTATTTGTTTTTTAAATTATATTATGTGAAAGAGTTAAAAGCCATCTCTATCTCATATTTCATATTGGTTGAATCATGTTGTTATTATACCGGCCGAAGGCAACTACATTGTATTCGATAAGTTTTGACTAGATATTAATTTAGTGTTGACTAATTTCATTTTGCAATTTATCTTAAGTTTTACACCGGAAAACAAAATTTTTATTTTTCTTCAATTTTTAATATTTATTTATCTAACATGTGATTTGTTAATCACATTGAAGGCTTATTGCCCAGTTGACAGCGGGCTTAAATCGTAGGCATCCCCATGTCAGAAATCTGGAGAATGTTGGGTCGTCATGCTTATTCCAAAACATTTGCCTAGAATTTATTTGATCTTCTTCCTACAAAGTATAGGAGTTAGCTTTTCACCTGACCATTTGCACCGATGGGACGACCAGCAATGCATGATGTGAAAGCTCACGCGAGCCAGGTCGTCCGATCGGTGGAAATGGTCGGGTGGAAAGGTAACTCCCAAAGTATATGATATTTGAGGTGTTACAATAATTTTTTTGTTTTTTAAACAAAAAAAAATGAAACAAGGCAACGTATCCCAATGCTGAAAACATTGTTCAATGCAAGAACTATGTAGAGGTACATATCCCAATGGTGAAAACATTGTTCAATGCAAGAACTATGTAGAGGTACATAAATCATAAAGGAAATTATTATTGAATGATAGCATAAATACTTATAATACATTATCAAAGTATTTTGTGAGGTTTATATACAAAATAATTTGGGTTTTCTAAAAATATGTTATAAGGTCAAACTTTTAGCTGTAACCCTATAATGGACATGATCAAATTTAAAAATATGTTATAAGGTCAAACTTCTAGATGAAACTAATGGACATGACCAAATTTAAAAAAACTATTCAAGATTGGGACCGTACTTTATATTGGGACCTCTTAAAAGCACATGTTATGTGGCTATACATATTCAACTCTTGACCTTGCATCTATTTTGCAAATTATATAGTTTATGCATATAGTTGCATCTTGCTTCAAAGCTATTTTGCACATTATATATCTGCTTAAAGGCTATTTTGCAATGCAAATTATATAGGTTATGCATACAGTTGCATCTTGCTTCAAAATTATTTTGTAAATTACATAGCTGCTTCAGGGATACTTTGCAAATTACATAACTGCTTCATGACTATTTGGTACATAGGTTATGCATACAGTTGCATATTTCTTTAAAGCTATTTTGCAAACTACATAGCTGCTTCGGGGATACTTTGCAAATTACATAACTGCTTCATGACTATTTGATACATAGGTTATGCATATAGTTGCATATTGCTTTAAAGCTATTTTGCAAATTACATAGCTTCTTGAGGGCTATTTTGTAATGCAAATTACATAGGTTGTGCATACAACTGCATCTTGCTTCAAACCCAATTTGCAAATTACATAGATGCTTTAGGGCTATTTTGCGACGCAACTTACATAAGTTATGCATACAATTGCATCTTGCTTCAAAAATATTTTGTAAATTATATGGCTATTTTACAAATTACATAACTGAGGCACGTATTCGCTACCCAGTAGCCTCGTTTGTATTCATTTCATTTTAGCTCATATTCACCATTGCTTAATTGATGTCTCCATCTATAAGCTCACCTGTACTTTTTTAAATTGCAAAGGTTTTCATTATGATCATTGCCACCATAAACAACCATCACTGAATTAATGATGGAGAGATAGTATATCTGATCCTCTGCCATCAAAATATATTTATCCCATCGGAATGCGCATTCCAATGGAATTTCTTTGAAGATAACACTATACGTAAAAATGACCTCTTCTTTGGGAGTATCAACACCTGAAACATAGCACTTTGTATTTACCCTGCAGGATGTTAACTTGTGGTCTCTCAAGATCCCCGACTTGTTCATATTCATGCTTCACACTGTAAGGTATGATCAGAACCATGTTCATAGGAGGTAGCTTGGCTATAATCAGAGGAAAGGTTATCTAGTATCATCTCCACATGATATTCATTATTTATTACAAATGGGAGGTATTACACATACAATACAATGATAGGTTCCATTGTTTGAATAAATTGTTGATTCCATTACACATTGATCCATCAAGTAATGATACATCTTTCTCCCTAAATTATTATGTCTTAAATTATATATTTAATTACTAGTTTTTTAATCTTTATTTATATTCTATTACTTTCTTTTTCTTATTGTGCTTTAGCTTCAAATGATCCTGATGATGGTTGGTAGATCTACTCGAAACTCATCGATTACTACTAAAATCCTATGGAAACATTCATGCATAGATGATGTATCTTACGAGCTTGTGGCTTGTTACTTTAATTCAGCAAAGACGATTACAAATAATAGTATAATATAGTTTAAAAAACAAATTAATGTTCTTTTATATTTTTATTGTTTAAATTTAATCACAACAGAGAAAAGTAGGGAAGAAAGAGAAGCTAAACTCAAGATAGAGTTAAAATCCATGCTTCATAATAAATTTACATATTTTCTAACAAGAGATCCAAAAATAATTAGACGATTAGATAAAAAAGTTGGAGAACAAGGTAGAGATAATGTAGACTAGATTGTATGCAATGGAAATTCAAAAAACACCAGAACAAGGAGAGGCAGATATAGTAGAAAATGCTAACTTAAAGGATAATATTAAAGAGTCAGAGGAAAAAGTTAACCACAACCACAACCTAAATAATATAGAAGGTAAAATAGATATCAAACCCATTAAAGATGAAATGAATAAGCTCATAGCCTTAGACCATGAGCGTAACAAAAGAGCTTTAAATGTCATGATTTTTTTTTAAAAGAGGAGTAAGAAGAGGATACGTTAGCCATTGTCAAGAAAATACTTCGCAATAGGTTACAAATTAAAACTATTGGTCTGATAGAAGAAAACAGGTTGTGGAAATTAATTGAGAATAAAGAAAGGCTAACATGGGTTAAGGTTAGCTCGACGGAAAAAAATACAATATACTTAGTAAGACATCAAGTTTAAAGGCTCGGGGATATTTATAAATGAGGACCTCATTCCATAGGATCAGTTCAAATTAATAAAGGAGGTCTAAAAGGTAAAAGAAGCTAGGAATGAGGGAAAATGGGCATTAATCAGAAACAAGAAAGTTGTGCTTAGAGATAGAAACCAAAAGGATAGTAATCAATAGAAATTTGACACACTTCGGATCTTCTCCTGTAACTGTTGAGGATTTCCATGGAGCAAAGGCCCTAAGTTAAGTTGGATCCCAAGTGAAATTGATATTGTATTATTGGTTGGAAATTGGGAGCATGAGGAGTCCAAGGTCCCTGATATAGACAGATATGTCCTATGGTCAATATGGAATAAACGTTGATGTCATAGAGGCATTGGGGGTATATCCTATTACATTAGGAAGAACATATCCTCACATGTTAGGATTTATAAGAAATACCCTTACAACCAATTTATTTGGATAGATATAATAGGCATTAATGATGAAAAAACCTACATAACCATCTGTTATTTTTCCCCTATTAATTCCAACTTCTATAAAAAAACCAATTTAGATAAAAAATTGTCCTTATAATGGTTTAGAACATGATATTTCTAGTTTAAGGAAGGAAGGAAATATCAATTTGATGGGTGACTTCAATGCTCAAACTTCCATTAACCAAATTGTTTTTTTAAGCAACTATTCCAACCCTAATCCTCTTTGGTTAGACGAAGACCTTGAGCTAGCTAACATGCATAAAAGAAGTTCTGAAGATCTAGGTGAAAATTTATTCGGGTCTGAGTTGGTCAAGATCTTATCATTTGCAACAGTCTCACAAAATGGCCAAACTCTAGCCATATGACTTGTATCCATGGGCTTGGATGTAGTATTGTAGATTATGTTATAGTTGATATCCCTATATACAACAAATTAATAGATTTCAACATATTCAACGACCATGAGTTCGACTCTAATCATAGACCTTTAATTATAACTCTCAATATTGCCATGCACAGTGAATCCTGATCCCAAGGAGGAAAACTATCATTTCCAAAAGTACCTAATCTTTGATAAAAATAAAGCTAACATTTTTCTCCATGATCTAAAAAATGAACTGGTTCCTTTATCTAGTATGGAGAATATATAAAATATCTACCATTATTTTGCTACAACCCTCTCGTCGTCCATTAACAAGTTCTCTATTGAAGTCTCGACTAAAAGAGCAATAGTAGAACCAACCCTTGGTATGATCAAGAGTGTAAATTTGCGAGAAAATAAATTAAGGAAGCTACTATAGATTCGATAAAAATGGAAAAGATAAATAACTACAAACTACCTTAATTAAAAGAAAAAAGGCATTATCTAAGTAAAAGGTAGGAAAATCTCCTACACCTCTCCAAGGTAGCACCTAAGAAGTTTTGGAGGCAAATTCTAACTCACAAAACAAAAGACGACAATAAAATTGCTTTAAAAGATTGGAATTCCTATCTTAAAAAGCTTTATGAATCCTTGGATATCAGAGATATCATTCAAACCATTCTTACAACGTAAGAAGTTTTCTTGTTAGAATACATAGATTTTGGGGTTAAGTGCTTAGCAAATGGAAAGTCCAAAGACATTAAAGGCTACCAAGCGGAAATCTTAAAAATTGGGGGGCATGTCCTCATCCCACACATCCAAAAACTCTTTAATCTAGCGGCCAAGCAAGGGTTTCCTACACCTTGGACTTAAAACCTCATTATTCCTATTTTCAAAAGTGGTGATGAAAATGACCCCTCTAATTATTGGACTATTATGATTAGCCCTCTATTAGCTAAGTTATATCGTATTATCTTAGAAAATAAGATCAATGGATTACTAGAAATGGAAGGTAAGTGGGCCAAAGGCCAAGCAGGTTTTAGAAGGAATCATTCAACCATGGACCACCTCATTACACTTAGGATCATTGCAGAGGAATGCCGTAATAATAAGTCTGACCTATTTTGTTGCTTTGTGGATTTTAGAATTTTTTTTGACAAAGTGCTGTTGCAGCTGCAACTATTTTCCCAAATTTTTGAAATTTTGGACCCTCTTTTTTATTTTATTTTGCCTGAGATTGTTTGGATTACTGAACTCTGTTTCTGTTTTCCCTCTGCTACAAACTTGGATTGTTTGAAGTTGAAGTGAGGTCAATTGCTTTCATGCTTTTTGAAAAACTGTTTCCTGTCGGCAAACGCGTTAATGATGGAGTTTTGAAAACGATGTCTTTTTGGTCTGAATGATTTCCTTCATCACTATCAGAAGTCTGTTTACGTTCACGTCGGAGCTTGTTTCTCTTTGCTGTCACTGTTTCCAGGGTTAAACGAACTATTTTCATCACTCTCTAGCCCAAATATTTTGAACACTTAATACTTTGTTTTTCAATAAATTTTCGCTGTCAAAATTTTTTGGACAGTAAAACAGGGCCGTAATTCTCTACACAGCCACAGTTGCGTAAGATAAATGCTGAATGTTCCGATGGTTAGCTCTTTTATTTTTCGATGCAGAGGTTTTTGACTTTGCGACATTTTTTGTTTTCGCTCTCGGAACGGTTTATAACTTTAATCGGAAGCCATAGTCCTTATGTCGTCCACCGTTGCGGCTCCTCAATAGACTAACCATCCGACGTATAACTGTTCCGCTTGCTGATGAATAGTTGTTTATTTCGCCGATCACGTGGTTTTATTGTTTCAGCTTTTTTGCTTTGCGATGATTTTTCAGAATGTGTTGACTTTGATCGGAGGTCGTAGTCTAATTGTGTTCCACTGTTGTGGCTCTGGAGCGGACTAACTATCCGCCATATAACTGCTCCGATCGCCGATGGTTTTATGATTACCAAGACCCGTTGTCTGTTCGTTGTCCATCGTTGTGGCTATGAATATGACTATGCTTTCGGAGTCCTTAGTTCTTCCACTCGCTGATATGTTTTATTTTCTGTGGAGCCCGTAGTCTTTCCGTCTTCTACCATTGTGGCTGCGTAATGCACTAACCATCCGAATTATAGAGTTGCCGACTGCCGATTTTTTTTATGTGATTGCGGAAGCCGTAGTCTATACATTTTCCACCATTGCGGCGTTTTAGTGAACTAACGACCTGACATTTATGTTGTTCCATTCGTTGACAAGGAGTTTTTCCACCCGATGATTTAGTATTTAGTCTTTTCGACACTGATAGACTTATTGGTCTCGCGGAACTCATTGTTTGTTCAAGGCCCGTCGTTGTGGTTGTGAATGGGACTATTCTGCAGATGTCTATAGTATTTCTACTTGCCGAGAGGGTTTTTCCCCACCTTTTTGTGTACTTTCATTTTTTATGATGCCAGAATTGTTTCATGGGTTTTTGGTCGAGTCTAAGTTTCTCCAAGATGAAGCACAGTTTAGGGTTCATATGGGCGGTTACTTTGCTGTGATTCATGTTTTCTTTGACAGTTTTCAAGTTAGTCCATATGCAGCCTCACTTGAGTTAAAGAATTTGTCTTTTGGGCTTGTTATTTTAGTTTATGAACTGGTAGGATTTTTCTTTGCATTATCATGCATTAATATTTGTTTTACAGGATGTATGTTTTGATATAGTTTATGTACTTTGTCAAATGATAAATGGTCTAAGAACAGTTTGTGTTTATGACAGGATGATTTGCTGGTGTAAAGAGGATATGTCTAAAAAAGAAGCAAAAATTAAGAAAGAGAAGAAGGAAGTAAGGGTACGAGATCTCAACAGATCGACAACAGTAGAGGCCCAGGCTTGGGAAAAGTTAATCAGTTACCAAGCTGGTCCTTTTTTATAAAAGTGCTCTTAAGATCTTATTATGAAATGTAACGTATTTCCTAAATCATGAGCACTCACAAAAGGACAAAAAATTGTGAGATTAAATGGTTGAGGAGCCCAAAGGTCACCGAGGGGCATCCCAAGAGTTTGCTTGTAGTATAAGTATAGGAGAGTTAGAGAGAATATGGGACTTTTTGCCAGTGAGATTTGTGAGGACATATTGTAAGAAGAACTATTTAATTTTGCAATAGATAATTACAATTTGCTTGTTGGAGAAAGCTTGGTGGAATGTTCAAATGTAGTGCTATGGATTTGTTGAAGAGGAACTATTTTGTTTTCAGCTTTGTGTCCATTAACTGTGAGATCGTTCTAACTCTGTGAACCTATGTTCTTGTATGAATTTTCTCTGGTTTATTTTATGAAAATTTCCACTATGAGTAATGAATGTTGTTCATAAACAATTGGTTATCTGGTTGTTCAAATATCTTTAAATGTTCATGTGTTTTGAAAGAAGTATCAGCTATCTATGATTTTTTATGATGCATGTACAAAATAAATTACTTATTAATGAATGATAATTTTTCTCCCTAGGGAAAGGTTAGGTAGTTAGTTTTAATTTCTTGCTGTGTGTGATTTAGATGCGAGAGAGTTTAAGACGAGAGGTAAGAACCTGCGCATCACATTGTGACTGCTCCTCGTATTCTCTATCAATATGCATTTTAGATAGGCACTTGCATATCATACTTAAAACTAAAAACACAAAAATATACACGGTGGACTGGGCCGCAATCGGCAAAAGCTTTTATTTTTGTCACTTGACCTACGGTAGTCGGACCGCAAACCGGATGGATTCCCTACACCAAACAGTCACGGGCTAGTTGGGAACGTTGACTGGGGAGAATCCCTTATTGTTGTTGCCTATGATTTTCTAGGCCTCAACAATTGCCTAGAAATAACTTGTGGAATAGGCTAGAGCCGTTGCTTAAGGTTCCTTTTGAGTTGAGAGCTGTCGTGATAAGGTTATACAAAAAGGTCATTGGCAAGTTTAAGAATAATGAGGGGTGAACAACATGTATAAATTGTAATATTGGATTTAAACAAGGTTTCCCTCTCTCCCCTACCCTTTTTGACATTTACATTGATAAGCTAGAAAAGTGTTTAGAAGAAGCAGGTTGCGCCGGCACAATATTAGCTAGGATAGTTATCATCCTCCTACTTTATGTTGATGATATTTTTCTTATGGTAAGGTGTCCTTCCGATCTCTATAAACAATTAAGAATTCTTAAATATTTTTGCTCTAACATGGGTATGACTGTTTACACTGTCAAGACAAAAATCATGATTATAAAATCTAAGAAAGACACATATGCAAATTTTATTTATGGTAATAAAAATCTAGAGGAAGTGACTTCTTAGAAGTATCTCGAAATTGATATTCATCACAAGCTCAATTTGAACTATAGCATTGAGAAAATGATTAATGGAGGGTGGAAAGCTTATTTTGGCCTTGAAAATCATTGTAAATCAGTCAATTTGGTCATGTGGGATAAAAAGAAGTTCCTCTTTGAAACTCTTGTCATCCATGATATCTTGTATGGTTGTGAAATATGGGGGTGCAACATTTCTAAAGAATTTTGGAGGAATATTGAGCAAATCTAGAAGCGGTTTATAACTAATAACTTCAAAATTAAAAGCAATAATCCTTATCCTATTCTCCTCATAGAAGTGGGTCTTTCCCCCATCGAGAGCATGGCTATGACTAGGTACTTAATGTACAAGCATAAGATAAATAACATGGGAAATGATAGACTTCCTAAAATTGCTTTAAACTCAAGTCAAAACCAACTATGCCTCAAGCAGTGTTGGTTTAAAGATACCATGGCTTGGTTAAACCATTGGGGCATTGATGAAAATGACATATTGCAGAACATTGATAATGTCAAAAATATTATTACTTCTAAGTTTAAAGAGACATTTTGGTGTGAGGAAATTTAGTTGTCAAGAGAAAATTAAGATATTATAAGGAGGTCATTAATTCTAACTTGGAAGATGAGAAGTATCTCTCGGTAGTAACTAGATCACGGAAGAAAATTAATATATCTAAGATTATAACAAACTCTCATGAACTCCATAGTGAAACAGGGCATTGGCCTATTCCTAAAACTCCATGGGCGGAAAGGGTTTGCCATTTTTGTGTCTATGAGCGTTGATGATGAAAATCACTTTCTTTTAGAGTGCCTTGCTTACACCCACATTAGGTTTGAGTTTCATAGTATGCTACAATACAAACATTTATAACCTTCTAACTTGCAAAAACTATAGTGAGCTTGGAAAAATTCTTGGTAAGCTTTTTGCGCGTAGGAACAAGACTTTAAAAGTAAACCAAGTATTATCCTTCTTAAGGTCCGATAAACCAAAGTTGGTCTCAATAGACTTTAATCATCATCATCATCATCATCATTATATTTATCATTTTATTTATGTATGACTTATAGTTAATGTATTATTATTTTTTCAACATTATAATTAAATTAAAGATGATGCATTTTTTATCTATTTTTTAATTAATATATAACTAATTTTAATTAAACTTTTTTTTAAAGCATATATTAAGCAAAGATGTTGCTAATTTCACTAGCCATGTTATTGGTCCTTTCAATAACTTTGCATAGATATAAAGGAGAGAATAATTATTATGTCATTGGTCCAATCACTTTTTTAGAAGCATATATTAAGCAACGATGTTGCTAATTTCACTAGTCATGTTATTGCTCCTTTCAATAACTTTACGTAGATATAAAGGAGAGAATAATTATTATGTTATTGGTCCTTTCAATCACTTTACATAGATATAATGGATGGAATAATTATTATGTATGATTTTATGTAAAATTAATGGATGTTCAAAGACTTTAAGTCAATAAACCTTGTTTTTTCCATGATTTATGTACAGAAGGTGTCTATAATCAACGAAAGAAATAGGACGTTGGAAAACCCCACAACTTCCTTAGAGATAAAGGATAAAACCCCACAAATTCCTCAGAGATAGAATGAGCACCAGTAGAAAAAGTAAAACCCAAAAACACAAAGATAATCTCCGACAGCTGTTGTCTCTCTCACTTGTGCCAGCTCCTCCTCTCTCACTCATGTGCTACAGTTGAGTGAGTGTGTGTGTGTATTAAATAGAGAGTATCACTCTCTATTTATACTTGTTTTCCACTTGAAATTTACTCTACAGGGCTGACTTCTCTAGGAGAGTCTAATAACCCTAATACCCCTTAACTATGGGGACTATTGCCCTGACTTACAATGGAGGGTAAACCTCAACTCAATTGTGGGGACTATTGCCCCGACTTACAATGGAGGGTGAAACTCAATGAATTTACATGACTTTATTATATTAATGACTCTCCCTATCGGAGGAAGTGTTATCATCAACCTTGTAGTTTCCTATGTGAGGTGGATCCAGGATGGATGATAGAGGGGCAAGCAATTGAGGAGGTGGAACCAAGATTTCGTTGACTCCCAAATGGATGGTTTCCATGCCAATTGAGGAAGTATTCACTTGATGTTGTCTTATGCCCAGACAACAATGGGGGAGACCCAGATCTACTCCTGACAGGAGAGATCAGACCTAGACACCATATCAGATCAAATGGACTTGAGGTACGTAAGGTGTAAGGTAGAAGAAACCCTAGATCTATGGATAATGTCAGTAGTTGAACTAGGTCTTGGATCAGGGTGAGGAGATGTGAAATTTGATCCAATTCAAGACACAAGTGACATATAAGCTCAATACTAGATCCAGGATTAAGGTACTAGCAAAAGATGAAGATGTACACTGTCTTGGGAAATGTGACCAATGCAGGAAGGGTAAAAACAGGATTGGGGATATCTAGTACTGAGTTATAGACTCGACAGAAGGTATGAAAATGTCCAAGCACCCGAGCCACAAGGAAAAGGTCAAAATGCAAGAGAAAGAGGAAAAAGGAGGGGTATAGCTACGATTTGAAGATCAATGCCCCGGGATCTGGGCTAATGGAGTCACTTCTAGCCCAATTTTGAAGAAGACCCACTTGGGGTTTGACCCTATTTAGAAAACCCAGAAAAGGTTTTTTCGAAAAGATCAGATCGCAAAAGAAGAAAGAAACATGAAGGGTAGCACTAAGGTTAGAGGACAATGCCTTGGGATTTGGGCCAAATGGTGTCACTTTAGAAAAAAAATTTCAAGACCCACTTAGGGTTTGACCCTATCTACAAAACCCAGAAATGGTTTGCCGAGAACTCAAGCAATTTGAGCCATAATATTTTTTTATTTTTATATATTTAGGGTTTTAACATGAAAATTAAGCTGTCAATGGATTGCGATCTAAAAAAGAAGAACTAACCTGTAGATCTTACCTCAAAAACTTTGTACATTCCTTGATAGTGATGATCTATGCTATCCCAATCAATTTGAGAAGATTTGAGGTAGGTTTTATGCCCAATGTTTTGTCCCAAGAAGCCACAGCGCCCTCTCTCCTGCACAACAAACGTCAATCATATCAAATTTGTTGCGTCATGAGAAAGAAAAGATGTTGTAGAAAAATAACAAGATGGAATCATAAATTGCATTGATACTAATGAAAACCACTTGATACAAAACACATCCAAGCCAAGCGAGTTGAGGAGCCCTTGCAAAAACGCCCAAGTTGAATTCGTCCTCCTGTAGACGAGACAATGTTTCCCGAAAAAATATATATCCCACAACAAATACTCAAATTCTAGGAAGAAATAGGTTTTCCAATCACCATCTAAGAACACTAGATGTAAAGTAGACCCAAAAAATTTCCACAATAATAGTTTTCTATTATCCAGATCCAAGAGCCAAAGACCCTTTACAAATAAGAAGCTATCTCCTTTAAATAGGAATGAGAGAACCAAAATCATAACCAATTTTTCAAATGGGTGGCTAATATTAAAAGATACTGTTGGTAATAACTCCCGATTCAATTTATTCCCTTACCAAAGCAAATATTTATACATTACAATGTGGCGGTTGAGAACCAGCCTTTTCACCTTCCTATCTATTCATATTCCTATTTATTATTTATTTACAATAATCTCGATGGATTATTCTAACAATCCCCCTCTTAATCCGAAGGGGTGTTCATAAGTCTGAGCATGTTTCTGAATCTTTCAAACTTTTCTCGTCCAAGCGCTTTGGTGAAGATGTTTGCAACTTGATCATGTGGAACAATGTCGAAGATGGACTATCTTGGCCTCTACATGATGTCGAATCAAATGATACTTTGTGTTGATGTGTTTGGTTCGATCATGGAATCTAGGATTCTTAGCCAGCTTGATTGCAGAAGTATTGTCGACCAACAATGGAGTGGAGTTCTCTTGTTTTTCTTGCAAATATTCAAGTATCTTCCTGAGCCATACTATTTCTTTCGTTGCTTCAGCTGTAGCCACATATTCTGCTTCTGTTGTTGAATCTGTCGAAACTTACTGTTTGCGTGATCTCCATGAGACAGCTGCTGATCCAAGACTCATAGTGTATCCAGAAGTTGACGCTCCTGTCTCCTTATCGCCATCAAAATCTGAGTCTGAGTACCCAATAAGTTTGAAGTCATCCACTTTAGAGTACTTGAGTCCAACGTCTTGAGTCCCCT
>LPNX010225272.1:86243-139754 GCA_001517045.1 Pseudotsuga menziesii
CAACTCTGGAAGATAGAGAACGTTCTTCAATAAGAAATCAGTGAATCCAGGCATCTTCAGTCGAATGGTGCCCATTCCCATTGGTTTAATACTTGACTTATCTGCAAAGTACACTATGCCATCTATTGTTTCATTCAGTTCTTCAAAATAGTCTTTTCTAAATGTCATGTGTGATGTTGCACCAGTATCAAGCAGCCAACAATCTTTATAAGATGAAAGAGAAGTCATTTCATTAAAGCCAAGATTACAATGTGCAACAATACAAGAATCAGAATATTTACTAGCATCTTGGTCATCTTTCTTCTGGTTATGCTTGTCTTTGATGGAGTCCCATGAAGCCCAACACTGATATGATGTGTGCCCAGTCTTTCCACAATGCTTGCACTGCAACGTTGATCTTTTGCTTCTGCCCCCTCTACCTCTCTTGCTGCAATCTCCCTTGGAAGGGTCTTTGGATTGGTCTTTGCCAGCGAGGGAAGCACCAATACTAGATGCCAAAGAGTGCATCTTTACAACTATTAGTTTATAATAATAAACTTGATATGACAAAGAGAAATAGAAAAAATAATAACCTTGCAGGTCTACAGTCTCTGCCATGGCGAATACAATGCAAGTTTATAGCAAATATATCAGTAGATACAAAATATATCACTATCAGTCATACAGAGGCTTCTTTATATCAGTCACTAGCAATATATCAGACTCCTTATCATAATGCAATATATCAGTCTTAGTATTCAGTCTCCGAGATTGGTCTTCAAGTAGGTCTTCAATAGGCTATAGCAAAACAGGCTCGCTTGATACGTAGGTAGCTCCACAGGTTCAGCAGCAAGTATACACCAGCAATCATAAAAAATTTCCAGACTCCAAGTAGTATAGATGCTCAACGCATATATACTATTTAGCATATATATATTCTTCAATCTATTAGTCCGTCTATGCATCAGTCACAATATACACAGTATATGAGTCCACTGATATCAACCATTGATAGCAAATCGGTGTTCTTATGAGAATCTTTAGATAGCAAGCCCAAACATGTTTTTTTTTTTTCAAGATTCTACTATATTTTAATGTTTCTATTAAAGAAAGTTTGGAATCAATTCAAAATAGCTGTAACCGCCACCCATTACCAGTACAATTATCACTTACTGTCCATTCCATATATAGCAATTGCCCTACTAAGCGAACTCCTAATCAGAGAATGCAAGGGTTAAATTGCATCCCTCGCTATGCAAAATTACAAGTTTTAGTCTTCTTGAACATTAACCAACTCATACTCCACAAGAGAGAGATTATTCTCCTCCTTCACCATGATTTCTGCAGGCTCAGTAACCTCAATCCTCAACGCAGTCTTTCACAGTCATGCTCCAGGCAGCACATTCAGTCTTCAGTATATCATATACATAAGTCATAGTCCTCTTTCAAACAATGCAAATGAAAATATTTGCATACTTTTCACTTAAACTCCATGCATAGAAATTAGGGTTTATGTATTTCCCAATGAACAGAAAGGTTTTACCTCCACGCTCATATATCTTCAGTACGCAACATATACAATCACAGGCCGCATCAAATATTAGTCACAAGCAGCATACATTATTTCTCTAGCGCAGTAATCAACGCATCAGTCTTCAGCATTCACGTAGTCTCCAGCAGTCACGCAGGCTCCTCCACGCAGCAGGTAGCTCTTCTCCACGCAGCAGAATTTAGGAACTCCACGCTGTATTTTGAAGGCATGGATCTTCACGCAACTGACTGAGGGTTGCAGGTGGCCATTTTATATATATCTCATTTCCCAGTGGGCATGGGCGTTGGCGTCGTTTGTATTAAGAGAACATGTACTGGCGGATTCCTATAGAAGCTTAATGCCCTTCTTGAATAAGGAAAAATACTGGAATACAATCTCATTAAACCACTTTCTCTTTCTCATTCAATAGGATCGTGGATGTTGAGAGGAAACAGAAGATAGAGACCAAACATGGAAGTCAGAATGGAAGACTTCAGACCATGATGTGAGGGCAAACGTGCAAAAATTATTCACGCATTGTGCCCACATGACGGTCAGACTCTATAATTTATCGAAGTTGGAAAGGAAGTAAGACTGAAACCCTAAACTCCAGACTGCTGCGTGCGTTGAGTATATCTGCTGGTTGAAGACTCATCTAAGTAAAGGAACTTCCAGCATTGAACAGGCATAAGCGGGTCTCGTCAGTTTATGAGAATGTTCTCATGGATGCAAGCACCACAATGGCATATCTATGTTGTTTTAACTTCACAGAAGTTAATCAATCAAGCAACAATCCATGGCCTTCATTGCCATGTTGCAGAATCAATCAGAGGGAGCATTAGTCTTCATAAGGAATTCGTAGGTCATCACGTGGTAATGGACAGACTCCACATGAAATCACAGCATCTCATCGCATCTGTGCTCAGAGGTCCAGCTCGATTGTTGGGTTGGCCTCACATGTTCTGGTCTGGTTATAAATCCTGTGGACTATGGAGAATCACCGCGCTTTCCCGATCGTGTGAGAGCCCGAGAGAGCAAAAAACACATTAATACGACGGACACAAGGATTGTTCATGCCATCGTGGGGAAGAAAATCAAGGTGTAGAGAAGGGTGCGTTGGTCTTCAACACTTTGGATCATTCTACATCTATAGTAGTAGAATGAGAGCACGCACAAAAAATTAGGTTTTCTGTATTCCTTCACAAAAAAATGCAAAGTGTAGCAAAGGGAGTGGATTATCACATCACGCAGAGGATGGATGGGGCTGAGCGGGGCGTTAGAGCATCCAGCACATGCACCAATGCATGTAATCTATAGAATGAGGAAATCCCAGGGTGCAGATAGTAGCAGAATGCAGACTGTACAGGCAGGATTTATGGCTAATAGCCAAGCTCTGATACCACTTGTTGGTAATAACTCCCGATTAAATTTATTCCCTTACCAAAGCAAATATTTATACATTACAATGTGGCGGTTGAGAACCAGCCTTTTCACCTTCCTATCTATTCATATTCCTATTTATTATTTATTTACAATAATCCCGACGGATTATTCTAACAGATACAAATTTTCTAATCAACGGTTGAGATGAGCTCAACATAGAATACATAGATCAATGCAATAATATAATATAAAAGTGGACCAAATCACCCTAGGAGAGGGGATCCCACTCAAAAAAAATTAAATGAATCTCATGGTGGGTCCAAGGAGTGTTAACTAACTCCCCTAGGGTGTCCCCATGGCACATTAAAAATAATATAATTTTTAAACTGCAAAATAATGCCTCTCTGAGGAAATTGTGAGCCTCCAAAAGCTCCAGAAACTAATAAAATATGCCCAAAAATGGATGTGGGCCAATCCAAGTGCTACAACTGCTGGAGAAGTAGTGGAAGGCATCACACTCATCATCAGAACTCATCCCATGCCATTTTCTTTCCTCAGTAACCCAAATCATATTCTTTAGTAGCCATTTTAATTATTTTTTATCTGCCTCAGGAAACGTGATATGCCAAAAACTGCCTCCTAGGGTGCCTTCGTTATCCAATTGAGCCCACCAAGCTCTCTAGGAGGGGGGTAATATGGTACAAATGAGTGGTTGGATACCCCCTTCCTCATACAGTTCCCTAGGAGATCCAAGAAAATCATCTCCTTGCTTAAAAAGGCCATCCAATACGGCAGAATTGCACCAGAAAGGTACACTGAGCCAATCATCTCTGCAACTGCCTAAAACTAAAAGTAAGTTGTCTCATTGGACTCAGAGAGTCCAAATCCATCTAAGGTGCATACTCACACACCCTATATGTCTTTGTAGGATAATCTACAATATCCAATATACCCAAATAGACAAAATAATAATTTGTAAATGACCATATAATATAACCTGGGCTAACATCCAACCATTGCAAGTGTTCAGAGGTTAAGGCATGCTATACAAATCATTCAAGTAATAATTATAACATGTAGTAGTCATTTAACTAGTGATATATAAACCAAATATATATAGTTTCATTTATTAATTATAACTCAAACCAGACTTTCAAGACCATACTCACTTCATAGTTCTAATCAATTTGCTAATGAAGGGTGAAGGATAAAATTTAAAAGGCTAGGAAAAAGGGTGAATACCCACTCAACACTATGACACTTTGGATACGAAAAGGGGATACTCACTCTAGCATATGCAGGACAAGCAATAACACGAGGGGTGGCAGTGTGTCACAAATGGATAAGCTACATTCAGAGGTGCTTATTCACCTTGACAAATGCTCACAATCCAAACCAATACAAGTAAGGCCAACAATCCTTAGATATAACTTTAGGAACCATTTCTTTTTAGGCCTTTGATTTTCCATAGCCTTGGTCCATGTGTTTATTACACGTATTTTTATTATTTTAGGCTTCATGCATTCATGTATGTTTAAAAACACTTCTTTTCATGAATGTTTTAAGATATTCATTTCATTATACTTCAAAGCGAATTTCATTAGGCTTGCCTTGTATTCATGTATGTTTAAAAACATTACTTTTCATGAAAGAGTTTTTTCATAAGATATTCATTTCATTTCCAAAAACATTGTATTAATGGCAACACTACTTACTTTAGGTTTAGCCAACACAACCTAGGTAACTCAGATCCAAGACACAAATAAACAGGGAGGCTTGTCCAATAAAATATCTTAGCGGGGAAAGGTCCTTACTGGAAGGTAATGGATGGGTGGAGATAGTGAATAATGAAACCAACACTAGCAAGCCAAAGTATGGTGGGAATGACTACCTCAATGACTACCTCTATTCTCCCTAAGGAGGGTAAACCAATGAGTGTAGATCAAGAACTTCCAGGTCTGAGTAGGGACGTCAATACATAATATCAATACATCTAAGTCCAAATATTTATATGACCACCAGATCATGACAATAAATGCTAATACATGTCACAAGAATGAGTATAAGAGCAATGATAACCATAACACAAGATACCATAAGCCGAGTCATAAACATGTAAATAATCCATCTGAACCAACATCTGTCCAATGAGAAAACACTGATGCAAATATGGGCACTACTAACTACTCTACAAATGGCTAAATGAATACATCCGTCCTCAAATCTAAGTGTCTTGAGACTCAGTCATGGTATGGGAGAGTACTATAGTCCATCAATCAAAAGAATGATCTGTCATAAATGCTCATCTCAACATCTCATATGTAGGGGAGCTAGCTAAAAAATGTACTAGAATCTGAAAATTAGAATATGGTAGCCCGGCTACTTCATATGTGATAACATGAACAAACATCTATGTTGGGGTATAATGAAATACAATAATAAATATACAAGTGAATACATTTCGAAGTTACAAATACATCAACACTTTTCATAGAATCTTCCATCATTTGTTGTCATAGAGTGCATAGAATCTCCTTCCAAGTGGCACACCTTGTCTTATAGTCTCTTCCTCTTCCATGGTAGTTACCCTCCTTTACCAATTCGACTTCCTTGGCTCATTATATTATATTTGACACCACATTACCATCGAATAATGTTACATTACCCATGTGTTCGAATTCGGATGAATATCATGCCAACTGTGCAGGGAATCTAGTCACCCAAAGGCTCCACAAGCTTCCAAGTGTCTTCATGAAATCATGCCACCTTATCATTAGAAGAAATTTCAACTCAAAATGGGCCTTTTAACAATATTTTAAATTCCATGTCATCGTGTGTTAGCTAATGAAATTGCTTTAAATTTGAAATGGTGTATAGGTCTTAAACAAATTTTTAATATAAATTTAGGGATATGTATCATAAAAAATCTTCTTTTTTTGTTTACGCTGATAGACTTAATGGTCTTGCGGAACTCGTTGTCCTTCTGAAGCCCACTGTTGCGGTTGTTAATTAAACTATCCTACCGATGCTTTAGTGATTTTTCCCGCCCGTGAAGGTTTTTCTCGCCTATTCTGTATGTGTTTTTTACCTTGTTTTATGGGCGGCGGAGGTTACATTTTCTATCATTTTAAGGTTTTTCCGATGAGAGCGTAGTACAGGGCCTCATTTTGATGATCAGTTTTATTGTTAGTATGGTTTACATTTGTTTAAAATATGCAATCCGACTTAATGATGAATTTTTGTTTGACTGCAGATGGACTTAGGAGATTCTTTAGATTACTGCTACAAAGAAGACATAGCTGAAGGACAAAGAAGAAGGAAGTTGGATGAAAAGTGATGGGAAGAGATGTTCTGAGATCAACGGAAAAATAAAAGACAAAGTAGAATCGATAGCAACAAAGGCCTGGGCTTGGAAAAGGTTCAGTAGTTACCGAGCTAGTCCCGTTTTATGAAGTACTCATAAGACTAAATCTTAAATGTAATGTATTGCCTAAATCATGAACATTGACAAACTGAAAAAACTATGAGATTAAAACGGTCAGGGGAGTCGGAAGGTCAGGGGGAGGGGCAACCCAAAGGTTTTGTTGTTTTTGTATAAAGATAGGAAAGTTAGAGGGAATGGGGGTTTTTTCCCCTAAAGAAACTTGTGAACCATTTGTTGTAAGAGGAACTACTTCGTTTTACAATAATAAATTACAAATTTTGACTGTTGGAGAAGGTGCTGTGTGGAATGTTCAAATGTGATAAAATGAACAATGTTGAAGGGGAACTATTTCATTTTCAACTGTGTTTCATTAACTATGAGAGCGTTCTAACTTTCTGAACCTATGTTCTCTGGTTTATTCTGTGATAATTTCCACTATGAGTAATGGAGGGTTTAACGGTTGATGAGCTATCTTGTCATGTATATCGTTATTCATGTTTATGTGTTTTGATTCTAAGAACAAATATTTGTGATTTATCTTAACATGTGAACAATACTACATTACTCATGAATTAATATCTTGCTCCCTAGGGACAACTTAGTTAGTGTTGTATTTTCTAGTTGTGTGTGATTTAGATGTGAGAGAGTCTAAGATGAGAGGTAAGAAACTTCGCATCACATTGTGACCACTCCTTGCATTCTTTATTGATATGTATCTTAGATAGGCACTTGCATATCATACTTAAATTCAAAAAATACAAAAATATATATGGTGGACTGGGCCGCAACCGGTAAAACCATTTTTTTTGTTGCTTGACCTACGATAGCTGGACCACAAACTGGACGGATTCCCTACACCAAACAATCACAGGCTAGTTGGGAATGTTGACTGGGGAGAATCCCTTGCTATTGTTGCCTATGAATTTCCAGGCCTCAATAGTTTTTGGTGCTAGAAGGAGGGCCGCCAGTGCATGGCTGGCCGAGGAAACCCGTTTTCTCGAGATTATTCCACCGGTGACAGTTCAGAAAGCAGTTTTTTTCCCAATCATATTCCTGAATAGAAGGGTAAAGAGCATTTGTATTCTATGGACAATGAAGTAGTTAATGATATGAGAAGACACACTAGGGTATATGTGAAGAAGATTGGAGGATTACCAATTATCCCTGATTTTCCCAGAAGAGAATATAAAAAGAAAGACTTTCCTATATTGGAAGACTTAGTGTTGGTTGGAGATTTGGAAGAACTGGTAGAAATAGCCTTACAGGAGGTGGTTCAGCCTTTGAAACAAGTGGTCCCAAATACACCTTACTATTCACCTGTTCATACTCCTATTCATTCACCACCTCACTCTCCACCTAGACTCATGGCAAGTGTAAACACAAATCAGCCACCCAAACCACCAAACCCACCACCTGCTTGGAAAGCCAGATCACCTTTAAACCTAACACCTCCTCTGCATGATTTACCTCAAGCTTTTGAAAAGATGCTTCCCAAGTTTGATCCAAATGAGAAGATGTTAGTAGAGGACCATTTTCAAAGTTTCTATTTAGAAATATAGGGATTAAGGGCTGGGGAACATGAGGATGTAGTTTGTAGACTTTTCCCACACACCCTCAAAGGAGCAGCAACATAATGGTATTTTGGTTTTCCTGCAAATTCTATCCCAGACTGGGATACCTTTGAAAGGATTTTTAGAAGTAAGTATGTAACCCAAAAAACTCATGCATCTCTCATGAAAGGACTTTGCACCTAGAAGAAATAAAAAAAAGAGAAGGTGCATAGTTTTACCCAAAGATTCGCAGCTTATATTACTAATTTTTTTGAAGCTGGCAAACCCTCGGATAAATTTCTGATCGAGTATTATACCTCATCTCTAGGACCCGAGTTGGACATGTTTGCCAAAATGAAAGCCAAGCCCACGTTAGCAGAGACTTATGCAGAAGCGGAGATAGTAGAGGCTGAAAAAGGAAGCATCGAAGACTACCCTGAATGGTCAGGAGAAAAAAATGTTGAGAGGAAAACAATGTTATTTACTAAGCCTAAAGAGGAGCAATCACCAGATTTTGAGGGAATGGCAAAGATGATGCAGAAGCTCTCTAACAGAATCATAGACTTGGAAAAGGAAAAGGAAGCCCAAAAGTTCTATAAGCCTTATTACAAGAAAAGGAAGATAACAATCAATGCCAACCCCCTCCGCACAGCCCTGCATCATAGACTTGGAAAAGGAAAAGGAAGCCCAAAAGTTCTATAAGCCTTATTACAAGAAAATGAAGATAACAATCAATCCCAACCCCCTCCACACAGCCCTGCATCTATGAAATTAACGGAGGTAGGAATGGATAAATTTTTCACTTTCCACCAACAAACCCATTCTGAAAAGAATTGTCCTCAATGGATAAATTCAATGACGTTGGTTCTGAATCAGTTGCTGGATTCCAAATTAACTGAAGATAACGATGAAGAAGGGAAATACAACAATAAATCAACAAAAAAACAGGAGGATGAAGCCATGGTTTTATGGGACTATGTATCGTTGTTTGGTGCTGAGGAGGAAAAGGATCTGAGACACGAGGGCATCCTGGAAACAAACGTAACGACAAGAAGCCAGGGGTTGATTAAGGAAAATAGTCTTATGCTCTTGAAGATCAAAAGACTTCAAAATAATGTTAAGAAATTTCAAAACAACTCCTTAACTAATAAAATTCCAGAATTTACCATCACCAGTCAAAATCCTAGACAGATCAACATGCCTACTAAGCCCAATGAAGAAAAGATAAATAATGTTAAATTGAATCTCACAGAACATAAGATGGATTATGACATTGTGGAGGATATCAAAAAGGTAAGGGCAGACATCTCATTATTTGAAATGTGCAATGTGCCGCAGCAGAAAGAAAAGCTATTGAAAGCACTTGAAGAATCATAGGAGAGGCTGCCCACTGACAATTAGCCCCAAGAAGAAGAAATTGGTGAAGCAAGTATGGGAGGTAATCCTAAAAGCAAGAATCCACCTTTTCTCCTTACTTTTGAAATTTTCAACCACAATGTGCATAACTGCCTAGTAGACTCAGGGGCATCAGTCAATGTCATGCCGCTGTCGGTCTACAAAAAGATAAATGGGAAACCTAAACCATCTACCTGGAGGGTCATTCAGTTGGAGAGAACGCATGTGAAGGTAATTGGGGAATTGGAGGATGTTCTCGTTCACTTATCTTCAAATGATAAGGTGTGTCAATTCATTGATATTGTGGTGGCTGACATACCAGCGGCTTATGGACTTGTTTTGAGCAGAGATTGGTTGGCAAAGCTGAATGGATATTTTGTCTTGGATTGGTCACATCTGTGGCTACCATATAAAGGAAGTCCAAATCAAATTAAGGTTTCGAGGGAGCCCCACATGAAACACAATGTTACTTATTTCGAAGGTAAAAATGAGCCAGTGGATTCTGTTTTGGGAAATTACTTTATTGAGCTAGAACCAGGAAACTATCAAGTGGAAGAAGCCAGCGATACATCAGATGCTCAGCCTGCTCTCCTTCGGTTTTCATAGGCTGATGAAATTGATTGTAAAATATTAGAATTAGCTGTAGATGTAGATGTTAATTCTCACACAGTAGTAGTTAGTGATTTTTGGACGCTTTTCTTTGATGGTTCTAAAACTTTAGAGGGGTTGGGAGCTAGCTGTGTCCTGATTGACCCTAAGAAAAACAAACATTTTCTTTCATGTAAGTTAGAGTTTTAATGTACCAATAACATAGTTGAATATGAAGCACTAGTTCAGGGAATAAGAAAAGCAATTGAATTAAAGATAAAAAATATGAAGGTGTTTGGGGATTCTGAAATAATTGTAAAACAAATTCGAAACCAAATACATTGCATTTCTCCTCATTTAAAAGCTGATCAAAATGAAATGGGATTTACTTAAATGTTTTAATGCATTTAACACAAGACTTAAGAATGCAGTAGCTGACTTGCTGGCCACCTCAGCTGCAAGGCTTGTGCCCTCTAATAATTGGTGCTCTGTTGAATTTCTTTTTAGCTCTTCAGTTCCAGATATGATTACCAATCTAAGAGTGTTCGATGATGATCAACAGATTATAGAATGCTTGACAAATGATGAGACCTTCAAAGGGGAGATTATTGACGATGAAGAACATCAAGCTGAGCTAAAATTCGATAATTTTATTCCTAAAGGAGTCAGGAATTTAGAATGGATGTTTGATTTAAACGAGAAATTTAGAAGACCAGTGAATGTGAAGACTCATAGCTCGTCTCTACAGTTCGAGTTGATTAATTTGGGGACTGAAATTGAGCCTAAATATGTGAATTTGGAAAAGTGTTGCTCCCCAGGTGAAAGGAATAAGTTTATCAGTCTTTTCAAACAATACAAAGATGTTTTTTCCTGGACGTATGAATATCTGAAGACATATGACACCAATATTATCCAGCAAGTTATCCCCATCAGATCTGGAATCAAACCATATCAGCAGCCTTTAAGGAAAATGCATCCAAAATTAGAACCTTTAATCCAAAGTGAAGTTAAGAAACTATTGGATGCTAGAATTATCTTCAAGGTTAGACACTCGGAATAGGTTTCAAATCTGGTACCGGTAAGGAAGAAATCCAGAGAAATCAGGCTATGTGTGGATTTCAGAAACTTAAATCGCGCTTTAGATAAAGACAATTATCCTGTTCCACCCACAAAGAAGATATTGCAAATGGTTTTAGGTTCTGAACTATTCTCTTTATTAGATGGATTCTTAGGATATAATCAAGTATTAGTAGCTGAAGAAGACAGACTTAAAACGACATTCAGAACCAGGTGGGGAACTTTTGCTTACAGGAGGATGCCCTTTAGACTCATAAACGTTGGAGCTACTTTCCAGAGGGCTATGGATATAGATTTTCATAGTCTGATTGGCCACAGTACTGTAGTATACCTCAATTACATCACGATATTTTCAAAGAAAAGAGAGGAACACGCATTTCATCTAAAGCAGATTTTTGAACGCTGCCAAAAATATGGTATCTCACTAAACCCTAAGAAGTGCATGTTTGTCGTTACAGAAGCTAAGTTGTTGGGTCACGTGGTTTCTAAGAAGGGGATCTCCATAGACCCAGAAAGGATCAAATCCATCGAACAGATTCCCTTACCCCATAATAAAAAGGGCATGCAATCATTTATGGGGATAATAAATTTCGTGCGAAGGTTTGTGCCAGATTTCGCTCAAATTGTTAAACCTTTGCAGAAAATGGTAAATAAAAGTGTACAATTCAAGTGGACTGATGTAGAGAAGAACTCATTTAGTAAAATAAATATAGCTATCGTGCATGCACCTTCCCTCAAAAGTCCAGATTTTGAGAAAGATTTTATTTTGTACACTTTTGTGTCTGATGATTCACTAGCAGTTGTGCTTACCCAGAAGGAAGATGGGGGAGATGAGTTCCCCATATCATTTATGAGCACCGGTCTACAAGGGGCCGAATTGAATTACCTAGCCATGGATAAACAAGCTTATGCTGTGTTCAAAGCGGTAAAACAATTCAAGCCATACATACTTAAGAACCGGACAAAGGTAATTGTTCCACACTCAGCTGTGAGATCTCTTTTTGTACAAAAGGATTTAGGAGAAAGAAGAGGCAACTAGGTAACAACACTATAGGAGTATTACCTCTAATTCAATCCAGCTTCCATAGTTAAAGGGAAAGGATTGTGCAAACTGATGACTGAAAGTAAAGACAATGAAGAAAATGACTGGGAAGATGAAGCTAAGTTACATTTGATGGATGTATGTCCTCTTTTCATAGCTCCGGACTCCTGGTATCGAGACCTTGTACATTACGTTCAGGCGTGATTGCTACTGGAGCATTGGAATTCTAAGCAAATAAGAGCACCACATCTTAAATCTTCCTCATATCAAAATGTTGAAGGAATGTTATTCAAAAAGAATTATGATGGAGTTCTTCTTAGATGCTTAGAGAAAGAAGATGCGAAGAAGGTAATGATAGATTTACATGATGGTCTTGCTAGAGGACATTTCTTCGGAGATACTATAGCTCATAAAATTCTTAGAGCCGAATACTATTGGCCCACACTGTTCAAAGATGCACACACCCATGTCAGAAAGTGTGACATTTGTCAAAGGTGTGGTGGAAGATAAGTTAAAGTAGCAGGACCATTAAAGCCTGTAATGATAACATAACCTTTTGAGCAGTGGGGGATGGAAATCATTGGAGAGATAAAGCCAATTATTCCTTGCAACACAAATATATTCTGATGGAAACTGACTACTTCACTCACTAGGTCGAAACCATCCTGTTGTGTAAAGTAAATGAAGATGCGGTCATGGACTTCTTGCAAGATCATATTATGACCAGGTTTGGAGTTCCAATTTATTTAGTTTTTGATAATGCTACTTACTTTTCCTCGATTAGATTAACTGCATTTGCTCATGAGAAAGGAATCAAGTTGCATTACTCTGCTAATTACTATCCACAGGGAAATGGTTTGGCTGAATCTACAAACAAGAATCTGATTAGGATTTTAAAAAAGATGGTGATAGAAAATCAGAGGAGTTGGCACTCAGCATTACCAAATACTCTTTGGGCTGATAGGGTCACCCCCAAGACTTCATTAGGTGTGTCCCTATATACCCTTGTTTATGGAAAAGAGGCCATTCTACCCCCCAACATCATGCTACCCTCTTCCATAATAGCACAGGAATCCAGAGGATCAGATAATGAAGTCTTGCAAATGAGGATACATAATCTTTCGAAGGCAAAAGAGTCTAGATCCAAGGCCAGAGAACGTTTTAAACAACAACAGGAGGTAGTAAAGAGGTGGTTTGATAAGCACAAAGTTGGAACAAAAGAATTTGAGGTGGGAGATTTGGTTCTCAAGTGGGATCATCCCCATGATGAGAAAGGAAAACACGTGAAATTTCAATAGTTATGGGTAGGCCCTTTCCAGATTGCAGCAAAACTTGGCCCCTCAACCTATAAATTGCAAGATTTACAGGGGTGGGAATAGAACTTACCAGTAAATGGTTTAGTTCTCAAACCTTATTTTTCTTGAGTTTTGTTTTTGTTCTTTTGTTTTGTACATAAATAATCTGCTTTGTTTGCTTATTTTGATTTATTTTATTTCTGTTGGTTTTAGTTAGATTTTGATTGATTTTAATAAAAAAGAGGCAAAATTTTGGTTGCATGGAGAACATCATAATTCTGGAGTGATTAAAGTCCTTGAGTGTAAGATTGTGTACTATTGTTTTAATTGAGAGAATTTCTTCTAGTTTAGCAGTTTTCCTAAATGGATATGAACACATTGAAGTCCTACTTAATCGTTGTAAAATAAATCAGGATCAAAAGGGTCTGGAATACTATTTTGAGGCTCCACCCATCTCACATTTAAAAATGTCCTAGGGAGTGACAGCAAAAGGCCCATGGAAAGGAAGTAGGGTAAACAATATATTATATATAAATGATCCCATGCCAAGAATTTAATGCCAAAAGGCAGATAAGAGTCAAAAAATCCTATGAAAGCAATATGTATCAAAACAAAGTACTGAACCATATAAGTACTAAATTTCCAAAAGTTCTTCTCCATCCGTGAGCTGAAAATACATCTCTCACACAAAAGGACACTATGGATAGAGGAGCCTGAATAAAATTCAGAAAGAAAGGCATACTAGAGGACTCATATGGAAAGGACAAAAGTCCAAAAGCACAAAAAGTGAAAAATGGCATGGAAATGAGGAAAAAATTAATATTTCTATTTACCATATGTCACAATCCTGTGGTGTCCAAGTTGGAAGCTACCTGAAGACAGAGGTAATAAATGAAACTCATCTCCTGGCCTCAAAAGAGTTATCTTGACTTGGAAGTCTTGGTTTCCATTCTCCTAAATTGGACTATCATCAATGATTAAAAGTACATATATTTTCCATTTGGGAAATCCAGACATCTAGAAGAATTCAACATGTTCGTTTTATAGTCAAATAGTCTGTTACTTAAAAAGTAAATTTTCCAAAGATCTAGGTTCACCAGGTAGTCGCCATTTGTTGCAGCTGTAGCTGTTTTCCCAAATTTTTGAAATTTTGGACCCTTCTCTTAATTTTTATCTTGCATAAAATTGCTTGAATCCATGAACTATGTTTTTGTCTTCCCTCTGCTACAAGTTTGGATTGTTTTTGAGGTCAACTGCTTTCATGCTTTTCAGAAAATTGCTTATGTCTAAAACTGCTTTGGGTTGTGGAATTTGAAGTTGGATTTAAAATGTTGTCCTTTGATCTGTGATTTCTTTCTTTGATATCGGAAGTCTTTTTCTCGTTTCCGCCACTGTTTCGGAGCTGAAACAAACCTTTCATCGCTGCCCAGCTGAAATTCTTTTGGAACGTAACATTTTTTAGTTTGGTTGATCGGAGGTCATTTGAGCAATGCATCGGAGCCACATTTCCCTACAGAGCCTCCATTGCGGAAGCTGAACGATGAATGTTCTGATGGATAGATTTGACTTTTTCGATGCCATGATGTTATTATTTTGACTTTCTTTGTGCCGTCGGAGGTTGGTTGAGTTTTGAGTCGGGGTTTTTGATCTCTATGACATCGTTGTTTTGGAGATGAGACCAACTTTTTAAGCTGCTGCATAACCTTAAGATTTTTCGAACACTGAATTTTTTCATGATGTTTCTGCGCCATATTGGAAAGTTTTACGATTTTGATTGAAGATGGTAGTCATATTGTTTTCCGCCTTTATGGCTCCCAAGAGAACTAAATGTTCACCATATAACTGCTCCACTCGTCGATGTTTTGTTACGGTTTTCGCCGATATGTTTTATTTTCCCCAGAGTTCGTAGTATTTCCATCTTCCACCATTGCGGCTGCATAATGCACTAACCGCCTAACGTTTATGTCGTTCCATTCACCAACAAGGAGCTTTTCCGCCCACTGCTTTGGCATTTATCCTTCCGACGTCGATAGACTTAAAGGTCTCGCGAAACTCGTTGTCCCTCTGAAGCACGCCATTGCAGTTGTTAATTAAACTATCCTGTCGATGCTTTAGTGATTTTTCCCGTCGGTGAAGGTTTTTCCCACCTATTCTGTATGTGTTTTTTACCCTATTTTATGGGTGGCAGAGGTTACATTTTCTATCATTTTAAGGTTTTTGCGATGAGAGCGCAGTACAGGGCCTCATTTTGATGATTAGTTTTATTGTTAGTATGGTTTACATTTGTTGAAAAGATGTAGTCTGACTTAATGATGAATTTTTGTTTGACTGCAGACGGACTAAGGAGATTCTTCAGATTATTGCTGCAAAGAATACATAGCTGAAGGACAAAATAGAATGAAGTTGGTTGAAAAGTGATGGGCAGAGATGTTCTGAGATCAACAAATAAATAAAAGACAAAGCAAAATCAATAGAAACAGAGGCCCAAGCTTGGAAAAGGTTTAGCAGTTACCGAGATGGGCCTATTTTATGAAGTACTCATAAGACTAAATCCAAAATGTAATGTATTGCCTAAATCACGAAAACTGACAAACTGACAAAACTGTGAGATTAAAACGGTCAGGGGAGCTGGAAGGTTAGGGGGTGGGGCAACCCAAAGGTTTTGTTGTTTTTGTATAAAGATAGGAAAGTTAGAGGGAATGGGGGCTTTTTCCCTTGGAGAAACTTGTGAACCATTTGTTGTAAGAGGAACTACGTTTTACAATAATAAATTACAAATTTTGCCTGTTGGAGAAGGTGTTGTGTGGAATGTTTGAATGTGATAAAATGAACAATGTTGAAGGGGAACTATTTCGTTTTCAACTGTGTTTCATTAACTGTGAGAGCATTCTAAATTTTTGAACCTATGTTCTTATCTGAATGTTCTTTGGTTTATTCTGTGATAATTTCCACTATGAGTAATGGAGGGTTTAACGGTTGATGAGCTATCTTGTCATGTATATATTTATTCATGTTTATGTGTTTTGATTCTAAGAACAACTATCTGTGATTTATCTTAACATGTGAACAGTATTACATTACTCATGAATTAATATCTTTCTCCCTAGGGACAACTTAGTTAGTGTTGTATTTTCTAGTTGTGTGTGATTTAGATGTGAGAGAGTCTAAGATGAGAGGTAAGAACCTGCGTATCACATTGTGACCACTCCTTGCATTATTTATTGATCTGCATCTTAGATAGGCACTTTCATATCATACTTAAAGTCAAAAAATACAAAAATATATACGGTGGACCGGGCCGCAACCAGTAAAACCCTTTGTTTTTGTTACTTGACCTACGGTAACCAGACGACAAACTAGACGGATTCCCTACACCAAACAGTCACGGGCTAGTTGGGAACGTTGACTGGGGAGAATCCCTTGCTGTTGTTGCTTGCGAATTTCTAGGCCTCAACAAAGTCACAAGTGAAGAAAAGTGGAATTTATCATGCTTTTATATGGGGAAAATAAGGAAGATGATTTGGTGCAAAAACAACGAAGTCTATCTTAAAAAATATCTTTAGCTTTTTCCTTAAAACTGCAGAAAAGATGGAAACTATGGAAAACTAGAAATATGCACTTGCCAATATGGGAAGGTTGCAGAGTTGTCAAAATCTTATCCAGGCTCTTTCTAAAGTGCTCGAGGAGGAAGTTTTGGAAATTTTGACCTCAAAAATGGAATTGGGTGCAAACTAGCTAGTGTAGGACCTAGGAAATTGATAAAAAAGATTAATTATTTTATCATAAGTATTGGAATGGGTTTTGATTATTCCAATGAGGGGGCAGGGAATCAGTCATTCATCATCAAATATGATCCAAATGAGTCATCAAAAACAACTACGCAATATATATGAAAACTTAATAATAATATATTGTTAACATCAAAAGTGTTTACATCAAGTAGGAGACACCAACATAAAATTCTACCCAAGTATAGTGTGTATCTTATTTCATTAAGAATAATGCCAAAATATTATTTTAAGATGCTTTCTTTATGAAAAGATTAATTTTTTAATTGGTTAAAATTCATCACATGGTTTTATAAATATTATTTTTTAATGTGTAGTTGATAGATGAATCATGTTAATAATGGAAATTGGAAAAGTATTTGGCCAAAAACAATTAATGGGGACAATTTCCTGGAAAATAGGGACAATTTCCAACAAAAAAACAAAGTTAACACTACTTCAGCGTGAGTTAGGAAGATATATCTCAAAGCTAAGGTGGGTTTAAGAGTAGGTTAACTTTTTTTAATTTCTAAATCACATTAAATAACTAATGTATTCCAAGAGTTAAACCTATAAGTAAATTTGTGAAGATATGATTCATAGCAAGATTTAGGAGCTAAGAGAATCCTCACAACTAATGAGTTCCCCAAATTATGCAGAAAATAGGGTAAAAAAGAAAAAATAACACATAGATATGGTGCCAATAACTGAAGTTTCTATTACTGTACAACTTGTAAATATGTCTGGAACATATTTATAATACAATGGGATAAAACATTGAAATGGAAAATTTTAATACATATGAAGATGCACTAACAAAAGCATTAAAAATTGAAATGGACAAGGATTGTCCTATAAATCCCGTTGATCGACGTATTGAGGAACAACTTGAAAGTATGCAAAAATAAATACGAGAAATGAGCCTCCAAGGAAATGATGTATGGTGTACCAAATGTTTGATGGTCGTTCATACCAAATACTTTTCTCGAAAATATGGTTGTCGACAGGACATCTAGTTTGTTCAATCGAAATGTTTTTGCGACATCTTCCAGGAACACGACTTACATGAAAAAAAATATTGTTCGTATAATATGAAAAATGAACAACCTTGCTGGTGTGTAATTTCTGAAGTCAAGAGCCATTTGACAGCAGAGTGTCAGTTGAATTTTAAAAATAGACAGAATTACCAAGTGGTGTATCAGACCAATGCTATCAGTCAAAATAATAACGCTAACAACAATGAGAGAAATGGCATTAACAATTGGAATGACATGAATAGTTATCAAAGGTATGATGGTCAGAGATACGATCATTAGAATGACCACTACAATCGATGAGGAGGATTTCAAGGCTGAGGTCAACATTTTGGAAATCATGAAAACTGACCGCGTCGACCCATCCAGTGTAACAAGGGGCATCAACATGCGGACTTCCCATACAAGGACCAAACTGATTTAAAGTTTTTTACAAGTTGTGGAGTAGGAGATCACTCTTTGGAGGATTTCCCTACCATGCTCGAAAAGATAAATAATAAAAATAATGTTAATGTCTTGTCTAGTGTTCGTAAATCTG
This sequence comes from Pseudotsuga menziesii, assembly GCA_001517045.1. Classification (NCBI taxonomy): domain Eukaryota; kingdom Viridiplantae; phylum Streptophyta; class Pinopsida; order Pinales; family Pinaceae; genus Pseudotsuga; species Pseudotsuga menziesii. The sequence goes on from LPNX010225272.1 coordinate 104,847, forward strand.
ATATTGTTTAAACTAAGAATTTGTAAATTGTAACTTAACAAGGAATGAAAATTTGCAATGATAATCCATAAAATAAGTAATGAAGAAAAAATATTATCCCAATCCTAATGAGCAAAAATTATTATATAACGATTCATCAATAATATTCCAAGAACTAGCATCACAAGAAGAACATGATGACTCTCGACAAAAGACTACTAATGAACTAGTAAAACTAATAAATAAATATGAGTTTTTTGCAAATCTAATAGATCTAATGTACAACCTTAAAAATACATCCGGTGAAGATAAACAGGATAAAAATATATGTATCCTTAATAAAAAAGACAAAAATGATGTAGACCCATTAGTCGAACTAGAAATCGAAGGTTGCCACGTCCGACAAGTCGTTCTTGACTATAGATCACTGGTAAATATCATGACTAGAGATACATGGGAACAACTTGGAAAGCTATCGACATGACCATTAAAGGTATTTTAACTAAATTTGAATTTCAAATTATTAACCCCAAGGAAGGATCCAATTCCTTCCCTGCTCTAGTAGGTTGACCATGGGGAAGAAAAATGAAACCATCCATATCACTCGATAAATAAAGAATTAAACTTAAATGCAATGGGTATAAAGTCATCTTTCTAATTCATCCATACCAATGAGAACCTTGGAAAAAACCCATCGACAACAATGTCAACGTTCAACAATTATATCAAATAAAAAACAACGAAGATTATACCAAACCTTATGCATATGGAGAACTCCACTTTGAGAATCCTGATTCGATCAGATATAACGTAGGCACAAAGCTATATGATTGGGAAATATAAAGTTATGAATTACAATCATGAGAATGCTGGACTATCGAAGCTATTCCTAAAAAGAAAACCTAACAATGCTTTCTTGTGACTATAATCCCAAAGATATTTGAACGAAAAATTAGAGAATATCCAACCTTAACACCAGTAAGGAATGAGTCATCAACCCGACCACCACTATGATACAAAGAATAAGAATCGCCATCACTCCATGTCAAGTAAGTTTCTAAAACTATAGGCGAACAAGGCGACAACAGAATCTAGTCGAAACATTTACAGTTCAAGCTACACGATGGTGGGACACGCATCGGTCGAGATTACAAACTTGGATGACAACATCTACATACTTTATTGAATGGTTCATATGGAAGAAACTAATCACACAAGACAGTATCACGGTATTCACACAAGGACAAGACCCTAAAAAACATATTGACATATGTGAAAGAGAGTGGAGAATATTAGGTTATAAATATGAATGAGTCTAGCCTCACTTATTCCCAACCACACTAGATGATCTACCAAATAAGTGGTACAAAATGGAAGAATCAAGAGGAGAAACGTTCACATGGAATGAACTTAAAGAAAATTTTCTTAATGATTTCATATTCTCATCCAAGGATAAATTATTGGTCAAAGCAACTAAACAGATAAAAACTTTCTTACAACCAATAGACAACAAAATACCAACAGAGAATTGACATGGCTGATAGAAGTCTATCTGTCACAATATCAAGTCAAATGAGATTCAACATTCGACAAGACTTTGACTAGAAACAAAAACCAAAAAATAGAAAATTGTCTAGTGGAAAGTCGACCACCCAGAAAATTCAAAACCAATTAGAATAGTATTTAAAATTCAAACATCAGAAAAATAAGACCTTGAAAGATTGATAGTGGAAGACTTTCCACCAACATTTTCACAATTCAAAGAAAGTAGTCGAAAGATCAATGAAAGTAAAGCACCAGAATGGATGGATGCAAAAGTTATGATAAAACAATTCATAATATCTAATGACAATAGACCTAAAATCACATATATAGGTGACTACTTGAATGAAGAACAAACAACAGAAATCGTCAACTTATTCAAATAATTTCAGGATGTTTTTTCTCGGGACTATAAATATCTAAAAGGACTTGTTAAGGAAATGGGAGAAATCAAAATCAACATCAAACTCGATGAAAAACCAATAAATAAAATACCATTAAAACTTGCGCACAAATACAAGGAAATGGTAAATAAAGAAATTGACAGCATGCTAACAGCCGAAATCATTTACCCTATTGATCAATAGGAATGGGAAAGTCCAATGGTGGTTCAACCAAAGAAACACGACCCAAAACAACTAAGGATATGTGTCAAATTTTGGAACTTAATAAAGTAACCCTTACAGACCCATTTCTAACCCCTTTTGTAGATGAAATTCTTAATGAAGTTGCAGGCCATGAGTGTTATTTGTTTATAGATGGATTTTCAGGATATAATCAAGTACTTATTGCTAAATAAGATCAAAAGAATACAACATTTGTATGTGAGTTTGGAAAATTCACATAAAAAGTCACGCCATTTCAACTGGAAAAATCCCAGCTGTATTCTCCAGAATTGTCATTAAATAATTTCAGGAATATATCTACAAAACAATGGTTTCATATTTTGACGATTGGACAATATATTCTATGCTGGAAAATCACTGTAAATGGCTAATATTTATGCTAGAAAGGTGTCGACATATCCAATTATCTCTCAATATAAAAAAGTGTATCTTTACAACTCTAATAGGAATCCTACTGGGACATGTAATATGCAAGGAAGGCATTAAAGTCAACTACGTAAAAATTAAAATTATTCTGGACTTAAAACCACCAGTAAATCCTAAAAAAATTAGAGTTTTACTTGGACATACGGGATACTATAGAAAATTCATCTGGAATTATTCTGACATGACCTACTCATTAGAAGAACTACTTAAAGAAGATCAGGAATATGATTGAACTGATGAATGCACTGCATCATTCGACATATTAAAGAAAAAATTAGTCGAAGCACCCATACTACGATTTCCAAACTGGTCAATAAAGTTTCATGTACATATCGATGTGTCTGGGATAGCAATCAGAACAATCTTAACTCAACCTAGTAATGATCGAGTGGACCATCCAAATGCATACAGCAGTAGAAAATTAAATAAAGATGAGCGAAAATACTCGATAATAGAAAGAGAGACGTTATATTGGTATTCATAGTTCAAAAATACTGACATTATTTACTCGCTAATCCATTTTTGTTCTACATAGACCATCATGAATTAAAGTACTTAGTAAATAAACCATTACATCACAGAAGAATTTTTCATTGGTTGCTATTATTTCAAGAATTCAAGTTCGAAGTCATAGTTCAACTGAGAAAAACAAATATCGGACCCGACCACTTGTCGAGAATCGACACGTGAAGAACCAACTAGAACTAAAGAGGACCTACCTAATGCCCATTTATTCCAAATTGAAGTTGTACCTTCCAATTTAGCAGAAATTGCTCAATTCCTAGAGGAAGCATAAACATCCGAAGAAATGAGTGATTAAAAGAAGAAGATCCTAGCGATGAAAGCTACACCCTAAACCATAGTAAATGAATTTCTTTACAAACTTATATCAGATGATGTGTTCTCGACCATGAAAGAGAAAATATAATCAATGAAGCACACTATGGTCCAGGTGGTGGACATTTTCAAGATGACATGACAACCAAAAAAATCCAAAAGTCAGGATTATGGTGGTTGACCATACACCGGGATTGTTGAGAATTTGTGAACAAGTGTGACTAATGCCAACTACTAAGTCATCCTCTACCAATAAAATAAATGTTTTTAATATCAGTAAATACAAGATTAACGTTTGAAATTTGGGATATTGATTTCACATGACCATTTATGGTACTGACTAGATGAACAGGAGCACAATATTTCATTACAACAGTCGAATATGTCACCAAATGGCTAGAAGCATAACCAATTGAATCATGCTCAAGTGAGATAGATGAAAAATTTATATACGAGAACATCATCACATTATTTGGGTGTCCACTGATCTTAATCAATGATCAGGGGTCACATTTTGTAAACAAAACAATTGTGCCTCTGACAAAATAATTCACGATCGAGCATCAGAAAAGTACAACATATCACCCTCAATCTAATGGTGCAATCGAATCTTTTAACAAAACATTAACCAAAGGCTTAACAAAGATATGTAACACTAACAAAGATTATTTAGACAACAAGATACCTGTCATTTTATGGGCATATAGAACGACATACAAACGTTCAACAGGTCAGATACCATTTCGACTTGTCTATGGACAGGAAACAGTCGTACGATTTCAGTTTCGTCAAAAAACCCCCTTACTTGTTGACATACTACACATCAATGTCAAAAATGATAGAAAATAAATATTAATGCAACTATCCAAACTTGAAGAGCACCGACTAATCGCAATACAACACCAAGAAATCCAAAAAAAACAACAAAAAATATGGCACGATAGAAATATCAAAAACAGAAAATATGTCAATTGGAGACGTTGCATTACTTTACAATAGTCAAGTAAATGGAAAGCCTCAGAAACTACACACTAAGTGTATGGGTCCATAATTTATAGAAGAAATCAACACTAATGGATCAGTCCAACTAAAAACACTACAAGGGAATGTGTTTCATAAATTAGTTAATGGGGCTCGAATAAAATGATATAAAGCTTAAAAAAACAGTTGTGTAACTATTAACAATTGAAAAATAAATAAAAAATATAAAAATCTAAAACAAAATCAAGAAAAACAACTATGAAAAAAAATCCAGTATGACAGGACCATGGATCAATTATGAGGCAAGAAGAAGTAAAACACAAATTGGGAGATACAATCATCAACATGAGTAGATCAGGCATGAGACATTCTGATCACTTTGACATTACCAACACCATCACAATGCAAAAATGCATTAACATAAAGAAGAAAAAATGGTCCAATCAAGTCATCATGAAAACCGACACCTAGACCACAAAAGACGACATGCCTCAAAAGAAACATCGACAACCTGTCCTTTGAAACTAATTCCACCATCAATATCACATTTAATACCACCAACCACTATGCCTTCTCCCGCTCCAACGAATTGTGTTATAAATACCGCATTGGAAAATACTTGGATTTCATTCTATGAAGAACTTGAACACCAGAGAAACCGAACACCATAGCACATATTACGATGTTCTGAACTAGAGCATCCAACCAACGCAAAGGAACCAAAGAAGTCGACGACAACTACAACGTCCATGACAAACAAACTTAAACAATTGGAAAAATACAGCATGCCACTCAAGAGTCGATTACACAACATCTGTAATGCCAAAGTGATCGAGCAGCAATGGAAGAGGGTTTGGAAGGAAATCAAGGAATGGAGAACCAAAACAAATTGTCAATGGAGATAGGAAGCTCTGAAAATAAGTGCTAGCATAATACTTACCTACGTCAATGCATTGTTAATGAATAGTTTCACAAGGAAAAAATAAATTATTGCACAATTCATCATCAGCCACTACCATAATGGGAAATTCTACTTCAACACACCTGTTGAAATCACTAGAAACCTAATATACCAGATTACTGGATTATCAAACAAAGGAGAACCTGTACCTATTCGATTAAACTCGGTCCTGGTCAAAGAACTAGTCGGTACACCATCAGGGAAAAACTCAAGACGAATAATAATCAACCAAATCACCTATGGCACCCAAAAGATAGCTACAAAAATGATCTCCATGGCTCTCACAAGTATGAGAAGAGGTTCCAAACTCAAACTCGACATGCTCGATGCGGTTGAAAATGTGGCGACAACATGGAAATTATAACATTGAGATGAACACCTAGCTGAGATAATTAAGAATATATGCATCAAATTCTAAGAGGAGGGTGCCCATATTCTGTTTCCTTCATTAATAAGTTGGATAGCTATGTACCATCTTTTACCAGTTAGAGATAAAGATTTCACTGCACCAAATCGATCAGCCATATGGAACTTCTAATCATTCACCCTGAATGGTTGTCAAATGGGAGCAGTGACAACAAAAAATCTGGTTATATACATGGTTTTAAGCCCTAAAGATCAAAACAACTCGGTGGTGGGTACCTCAGAATATCCGACAAATTCTACCACCAACAACACACATCCAACTTGAGTTGGACTACATGTCAATCTGGTACTTACAAGGTGTTTGAGGTACAACAAGATAACTCGACTTCTACCCTTCAGTTGAGGAGATAACCATCAAACTTAGTTGGCAATCCAACACCAAATTGGACATACCACCCATAGAAAGAATATTCGATCAACCAATGGGTGAATACTTAATCTACGTGGAAAAAGAAGAGGACTATGAAATCTGTATTCATCTAAACACTTTCAATATTGATCATGAAAACACTGGAAACATGAATCCATTGGATATTTCACTAACATCTCAACATCAACCATAACAACAAATATATCAGTCTCATGAAAGTACCCAATCTGATACTCCTCTGCCATAATACACTCTCACTAAAAGGAATATATGTCGAGTGGCTGATGAATTGTTTAAAGAGAGAAATAACATAAAGAGTACAATAAAAGGAAATGGTAAACACAAGCTCATTCTTCAAGAACCAACTTAATATGACAATTCATAGTTGTTTGATAGTGTGATGCAGATCTTGGAGGATGCATCCAAAAAACAAAATCCCAGTTGATGAACAATTAGGAAGGTTTATCAAAGAGGAGGAGCAGTGACCAACACGACCCAAAATAAATTCAAGGTTGCTACGACACCTAGTTTTGATCCAACCAATACCCCACCACCTCCATCCCCGACCCTAGTTGTCGAAGAAGAAGTCATACCGACTTCGACAACTACCACATCCCTATCCTTAATTCACCCATACTTCCAGAAATTACCAGCACCACTTATAGATCGTATTCAAAAATATAATGACCTCCAACATTTTATTATCCATTTACCATCTCTCTTCCTCGACCGACAAAAATTGATAGTAAAGAGACCAATTTTAGCCATGGAAGTTTCGTAGCCCAGTGTAACCATACCTAAAATTCTCGACCTCCCACATTCCTCCATTCTGGAAGCACAAATTGTTCGGTATACTGAGACTATCCTACAAAGAAATATCGACTTAACCAACAACATTGTAGCTGAGAAAACTTCTTCGCTTACCCCTCGACCTGTCAACCAACCGACCGCACCAATCACCCTCCACTTATTTGACCCTTCACCGTTAACTCCACTGCCGAACCTGTCGATGCTATATTACCACTGACTTCTATACTGACCATATTACCATCGAATCCCAATCCCAGTGTACATCCTTCACCTATTTCACCCCTTCCACCATCACCAACTGTCACCAATATCATTAATTCCCCCATCATTACCCACACCAGATGCCCTAATCTTGTTATTGCTAACCCAAATACTGAGAAAATACAGAAAGAAACATTAGAAATCCTACTAGAACAAGTAAAAGAAACCATCAGACAGAACAAAGAGCAAGAATGATGAAAAATAAAACAAATAAAAGAGAAGAAAAAATAGGAAAAATAACAACAACGACATCAACATCTACAACAGTCACAACAACAGACATCCCTATTATTTCATCTAGATCATCTTGGTCAGGAAGTCACAATCAATCCACAAAAGGCCAAAGAGGAAGAATGTAACGTCACCAACCCTCTGACCAGTGAGGAGGACACTACCATAATCCTTTTAACCCGGGAAAACCAGCCCCATTAACAGGAATTGAAAATGCATGAACTTAAAAACATAAACAGATGTATAAGATATGAAATATACAACGGAAGCATACACATTCAAGAATTAACATGTTCATGAAAATTTACAAAGAAAATACAATTGTAGAGTTAAATACAAGAATACTTATCTTGAGAAGAAGCTTCCTTGCAACTAGCTTTGTCACTGCAACGTTCCACCAAACCATAGGCTAGTGTGCTCCTTACTCTCTCAGCATCACTGCCACCCCCAAGATGTGCATGATTTCCACAAAGAACTAGGGGACACAGAATTACACACAGCGAGGCCAAACACCTATTGTTAAGCCAATAACCACATCTTAACACTATCAACCCACTAATAGGTGGATTCTTGGACTTACTCATCCAAGACAACACATGAATGCTCCACACACCACAATGCAACTTCAGACCAAAGCACAAATGCATACATAGCAAAATACAAAATTATGGGTTGAGGAAAAATAGTTTGGCAATAGAATGAATTGCCAAGGTAGGTGAAACAACCCACTAACAACAATTTGTATCCCAGGGACATTTTGGCCCTAATGTGGCAAAAAATGAAACTCAAAAACGCCCAAGAGAACATGGTCTCTTCCTCAATTCGCCGAGTAAAACACACACAGGCCAAAAACGTGAAGGTAAAACAGCCCCCCAATATTCCACTGTGTGAGGAGAAGAAGAATTTTGGATGTATCCCCAAATGGGCATGCATTTTGGGTGTTAACTTGCCCTAAAAGTCAAAAACATTTTCCCAAGAAATGGGTTTTTTCCAAATTCGAATTTCAGACTTCCATACCTTGCCCATCACATGCAATAACTACTTCAACCAATTTCTGGCAGAATCAAATGATTGGTTGAATGAGACAAGAAAGGTGGCTGACAGTTTGATGGGCTCTTTCATTGACATTTGGATTTTCCCCATTGGCCCCAAAGGTTAAATATCCCCCTACCTTATCCTTAGAAAATCATGCCCCCATTTCTTTTAATGTTGCATTGACATAGCTAGTTGTGGGTATTTAATTAAATTGCACATTTACATGATGTCCAAAATTATAATGTGCTGGTTATCCCAAAATACCATCGACGTCGATTTTAGTCGCCAAAACATAAAATGATAAATAAATGGTAGGGATTTTTCCTTTAGCTCCACACCATGATTAATTACAATATTTACATCATATATATTTAATGCAAACGGGGTAAAAACCCGGGGTGTTACATTCCCCTCCCCCTTCAACAGCATTTCCCTTAGTGCTCATCAAAACCGAACAAAATGCTACCCTGGCACTACCCCAGTGCTCTGCAAGAGTAAACAAAAAAGGATGTGCCAATCATATGGAATCCTCTAGGTCCCATGTAGCCTCATTGAGATCGTGGTGCTCATTCTGCATTTTCACTTGTCCAATGGTATGATCTGGAACTCCTCCTTGGTCCCACTACACTATTGCCCTACGTACGGACTCCTCCAAGTCCTTGATTACATGCATCGGTACACATGACCGAATATTTTTTCACTCCAGCAGAATCCTTCTCCACAGCTTGGAACATCTCCAATGTCTTTGGAAATCCAACAATACCTATGCTCAATCCCCGAGCAATGAGTCAATTCCACATCAGATTTACAAGGTTTTTCAAAAATTATGGAGGAATCACATGCACATGTATACTGACATAAAGATATTAAGAAGTTTTTGAGTGAACCAAATACTTATCTTCCATAAGTATCTTCTTTTGTTTCCATGGGTGTCTGACTGGCCTAATACAACCATGGCACTTACAACCCTACCCCACCTCACACCTGGGTGTGTATTAAAGGGTAGTCAAATTTCTGCAAGCCTTGGATTAACTGAAAACATCTTCCAGTCGAGATCTGACAGCTCTGCTTCAGAGCCTAAAACTCCTTCTAGGTCCTCACCAAGCTCGGTGCCTCCTTTCCAGACACCACAAAAATTAATTCACATGTCGGATTCATTCATATAAGGTGCAATCTATAACAATATTTTCAAAACCATGGCTGCATCATATGCTCATGTATATTTACAAGAATCAACCACAACAACAGTTTGATAGGTAAACAAAATACTTATCTGTGTAACATATCTTAACCAATATTTGGTAGCCTTGCATTAGAGCCCAAAACCTCTCTAGGTGCTTAATGGAAGCTCTTCATAAGGCTCAACACTTCCTCTCGGTGCTTACCAACACTTTGGCATTATCTATGTAGCATCTCTCGACCGAGATTGGGTAGCTCTACTCCAGAGCCTAATACCTCTTTGGGTGCTTAATGGAAGCTCTAGATTGAGTGCCTATCACTTGCTCTAGTGCTTTCCAAGCTCAAGGAATTCCTTCCCAGATAGAAAAATGAATCAAATCACTGGTCATATTCGTTTCTATAAGATGCAACCTTTAACAATATTTTTTGAAAATACAGACCGCATCATATGCATATGAATAATCATAGAAATCAATAAGGATTTTCCAAGCAATAAAATACTTATCTGCATAGAATCTATCAACCGAGATCTAGTTAGCCCCACTTCAGAGCCTAACACCTCCTTGGGTGCTTAATGACGGCTCTTAGCTTAAGGGCCTAGCACCTCCTCCAAGTGCTTACCAATTCTCAGGCGCTTCCCTTCCAGACATCATAATACCTAGGGGTTATTCTCTTCATGGAGCCCCCACTCTCGTGACAGTCCCCTTACGACATGAATGTGTGCGAAGAGAATTCAATCCAGATGTCTTACACCCTGGGCATCCCCAGTGATGCATGCTGGTGCCTAGCTAGTAGGGGGGGTGAAGCTATGTACTCTCATACATCCTTCCAAAGGAGTCATCTTTCTCAAATGCATCCTCCCGAGAGCCATGTACGTCTGTGTTGGAATATAATCCGTCGGGATTATATTTTGTAAATAAATAAAGGAAAATGAATAGTTATGTAGGAAGCTAAAAAGGCTGGTCTAAAGATGAAACTCAACCAGCATATGCAATGTATAAATAAATGATTTTGCAATGGAATAAATGAATCGGGAGTTATTCATTCCAACAGTGGTATCATAGCACCACCTGCCATAACTCTTTCCTGATGTGTTTCTGTCCTGGCAGCCTGAATGCTTGCCAGTCCATTGCTAGACCTCCATTCTACCCTTTGTCAATTCATTTCAGACTGGCTACCCATTGTCAGTCTACATCCGAGCGTTTCTCCTGCCAGCATGCATACATTCATTGTATGCATTACAGTTCCAGAACTGTGTACTTGAGGAATGGTTTGTGTTTAAGGTATGAAACAATTCGTTGGATGATATGTTATTTCCTCAATTTGTTGCGGGATTTTTACTGTTAGTTTCCTGAACATTTGAATTAGTGAGGCTATATACCTAACCCTAAAATTATGCATCAACGCTTCATTTGAGAGTGCTTCGACTTTGTTGTAACTCGTATTCGCTGGAGATTGAATTTGTGTTGTTTCTGTTGCAACCACTTTGAAGATTGAAGATCATTAGTGAAGAGATATTGTTCTCTTCAACTGCGTATGAATTCGAGACTGATGGATTGAAGTTGTGATATGTTGATGTAATTCATTTGAATGCCAGTGACTAAATATTCACATAGTTTATAAAGTGTATGGAGGTAAAATGTTGGTGTTGTATTTACTTATGACCGTTGGAAGTGCATAAAACCTAATTTATGCCCTAATTCTTGTGCGTGGAGTTTTCTGGGAAAGTCTGCAAATATTTTCATATGTAGGATGGGTGCTATGGCCCATGACTTTTGTATTGAAGCTTTGATTTTGAATGTATGTGTATGGGACTGTTGAGTTTTCTCCTTTCGATTTGAGGTCGTGATTTGAGCTTGAAAGTTTGACCGATACATGAGAAGATTGTTGGTGTTGATTTTGTTGTGTTGAAGAACTGCATGGATACCTCTATCTTCCATGGTTTCTTGCCTTCGCTGACCTGATTTGTGGTATTTAGCATCCACATGAGATGCAACCTGTGTGAGCTGTGTGGAAGCCCTTTCTTCACAGTTGTGTGAACATATCATCTGCGAGAAATTACTACGTTTGAGTTTTGGAGCAGTCATGGTATGATGTATCGTTCTAGATCCACGCTATAGACTTGTTGAAGAATGAGATTCACACATGTGTCCTGTCAAAGTTTGTGTGATCCATTTGCTTCAGTCGTGGGTTGCTTCACTCTACATCTATTAACTCGTGATATTGTTGAATACTATGTGCATAAATATTGGTTTCTTGGAATTTGAGTAAAGATCGATGTTAATTGAATGTGCACCTTCATAAGGATTGGATAACCTTGACACCATCAAGATCATGAAGGATTAGTTTGCAATAGAGATTTTAGAGGAAGAAGTCGACACCCTCTAGTTTCCCGCGTTTTGCTAGGGTTCTGCTTTGTGATCTAGTTTGAGATTGCAATCTCCTCAAAACCTAGTCTGTGCTGCATATTCAATGTGTGAGTGAAGCTCGATATTTTTGCTATACATTTTTTGAAGGTTGTGTATTGTTGCAAATTGAGAAGTTTGTGCACTGCCATATAAATCGTGCTGCTGCAGAATTGTCTTAGATTAATGTAAATACTATGGCAGAAACATAGACCTACATAGTAAAGAGAGCTCATTGAAGACATTGTTTCTAGTTAGTGTAGTTGTTATTCTACATAGACTGTATTGTAAAAAGTAGCAGAGACTTAGACCTGCTTCTTTCATATAGCTGAGATCATTGACTGGTGCTGTTCAAAACCCTATATTTTGTGATAGTTCACAAAAAATGGTATTTCCTTTGGCGTACTGCTGAGCAGTTCTTCTAGTGCTAAAAATTTGCTTATGAACTTATTGACAGCATATTAAGATTGTAAACACCTTGGCAGAGGCTGTAGACCTACAGGGTTATTGTTTTTCTATTATCTCATTCTCTTTGTCATATTAAGTTCATTATTGTAAATTACACTAGCAGTTGCAAAAGATGCAATCTATAGCATCTGTAGAATCACTTTTCTTTGCTCAAAAAGCAAAGAACCACACCAAATATCAATCCAATGATCATCCCAAAGGAGAAAGCAGCAAGAGAGGCAGAGGAAGAAGAAACTTCAGAGGCAGAGGAGGTAGAAACAACTCCAGCAAAAGATTAGATTCACAGTGCAAGCGTTGTGGAAAGAGTGGACACACAACAGATCAGTGTTGGGCTTCGTGGGACTCCATCAAAGACAGACATAACTAGAAGAAATATGACAATAAGAACCAAGATACTAGTAAATCTTCAGATTCTGCTCATTGTATTGTTGCACATTGTAATCTTGGTATTAATGAAATGAATTCACTTTCATCTTACACAGATTGTCGGCTACTTGATACTGGTGCAACATCACACATGACTTTTAGAAAAGACTATTTTGAAGAACTTAATGAAACAATAAATGGCATAGTTTACTTTGCAGATAAGTCAAGTCTTAAAGCAAAGGGAATGGGCACCATTCGACTGAAGATGCTTGGATTCCCTGATTTCTTGTTGAAGAATGTTCTTTATCTTCCAAAGTTGCAGAGAAGCCTGCTATCCTTGGTGGAGATTCGACAGCAAGGCCATTCCATCCACATGTTTGATGGAATCATAGAAATAAGAAAGTCCTTTGACAACCAAGTCATCATGATTGGATACGGAGATGGGAAGCTAATGAAGCTAAAGGGTTCATCTGCAAGAGTTCAGAACTATGCCTACTTCTCTCAGCATGGAGAAGGTAATTTGTCATCAAGTTTATTGTGGCATGCAAGATTTGGTCATCTGAATTATAACAGTCTTCGTTTGTTGAGAAAGAATGGTGTATTTGGTTTGCTCACCATTCCCAAAGAGAAGAGCAAATGTGATGCATGTATATTAGGGAAACACAGTAAGCTGCCATTCCATGAATCTAATTTCAGAGCAAGTAGGAAATTAGAATTAGTGCATTCTGATTTATGTGGCCCAATGCCAACTCCCTCTGCCAATGGGAATAAGTATTTTATGACCTTTGTTGATGAATACTCAAGAATGTGCTGGATTTACACATTAAAGACAAAATCAGAATCATTTCAAACATTCAAGGACTTTCATGCATTGATAGAAAAACAAGCACAATCTAAAATTGGTACACTTCATATTGACAATGGGAAAGAATACACTTCAAATGCTTTTGAAGATTATCTTCGCCAACATGGAATTGCACATCAGACTACAGTTCCCTACAATCCTCAACAAAATGGTGTAGCAGAAAGAATGAACAGAACCATAATGAACATGGTACGCTCAATGATGTTTTTTAAGAATGTAAAACTAATGTTTTGGGGTGATGCAGTGAAATGTGTAGCCTATTTGAGAAATAGAAGCCCCTCAAATGCTCTTGATAACAATACTCCACATGAAATGTGGTTTGGTCATCTCCCTTTAGTTAGGCATCTCAGAGTTTTTGGTTCCACCTGTTATGCCTTGATTCCAAAGGAGCAAAGAAACAAGCTTGGTGCTCGAAGCAGAAAATGCAGTTTCCTGGGGTACAAAGAAAACTCCAAGGCATACCGTCTGTATGATGAGGTAAACAAGAAGTTTGTTATTTCCAGAGATGTCATTTTTCTTGAGACTAATAAAAATGACCAGTCCATTGAGAGACAACTTTATCATTTGGAAAAATATCCTCATCCAAAGAAATATTCTGAAAATGAATATGAAATTCCAAACCTTGAAGGGGGGATTCCTATTCTGAATCAACCTTTGGAATTTCCATATGAAGCACCAACTCCCCCGCATGAAGAAGTTCCTGCTACTTCACCTCAACAAGAGATTCAACTAGATGATGTGATTGAGAGAATTGGAAGACTCTCCATCAATGATGAAGCACCACCAGCTGATCAACCATGACCATCACGAAATATTCCTAAATGGGCCACAAAGACACTTGAAAGTGTCCATCCGGATGAAGTTGGAAAGACAGGAACGAGAAGTTCAAAAATACATGAAGATGGAGGAGAAGCAGATAATTCAGGTGATGACATGGATGTATCATTTGATTGTGAATTTAATTTATCTGCTAACTTTGAACCAACTTCCTTTGAAGAAGCTTCTAATCGAGTTGAGTGGAAAGAAGCTATGCAGAATGAGTATGATGCACTCATGAAGAATGGAACTTGGAAGCTGGTTGATCCTCTAGTTGGAACCAAACCAATTGGCTGCAAGTGGGTGTACAAGAACAAATATAGATCATATGGCTCACTTGACAAGCACAAAGAGAGGCTTGTAGCAAAAGGCTATGCACAGAAGGAAGGAATTGACTATGAAGAAACGTTTTCTCCTACAGCAAAATGGACTACCATCCGTACCTTACTCTCTTTAGCTGCTCAGAATGGGTGGAAAGTTCATCAGATGGATGTGAAGACTGCTTTCTTGAATGGAGACTTGAAAGAGAATGTCTTCATGTCTCATCCAGAAGGCTTTGTTGTGAAAGGAAAAGAACAAAAGGTATGCAAGCTTGTCAAATCCTTGTATGGCCTAAAACAACCACCTCGCGCATGGTATGAAAAATTAACCGAGCATATTTTGAAGTTAAATTTTGAACATTTTGATCTTGATGATGCAACACTGTTTATAAAGAAAGTTGGAATATCTTTTGTGTATCTTGTGGTGTACGTAGATGATCTTTTGATGACAGGGAACAATGAAAGCTATATAGCATCCATAAAGAAAGATTTGAAAAAGATCTTTGAAATGACAGATATGGGACATCTCCACTATTACTTAGGAATTGAAGTCACTCAACATCCTAAGTACATATTCTTATCTCATAAAAATTATGTTGGAGAACTACTAGACAAATTTTTCATGACAGAATGCAACCCTATCTATACTCCAATGGAACAGAAAATGAAGCTCACATCAAGCGAAGGAAAATAATTTGAGAATGCGACCAAGTATTGAAAACTTGTAGGAAGACTTATCTACCTTACAACAACTAGACCAGATATTTATTATGTTGTTGGCATACTTTCAAGGTTCATGCATAAACCTTGTGAAGGACACTGGTCAGCTGCAGAAATAGTTGTAAGATACTTGAAGGGGACTCAAGACGTTGGACTCAAGTACTCTAAGGTGGATGACTTCAAAATTATTGGGTACTCAGATTTAGATTTTGATGGCGATAAGGAGACAGGAGTATCAACTTCTGGATACACTATGAGTCTTGGATCAGCAGCTGTCTCATGGAGATCACGCAAACAATCAGTTCTGACAGATTCAACAACAGAAGCAGAATATGTGGCTGCAGCTGAAGCAATGAAAGAAATAGTATGGCTTAGGAAGATACTTGAATATTTGCAAGAAAAACAAGAGAAATCCACTCCATTATTGATCGACAATACTTCTGCAATCAAGCTAGCTAAGAATCCCAGATTCCATGATCGAACCAAACACATCAACACAAAGTACCATTTGATTTGACATCATGTATAGGCCAAGACAGTCGATCTTCGACATTGTTCCACAAATGATCAAGTTGCAGACATCTTGACCAAAGCGCTTGGACGAGAAAAATTTGAAAGATTCAGAAACATGCTCGGACTTACTAACACCCCTTCGGATTAAGGGGGGGATTGTTGGAATATAATCCGTCAGGATTATATTTTGTAAATAAATAAAGGAAAATGAATAGCTATGTAGGAAGCTGAAAAGGCTGGTCGGAAGATGAAACTCAACCAGCATATGTAATGTATAAATAAATGATTTTGCAATGGAATAAATGAATCGGGAGTTATTCATTCCAACAGTCTGGTACATATTTTCATCATCTTACCTGAGCTACATACAAGTATGCAGTTTATATGAGATGCCATTACAAAAGTAATTGCAATTATAGGTTTTTAAACCTATTCCAGGCTCATCCCTCCGAGAAGCTATTTATCTAATTACATCCTTCCGAGGAGCCATGTGCAACCAGTATATGTTTTCATCATCTTACCTGCACTACATATAAGCATGCAGTTCATATGAGATGTCATTATAAAAATTTAATCATAGATTTTGAAATCTATTTCATGCATGGATAAATGTCCAATTATTAAATGATTAACAACATTGATAGTCAAATCCAAAATTTGAATTCACAATTCTACTTCCCACAGAAAATCAGATTTTGTAACCATGAGATCGTCCTCATGTTGTTTGGATTTTGCATGTGGGGAGTACTCATCCCTATCTTACACATGCTGCCCAAAACCTAGACATTCACATACAACATTTCATGTTGACACCCTTTTAGATTATCCAAATAGTTAATAATAGTTTATTAACAATAAAATTCAAAATCTGAAGTTCAAAATCTATTATGTTCAAAAGTTAGATTTCGGTCATGAGATCCTTCTCATAGCACATGGCAGTTTCCTCCCTTGATTTCAGTGGGTACCACTAGACTGATCTGCGCCAGTCATTCTACCTGCATTCTTCAGGAAATACCATTTCCTCATGGGACTACAAGTTCACATGCAAGATTCCTTAGCCTATACATAGAGTTATCTTTACCTACAAAATACCCTTCAGCGAACCTCTTGCAGTATCCTGCAAGTCCCACAAAAGATCGTAGACATGTTAACTTTCTTGGAGCAGGCCAACTCATCATGGCCTCAAGATTTTCAGGGTCTACTAATATTCCTTTTTCTGAGATAGTGTAACCCAAATAATGAATTCCATCTTCGTAGAAGTCACAGTTGCTCAACTTTGCATACAACTGATGCTTCCTGAGCAAATTTAAAATCAGTCTTAATTGTTCCACATGTTTTTCCTCACCCTCTGAGTAAGTAATAATTCCATCAAGGAAAACAAGAACATAATTTCCCAAGTATCTACTAAAAATATTATTCCTGAGGCATATAAATGTAGTTGGTGCATTTGTGAACCCAAATGGCACCACTACGAACTTATAAGATTCATACCTTGCTT
Organism: Pseudotsuga menziesii; assembly: GCA_001517045.1. Lineage (NCBI taxonomy): Eukaryota > Viridiplantae > Streptophyta > Pinopsida > Pinales > Pinaceae > Pseudotsuga > Pseudotsuga menziesii. The sequence continues at coordinate 122,482 of LPNX010225272.1, forward strand.
TGAAGGTTTCCTTATGTACATCTTCATTCTTGATCCTTACCCACTGGTAACCAAACCTTAAGTCAATATTAGATAACACCTTCGCTTCTCTCATTTGATCAAAGAGGTAATCAATTCTAGGCAAAGGGTACTTGTCCTTCATAGTCACTTTTTTCAACTGCTCATAATCAATACACACCTAGAATCTACTATCTTTCTTTTTCACAAACAGAAATGGTGTTCCCCAGGGAGACACAGTCGGGCTGAGGTACTTCTTTTCCAACAAATTTTGTAGCTGCATGGTCATCTCTGGCATTTCTGGTTTGTTCATCCTACAGGATGTCTAGGAAACTGGTTCTACTCTAGGCACATGCTCAAAGGTAAAATTAATGTCACTCCTTAGAGGAAGCCTTGGAAATTCATCAGGAAGAACATTCGTGAATTCCTGTAGCGTATGAAATCCCTCCAACCTAGGAGTATTGTAGCAAGGATTTCTCCCTTGCTACAGGGAAGGAATGGCTACCTTCCATCTATAGGACAGAAGGGTAGGGTTCCTGATGGCAATGCAAGAAAAACTGAGCAGAAATGAAGCAAAGAATAGAAAGGAAAGAGATGGAAACCCTGCACACAAGGTTAGACTCCAGAACCCTGCATACACTTGTTAGAACATGAAATAAAACCTGCAAGGAAATTGAGTTAGACAAAAACTAAAATAAAAATGACATTTAAACAAAATATTATACCTCTTGGTGGAAATGGGCCACCATTCCTTAGCTTGGAGAAGCAACTCTCTCTTGGCAAAGGGGGAGCTATGGCTCAAAGGGAAAATGGATGAGAGGGAGTATGGGTGGCTTGAGAGGCAAATGGTCTCAAGTCATCCACTCGAGAAGCATAATAGTATGCAAGGGAGGACTGATTTGAGAGTGACCCCACCCCTCTATTTATAGCTTTTTTGGGCTTTTTTGGGTTTTAAGCCCCTAGTTGGGGCTTTAGCCCGTTTTTTGGGATTTTAGCCCCCTTTTGGAGACTTTAGCCCCTATGAGAGCTATTTTGGCTCTTTTTAGGGGATTTTAGGCCCTTTTGCTCATTCATAAGCCTTTTTGAGGATGTGGGAGTCCAACGGGGTGAAATGAGGGTCATGCATGGGTTCCCTTGGGTGGTGTAGGCCATGTTGAGTTGAGTGAGGGATTTTTTGGGTTAACATATTTCCCCTTGATGTGTGAGGGCATGAGCTCATCATATGGCCAACGGACATCATAAGTTTTTCTGCGGAGAGGTGGTGCTTCATAGGCTGGGGCATGGTGGCTTTTGTTTTTTGTATTAATATGGTTCCCATCAATGGGTGAGATACAAATAATGTGTGACATGTATATGGATGAGGTGGGAATCCCCATGCTCATAACAATGTCAAAATATTAATGGGATATATGCTCTATAATACGAGATTCGATCATGTACAACTGATGATATAATAATGGTTGCCTCAATTAGAGGCTGAATACAATACTGATACGAAGAACTGCTATATTGGACCCATGGAATTCTCATGGAATGTTATATATTCATCACTGATAGCCTATTGGATCTAGAATGGTACATAGCTGTATGGACTCACTGATGAAAATTAAGAGTCCTTGTGGTACAAGTATGTTGCATCAATCATAAATCTATATAGAAGCACTGTTGGGGATTCTGAACACTGTCTCCAATGCAACTTGGAAATCACAAGGGACATAAGCCTATTTAGGTCCCTTGAATAGAATCATCAATGTGCTAGATTCAAGTGACATATGGGGTCTTCGAACAAATACTGCATGGACTAATAGCCTAGATGAATCTCAACGGTGCGATGATGTAGTTGGAGTCGAGCACATGAGAAAGAACCATCTTGAGAGGCACTAAGGACTCCTCTCAAGTGGTCCAAGGAACTCATCAATGAGGTTAATGAAACTAGGATACAAGGACCTCTAGGTCTATCCTCTAGAGTACATGTGTTGTGGTCAATAGAGGGAGACCTACTCCTAGTCAAGGCAATGGTGTTTCCTTGACCAGAAGCACGAGGGAGATGACCGAAAGATGTGAGACAATCTAAGGACTGACCCACTAAATGCTGGGGTGGGGGGGGGGGGGGTGTAGAGGAGTTGAATAAGGTCAGAAAGAGTGTAGTAGACTCAAACTTCCTTTATTCAAAGTATGACAGTCGGGCGGACCAGGCAACAAATGAAACTGACTCATGGGAAAGGGATCATAGCTGTAATACTGGGCATGTAACTGCAGATGGGAAATACTTGGGGGAGGTAGACACTTTTGATTTTGATGGGATCCAAGGAAGACACATTGCAAAGTACTCTGAACAAGGTGACCCAAAGTGGGAATGCTACCAAACTGTTATCTGTGGGGTGGTGTCTAGAGACACTGTTGTGGTATGATCTCGTGGATTTTTAGTGAGACCAAGAAAGTAAATGCTCGATGGTGCTTTCAATTTTAGAGAGTCTGAAAGCATGAAGAATACTCCAGTGGGGCTCTTTTTCATTGGTAGTCTCCTGTTCCTGAAAAAAGGATAAAAGTATACATAGGAGAGCTCACCCATCCTGTAGGGGATGAGATACTTCTTTACCATTGGTAGTACAATCATGCCAGAAAAGGTTAAACCTATACTAACTGGACGGTCATTCAGATACTTTTACAAGAATGAACAAGGCCAAGTTTGCTTAGCAATCGTTTCTTGATGAGAGGGCTAGAAAAGAGCTTAATGACAATCCATGGTGAGCTTTCTCATAAAGTTCGCCCCTCTTCCTGAGAAAGCATAAAAGTATGTAGAGGGTAACGGTCTTGGCTTGAATGTGCCAAGGTGGTCCTTTTCATTTAATGGCTTACATAGTCCACAAAAGGAGATAAACGAGACAATATACATGCCATTTCCTATACTTTAATGAGCGGGAAAGGAAGTAGCTGCGCTCGACAATCTTTTCATTCTTCTAGGAGTCAGAAAAGATCTTAAAAGAAACTCCATTATGGTCAACCGATCGATGGGGCACTGATGGTGCCCCCATGTTGGGACAATGGATAGTGGTACAAAGTTCATCTGTGTAGTATGGATAGAGCAGGTGGATCTTGGACATACATAGGATAGATCGCGACAGAGGCACATGAATCGATGCGGCAGAGGCACACATACCGAGGTGGCTGTTAGACAGAGGTCAGAAGAGTTGTGTGTGAGTTGTGGTGGATAGACTTGACTACATGTGATGGGAGTGCAAGTTTGAAGGTAGTTATGTGCGAAATTCATGCAAAAGAAATGATCTGTCCTCCGGGCTAAGGCCCAGAAACCCATGTAAGGTGCGGTGGATGGATTAGACAGTTATATGCTGAAGTAAAATGGCATGCATTCTAAGTGGTATCCTAGGAACCCTCATGATTGGTGGTAGGCAAGTGTAATGCAAGTGCAGGTGTGGAGACACTTACATCATAATGACGTGGCTCATAAACCGAGGTAACTTTCAGGAAGTGGTTTCGAAAATTACTTGTTAAACATGAGACAATGGCCTCATTAGAAGATATAAATTTGAGCCCAGTGGTGTGAGGGTTGTCTCGAACAGGCTCTGGGTGAATCTGAACTAGTAGCTAATGGTGCTGCCCCTAAATGGGGGGTTTCTAATTTATGGTAAAAACATTGTAAAACAAAAAAGGACAAGACTATATTATAAGAGGAACTACATGTCACTTAAAGAGGTGACGTTAGAGGGAAAGTGGTTTGGATTTCCAGGGGATCAATGGTCATTCCTTTGTGTGACATGATGAACCCTAGGAGACGTCCTGTTGGGACACATAAAACACACTTGAAAGGGTTCAAGTAGATCCTATACTTATGACATAGCAAGAAGGTTTTTCACAAGTCGTCTATGTGTTGTGCTTGCTTCTGTGACCGTGTAATTAGGTTGTCAAGATAGACCAACATGATGTGGATGAGGTCATAGAAGAAATTTTGCATGGCACGCTGGAAGGTGGCTCCAACACTCTTCATACCAAAGGGAATTACTCGATAAGCGAATGTGCCCCACGAGGTTGTGAATGCAGTCTTGTAACAATCTTGTTTCAAAATCTGAATTTGGTTATATCTGAAAAATCCGTCCATGAAGGAAAAAATCTCATGTATGACGCATGCATCGATAATATGATCGATGAAGGGTGTTAGGAGGTTGTCTTTGGGACATGCCCAATTTAGATCATGGAAGACTGTGCAAACGTGGACGGTATTTGGTTTTTTATTCATGGGAATAGGATTATAAACCCAAGTGGTGTACACAATGGGTTAAATGAAGCTGGTTGTACATAGCTTCTCTATTTTGGCTTTGACCATGGCCACTTTGGAAGTGTTAGCACTCCAGTAAACTCCTCTAGGTTGTAGCTCAAGGATGCTTGGTAAGTTAAACTATTTTTTAGGGTTTTCTGATATGGATCAAACCGGATAACCTATATAACCTCTCACTCTCAAGAAATGCATAAATCTCACTCAATTACAAGGCTTTTAGTTACAACTTGTTCAGTAGTTTGACAAAAAGGTACAGGGATGGAGAACTCACCAGGTTGGTAGAATTACGCACATAACACATGCATATAAATGGCTAAATCCTACTGAGGATGGTATTTATAAATCAAATATCACTAAATAACCAATAAGATGAAAGCTATCAGCTTTTTAATAAATCTGAAAATGACCTAAATGTACATTCAGGTAATAAACACAGTAAAGAAAGAGATGGCTAAACAAATCACAACAAAAGAGCTTATATTTAGAATAAACCAGATGAGATGCTTGATAATGGAATGGGCTTATAAATCCCTAGAGTCGAACCTTTATTAATAAATTAATGATGGGATTTATAGCCTTCTACAAAAATTACAGATCCTGAAAATCCGATCTGTTTACACCAAAAATAATAGAAAGCGATAGTTTTTCCAAATTAGGGCTTCAAACCCTTGCTAACTATTTTTTTATCTACTATGAAGATCTAGTTCACTGAGCAATCTTTTAATGATTGAAGTGGTCGCTGATCATCCCCACTGCTGGTTCAGTATGAAATTACCACCAACAGCCAGTGTATCAGCATTTAACTGAACTTCTTTTTCTTGTTTAATCCGCTGGATTTTCTGTCTTGTCACCGTAGTCACCGATCGGGGATTTTTCTTTTAGCTCATTGGCACTCCAAGTCTCAATGCTACCACTGTTTCGACACTCCAAATCTTAGTGTTTCCACAATTTTGGCGCTCCAAGTCTCAATGTTTAATCCACCAGATTCTCTATCTTATTGTCGCGGTCACTGATTGGAAGTTTTGTCTTCTGTGCCATCGGTGCTCCAAAACTTAGTGCTAGAACTCTCCATCACTAGCTTGTCGACGCTTGGGAGCTGAAATAATTATGCATCAGAACCCTTTATCTAAACTCTACCATAGCTTTGAATGTGAAACGAACTAATTGTATTGGAACCATAGGTTTATTGGCGATGTTTAAATCAGATCTTTATTCTTCTATGCCATAGACACCATGGAGGAGCTTCATTGTAAATTCGCTGATCCATTGTCCTTATATCTTCCAATCGCTGAAGTTTTCATCTAGTCACAGAAGCCACATTCTATCTTTCTTCCACCGTGGCGGCTCTTTAGTATACTAACTCGCCAATGGTTAGTGTTTTCAAGTTCTGATTTCTGATACTTGACTTCGGTGGTATTTAGTTCTTCATGTCATCCACATTTTGGCACTTTTCAGCCTTGCCCTACCTTTACGTTGTCTTTAGTTCTTTCAATCATCGAAGAGTTCATCTATTGTTGCGCTATCGAAATGATTCTTGTCATCGGTCGAAGCTTTACTCTTCTGTGCCACCGAAACTGCGGAGGAACTCAATTGTAAACTTTGTCGATCCGTAGTCCTTCTGTCTCCCACTATCGTGGCTCCTTATTGAACTATCCTGCTGATGGTTAGTCCTTAGAACCTCCGACCGCCGAATTTTTCATCTGGTCACGTAAGCCGTAGTCTATTTTTCTTCCATCGTTGCAGCTCCGTAGTGAACTAAGACTCCACAATGTCGACGATCAGAACTCAAAACTTCTTACCATCGAATCTTTTAATCCCACTATCTTCTCTGCAGTGGTAGAACTTTTAGCCACTATCTTCTCCATAGCGGCGAAACTTTTAGCCACTATCTTCTCTGCAGTTGTGAAACTTTTAGTCACTATATTCTCTGATCATTGTTTAAGAATGTTTCAATGGCAGTAAAAAGTTTAGCAATATGCCTTACCACCGAAGGGGTATTCCACCTGTTATTTATCTTCCATATTTCGGTGGCTAATGAGATGTTGTGATCCTCTCCCAAGCCACCAAAGCTACAACTTTGTGATATTTGCATAAAAATAGAGGCTTTCAAAACTGTTAGTGACATTCATATTCCTCATTGCGTGAATTAAATTATTCATAAGAAAATAAATCATCTTGGGAGATAACATCTGGCTCCTACTTGGGGATGGGAACCTCCCAATGAGGTCCCAAGAACCCTAGACTAAAATGCCTTTCCCTAAAATCAATTAAGTAATCTAACACTATTATTTATTGTTCCATTGGGCATGGAGTCTTATTCCGAAATCAAAACAACCTACTATCTACTAATTTACAATAATAAGGCCTTAGAGCCTCAAATAAAATAGATTTTTAGGAACTGTCCATTTACTGGGCCATCAAATATCTCTTCACCTTCCAGATTCTGCAATTTGAAGGTGTTATTCTCATATACTTGGCCTATAACAAAAGGGTCAATCCACAAAGAGTCAAATTTTCCATGTTTCCCCTTGTCCTGTCTAACAACATCCCACTTGGAAGTTGTCTACCTTTGCTCTTTTGTCAAACATGACTTTTATCCTCTGTTGATGAGCTTCTAATTTTCCTATAAATTGCTCCCTGATCTACTGTAACTCCACCAAATCCATCATCCTTCTCATCATATCATTTGGTTCATCCTCCTCTTCCTGAAAGAACTTTGCCACTGGAAGGATGAGATGGATAGGAAAGATGGCCTCAGTGCCATAAACTATTTTGAATGGAGAAGTCCCTATGGATATTTTATCTGTCACCCTATCAGCCTATAAAGAAAACTTAAGCTTTGAATCCCAACTTTTCTCATTTGTCTCTAGTAGTTTCCTGATGATTCTGACTAAGATTTTGTTGGATGAATCAGCCAGGCCATTTCCTTGTGGGTAATAGGATGTGGAGTGCACTAGTTGAATACCCATTGATTTACACATTCTAACTAATGCCCTAGCCTTAAAATCTGGTGCATAATTAGTTACTAACCTTGCTGGGAAACCAAACCTGCTGAAGATGTTCTCATATAAGAATATCATGATGACTTGATGAGTGGCATTTTTGGTGGGTACTGCTTCTATCCATTTGGTAAAGTAGTCAGTGGCTACCAAGATCCATTTATGCTATCCACTGTAAGATGGATTTATTTCACCTATGAAATCTAGACCCCATTTCTGGAAAGGCCCATTCACTGTAACAGGCCTAAGGGGCAAGGATTTGAGCTATTGCTTCCCTATAAATCTTTGACATTGGTCACAGGCCCTTGAAAAAGTGCATACATCAGCAAAGAGGACTGGCCAATAGTATCCTTCTTTTAATATATTGTGGCATGTGGTTTTCTAGTAGTGGTGGCCTCCACATGTACTGGAATGAAAGTGATGCATGACCTTCTCTTATTCCTCTTTATCTAGACATCTTAACAAAATTCCAGACTGATCCTTCCAATACAGCAAATTATCAATTATGCAAAAATTAACAGATTTCAACTTAAGAGCTCGTGCTTGGTTAGGAGTAAGATCAGGAGAAACTTCTAATTTTAGCAAAAAATGAATGATACCTGAGTACCACTCAAATGAAGATATGTTCTCAGCTACTACTGGACTATTATTCTGATCTTTATTTACTTCTGTTTCAGCTGCTACCATAGTCTGCACCTTTGCTGATCTAACACATGTAAAATTTATTCCCATAAGTTCATAGTTTTCTTTGGCCATGAGTTTGGCCAGACCTAATCCCTTTACTAGCTTGGTGGGTTTCACCTCTACATCAAACTCAATGAGTTTGGAAATCCACTTAGATCTCTGTTATAGCGGATTTCACCACACTAGGTGAATCACACATTGTATGGCCTTCCCTTGTCCTACTGCAGCCTCATTAGCCCCTATGGACCACTTTATATCTTTTGATGTTACCTTGATCATCCCTAAAAACATTAGAATATTGATGTACGCAGTTATCGGGGAAAAAGCCGCGTATATCAATATTCTAATGTTTTTAGGGATGATCAAGGAAACTCCTAAGCCTCGCTCGGAAAATCCGATATGAGCTCTGCAAAGATTAAAGATTTCTTCGATTTTTCTGAAACAAACTGGAGATCAAACTCTTGCAGGATGACAATCCATTTATTGTATTTTCCCCCTATCATCCTACGTGTGAGGATGAACTAAAATGGATTGACATGCGCCACAACCAAGGTCTGGCAAAGGAGAATATAATGTCTCAAACGCTGCACCGCATGTACAGTAGCTAAGGCAAGTTTCTTGACATGAGAATATCGAATCTCTGCGTCAATAAGGTTTCGGCTCAGATAATAAACGACATGCTCCTGGAGCTCCTCATCCTCCTGAACCAAAACCATCCCAATCATCTCTAAAGACGCGGCCACATATAATATGAAATCACGGCTATAATCCGGAGGACTAATCACCGGGGCTGATGCTAGGGCTTGCTTAAGTGCATCAAAGGACTCTTGGGCTCGCTCATCCCATTCAAAGGGAGTATCCTTCTTCAAGAGATGCATAAAGCCTCTAGTCAAATTGGTGAAATTGACTACAAATCTTCGTAGGAATTTTGCCATGCCTTGCAAACACTGAAGATGGTGAATATTACATGGGGGAGACAACTGAAGTATTGCCTCCACTTTCAAGGGGTCGACTCTTATTCCCTCCTTCGAAACGATGAATCCTAAAAGACGACCTGATTTTACGCAAAAGATGCACTTATGAGGGTTCAATCTAACAGCATAATGCCGGCATCTTTCAAAAACCAATCTCAAGTGATGCGAATGACGCATCCTCATGCGAGAATGAGCAGCGAGGTCATCCAAAAATACTTCAATAATGGACTTGAGATCGTGGAAAATCAAGGTCATCGCCCGCTGAAACGTAGCTCCGACGTTTTTAAGGCCGAAAGGCATTTTCCGATATGCAAAAGTTCCCCAAGGACAAATAAATGCGGTCTTGTGTTGATCCTCGGGTTTAATTTGAATCTGATTATATCCAGAAAATCCGTCCATAAAGGAGAACACCTCACTACCCGCACACTCATCCAAAATCTGATCTATAAATGGTGTGGGGAAGTTATCCTTAGGACAGGCACGATTTAAATCACGGAAATCAGTGCATATACGGATCACTCCTTGCTTCTTATCTACCGGAACGGGATTTGAAACCCACTCTGTCAAGGGAACGGGATAGATGAAACCTGCTTTCAATAGTTTCTCTATCTCTGCCTTTATGGCGGGTGCTTTTCTAGGATTCACGGCGCGTAAATGCTGTCGAACAGGCTTAGCGTTGGGGTAAGTTTTAATTTCATGTTCGACAATCCGAGGGTCAATTCCTGGCATTTCGTCGTATGACCAAGCAAAAACATCACGGAATTCCTTGAATAGCTCGATATACTCACGAATCTCATCTTAGGAACAATCCGCCCCAATGTAGACATTCTCAATCGTACCAGGATTGCGAGAAATGTTGATAGGAATAGTTGACGATATGTTCGCCATGTTTCCATCAGCCATCTGACCAGGAGAGCTTAATGGAACCATAGGTCTACCAACTTTCTGACTAAGAATCTCCCTGTAATCCTCATGCTCCAAACGGTCAAGATCTGGAAGGAAATAAGATCTATGATGAAGCTCCTCCCATGGTGGCTCAACTCCCGACATGGCCTCGATAATCGCTTCGTCTGAAGGGAAAACCGTATCAAGGAAATCGTGGGCATGAGAAGATTGTACTGCCCATGTAGGCAGCACATAGGGGTCTTCCTCCTCCGTCCGCGAAGAGGAAGAACAAGGCACTGCAACAGACTCAAGACTATCTTGGTAAGCAATCATAACTACAGGAAACGGCATACTCGGCTCGATGGGCTCACTCGAAGGGCTCAGTGAAGGAAGAACCCAAGGATCTCCCATATGATTTGTGCGAAAGGATACTGACTTCATAGATGTGGAAGCTCCATCGATGCTTGATCCTACCATGAGGATAGGTGCAGAATAGCTAAAGGTTCCCATAAGGGATGGATACATTCCTACACCCACACTCCCAGTTGCCGGCTGGGAATGCTCAACCTTCGGAACCGAAGCTCTTGACGATGCATTAGGAGGCGGATTCTTGAATGACATTTAATCAATCATCACAATATTCCCATTATGAGGAAAGCTTACAACGCGAAACACAGAAGATGCGACGGATTGCATACTATACATCCAATTCCTTCCCAGTAAGAGATTGTAGTCAAGGGGTGCATCAACCACCTCAACCTCTATCGCAACGGTCTTCCCTCCTAAACGGAATTTAAGAGAAGGAATGATACTGTGCAGCCTAAATGATCTCCCATCGAAAGCAGTTAACATGGTCGTAGATTTCGACAACTCAGGAGAACCAAGACCCTTCCAACAAGACAAAGACATCACAGAAGCAGCAGCGCCCTCGTCAATCACAGTCCGCTTGATGATCATATTAAGACATTCTATATGTATCAAAAGTGACACATAGTAGGGCAAGAGAGGCTGATGTCCTGTGGTTTCAAATTTGATCATTGTGGGAGAGTCATCACCATTCACACCAAGAGATGAAAGCAAAGCCTTCCTTTGCGACGGACAACTCTGAAGCACTTCCAATGCAAACATCGCACAAGGAGTATGACCCAAGTCCTCGACAACTGAATAATTCTGGGAGGATCGAGAATTTGGATTATGCCCTGAGCGCTTAAGTACCCCCTTAGGAATGCGAGGTGCAGCTTCAGGTTTATCCGCAGGTTTATCCACAGGTTTATCCACCGGTTTAGTGGCCGGTTTCTCAATGCGCAAAGGAGTTCCTGGTGGATCAGGTTCTTTACCTGGGATGGGTTACGACGAAGTATAATCTTTCGGACGCGTCACAAATTTCGCATCACAGACCATGTTAATGCACCCACGACCACTAGTCTCAGGTGGATCATCATCACTAGATTGGTCCTGGGACTTCGAGTTCATATTCTGGTTATGTGGTAAAGGGTTTGTCAACACAGCTGGGCCCTGTGCTATGAACTTCGAAGCTTCATCCATCCTAGGGCACAAGTATGTGAGGTGATCATCCTTACATATCTTGCAAGGAAACTTAACCTTACATTTATTCTGCTTGTCCCCCCCAGCATTTTTGTTGTTCTTGTCATTATTAGTGGCATTTTCGTTCTTATTCCCACCCTTCTTATTATTTTTATCCTTCTTACGATTCTGTCCGGGTTGCTGGTTACCCTTCTGGTCCGACGATCTTCAAGGACTGTATTGAAGCGGTCAAGAGGTGCCACCCTTGGCAGGTGTTTGCACGGAATATGCGCTCTAAGCCTGCCCCGTTGCACCCTATTACCACCGCCGGTCCCTTCACCAAGTGGGGGCTATATTTTATGGATTGTAACCCAGCTTCAGTTGGGGGGCACCATCACATCATAGTAGCTGTCGACTATTTCACGAAATGGGCAGAGGCAATGCCTACTGTAAAATTCGACGGTGAGACAGCTGCGCATTTCGTATTCAACCAAATTATTACTCGGTTCGGGATTCCGAGAGAGCTTGTCACTGACCATGGCTCGCACTTTCAGAACCATATGATGGAAGAGTTGGAATCCAAGCTAGGGTATAAGCAAGAGAAATCCTCTTCTTACTATCCTCAAGCGAATGGACAGGTTGAAGCAGTGAATAAGTCACTTAAGTCCATTCTCCAACGAACCATCGCACAAAGCAAGACGAATTGGCATATCATGTTGTACCCTGCTTTGTGGGCATATTGAACCGCGGTTAAGACTGCCACTGGTTTTTCTCCATATCAGCTTGTTCATGGAGTGGAGTTGATCTTGCCGGTTGAATGTGAAATTCCTTCGTTGAAGTTAGCTGTAGGACTCTTACCAGACACTTCGCCTTTGGAGGAGCGTTTGGTTCACCTTGAGCAACTCGATGAGCAGCGTAGAGATGCCTTGGTGACTCTAGAGGTTAATAAGCGTTGCGTGAAGGCCCAATACGATAAGTCTGTCCATCCGAGAGTGTTTAGTGAGGGTGATTTGGTCCTTTTATGGGATCAAGCGAAAGAACCCTTGGGGGCAGGGAAGTTCAATCCTATGTGGCGTGGTCCTTACGTGGTTAAACGTGTCTTAGAGAAGGGTGCCTACGAGTTAGTGGATTACAAGGGGACAGCCTTGGAGGAGCCTAAAAATGGGCTCTATCTTAAAAAATACTATGCATGATCCTTAGCCAAGGCTGCTTGTTGTATATTATTGTACAGCTTTTTTGCATAGTTAGGTCTTCTTTATCATGATCGGGTTTGTGATTAGTTCCCATGTTTGTGGCAAATGTCAATGGAGTCTTCCACTTTCATAGGATTTGCAGATGGGGCAATCCGTCACACTCAACACTCAGCCTCAGCTGCTTGGGTGATTTTTACTCCTATGGGTCAGGAATTGTCTTCAGGAGGTGTTTGTCTACGGCCATCTTCCAACAATGTTGCTGAATATAGCACCGTTATTGAGCTTCTACATGATGCCATTTCACATGGTGTCCGCTCTCTTGAGGTACGTCTTGATTCAGAGTTAGTAGTGTCACAGTTGAATGGTTTGTACCATGTTAGAGATCCTACGTTATTAAGGATATTCTTGCGAGTAAGATTGTCAGAACGGCAATTTGAGAGTATCACATATATACACATTTCTAGAAATTATAATCAAGTTGCTGATTCATATGCTAACTACATGTTAGATTATCATTTGTCTCATTCATTATAAATTAATCATAAACACATTTTTACACATGTAAATAAATAAGCCGGTCACAATAAAACTTTTTATATATACATCAAAATGTGGTAATACATAGTGTCATAATACAAAAGTGGAGCTTTCACAGCTTCCATCATATACACGGTAGTACAAAAGAGATATGCTCCTAGATGTCTAGTCCTGTGGAGGAGGGGGGTTGTGATCATGATATGTCACTACGGCTCTAGCTAGCCGCCGAAACAAGCGCACCCATGCGCGTGGCACACCCACCACCTATCGCTGCATAGCCTCTGGCAAGTCTTTGACTTGCGCCATAGGAACCCGGTGAGTCAGTCGCACAAAGTTGGTATGAATGTTTTGGAGCGTTCGCTCCGCATCCACACCAGTGATGTCGTCTCCTCTTCCCCTCCGTCTGTGATGTGGGAAGCCCTCTGGTCATCGTGGACCCACATCTGAACATGAAAGGTAGATGTCACTATGTATTGTCACCCAAAAACATGTCTTTTGGTTTCATATAATCAAGAAAACACAAAAAAATTAAATAATTCAAATTTTTTAAAAAAAGCGAGGGTTGAGATTCGTTACCTATGTCTCCGAACGCTGACCCTGGTGGTAATGGCATGTCCAGATCACCCCGAAAATCTATCCCCCCATAGGGGTAGTCATATATAGCAACGATATATCGTCACCACCATGGGAAAAAGTCAGCTGGATAAGGGTTGGCTACCCTACCACCCCCCAGTCTGCGCATCGCATCTGCCCAACGTCGTTGGGCCGGATCTCGAGCCCCGTGGAGAGGAACATCCACTCTAGGGCTCAATCCTGGAACCCGCTCGAAGAAGAACATGCTCAGTATGCTACTAAACCTGAAGTTCCGGATCCTACCTGCCTTACACTCACTGAGCTGATGTTTCATATTGCCCAGTAGTGTAGTGCTCCAGTCGTACACGGTCGGTACCATACACTCCACCGCATAGTACATCTGTGCTCGTGAGGCCTGATGGAGTGATGCTAGGCCTGCTATCCTGCCCAGTGTCAGTAGTATGGCCTTTAGGCCTAGCACCTGTATCGCATTGATGGGGACTTGGCTCCCCACCTTCTCAGTCTCTGGGTAGCAGTGCACTACTATGTACTCATCGATGGTAATCCCGTGACCTGACCCACCTCTGGAACGAAGGTTCACTACCTCCCCTCGTCTCGATAGACCTGTAATGAAGTAGATATCCTCCACCTCAATGTTGAGGGTCATACCGTCTATCTGGAAAGACTCCGAGTCTGGATCCCAGTAATCTACTAGCATCTGTAGCATCCCTGGTTTGGCCCTCAAGCCACCTAGGCACCAGAACTTATAGAGTCCACATGCACGTAATACTTGCTGAGCCCTTACGTCAGCCCTTACAGCCTCTTCTACTTCACCATGCTCGCGTTCTCGCCATTCAAGCACCATCCTACATGAGGAATTGAACAAATGTCCATTAGATTTCCTTAAAATAGCTTGCGCGGCGTCATACGCGGCTGTTTTGCAAACAGCCGCGTATGTACGCGGTTCCTAGCCCCTTTTCCGCGTATAGACAGCCCTGTACACGGAAAAAGCCTCGATAACCGCGTGGGCCGCAGCACTCATGTAGAACTGCCTTAATGAGCTCATTTAACCATGAAAAATTAAAAAAATTATATTGAAATGCAAGCTGGGAACATGAGTAAGTACCTGGAAGAATCGGTTCTAAATTCCGCTGGCTGAATCTCCTGGAATTCGCAGTTGAATATCAGAGCTCCAATGGGTAAAAGTTTCAAATGAATTCTATTTCTTACTATTTATAGAAAAATTTTGAAATATTTGAAATTTTTTACCCCCTTTTATATAGTTTTGATCGTTTATAACCATTTTGGACCGTTTCTGACATAATTTGTGATGTAGATGACCGTTTTCAGTGCCATTTGAGCCGTTGGATTGACCCGTTCGTACCCTTCATAGGTATAACGTCTGCACTAGCATATAGGTTAGGTTCACCACCATTTGCATTTTGCATGACCTTATGAGCATGTCACTCTCGCCTTAGGTACGAACACACTCTATTATGTCACAGAACCTTCTTGCTGCTTTAGAAGTGGCATGATATGAGTGGTAGAGCCTCACCTTACATGGGTACCCTAGTTAGCACCTTATTTGTGTTTGGTTCCCATGCTGATGTTTTCTCCCTTTAGGGTGTGGGAGTCCGTTGTATAGTATTGCCATGACATTTAGCAAGAGCATCATACTCCTCTTGATCTTATGCTGGCCATGTTCCCCCCGGACTCCCCTTGTATCAAGTTGTGGATGCATTTTCATGAGCTTTTCCTGTCTTATTGAGATTTATGCCAGCTCCCCTGACATTGCGTTTCAGCCTTATAGCCCGAGCTTGTCTCATGTCCAACCATGCAGAGCCATTTTTTATATATCCTTCGCAGCTTGACTAGCCCCTTTTACCGGGAGGGGATCTTCCCCCGAGTGTCGATATCCTACACATGTTTCCTTGCATTGAGCATAGGTATGTTCCACTGCATGGAACTAGTTTGTTTTCCCTTATGACACTCGTCTCCTCCTAGTCTGTAACTATAAAGCTAGTTTATTCTTTTTTCAAGCTTTTCAAATAACTGAAAAAGACCAAAAAAAAATAAAAAACCAAAAAGCCGGACAGGAAAAGATGTTATCTTTGGCAGCTGTCGAGTCATGTCACCTTCGAACAGAGCATTGTATATCACATCCGTTGGTTGGGTTATAGTCTGACTTTAAGAAGCTGTACTTGTTTATATCATTTTATCTCCACCGACTGGTTATGCTTCCAGTCCCTATGGAGCCTCTATTGATGCCTCCTGCATCATAGAGATGTCCCAGTTTGTATATCGAGTCTATGCTGCCTTTATTCAGTCACCATACGCCGTTATGCTCTTGTTCTAAGGAAGTTGAAACCTGAGTCGGCCATTCCTCAGTTATCTTGACTTTGCATGTCGGCCATTCCCGGTACACTTACTGGTTCATGCACCTTATGATCGAGTCCTTCCACATTAGACAGCTTTGCTGAGTACCTCGTGTTGGATGATGGGGGATGCCTTAATGCCCTCCTTCCAGCGGATTTCATCCCATCGACTTCAGATCATTGATTCTAGGATTGGAGTCTAGAGTCATTTTGAGTGCCTTGAGACTTGCAGTCATCAGTGGCAGGTTCTCTTGCCATCGACAGTTTTGGGAATACATCAATGTCCCCTGATCGATGGATTCTCTCAAGTGTTCAACCTCAACACATTTATTCACACTTGTTAGTTTGCACTCTAGTACCTTGATTCCCATTTTCATTATCGGTGGGTGATCTCGCGTCTGTTAACGGTATACATCAATGACCGGTAATCAGACGATGGACTACTATGTTCGACCTCGACAGCTCTATTCGCATAGTAGGACATGTACTCGTAGCGGTTTGTGTAGAAGACCTTCCAGACTGGTGGCATCTCTTATATGCTACCTCCTTAATCGTGCTAGTGTTCATGAGATTTCAGCTCTCGTGACTTGTTCCAGTATATGTCAGACATTTCCAGCCACTATGGAGATCTTGATCTATTGTATATCTTTAGCCTTGTGGAGATCATAGTCCTTTGTATATCTTTGTCATGGAGATTCTGATATATGTATATTGTACGTGGCGATGACCACATATGTTCTATCATGTTGTATGCCTATTCATGGCCATTGTACTCTTATGTATCCGGGACTGCTATATGTATTCGCAGTTATATGCAGAGTTGTATTATGCTGATTGGGTGGCTGGTCTTCCATTTGGGTACCTTCATCGCTGCCTTCCTGGGATGGACTTATAATGTATTTCGGCCATCGTATATCCCCTCTGATCTCATACATTAGGGGGCATCTGTTATACCGGATTTCACCACACTAGGTGAATCACACATTGTATGGCCTTCCCTTGTCCCGCTGCAGACTCATTAGCCCCTATGGACCACTTTATATCTTTTGATGTTACCTTGATCATCCCTAAAAACATTAGAATATTGATATACACGGCTTTTTCCCCGATAACCGCGTACATACGCGGATATTCCCTCTATAGTCGCGTACATCAGGATGTGTGCATAGTCCAAAACATTTTGGAGTTTTCCTTGACTTGGATCCGACTCATATGACTCCTGGCCTTCCATATGCCTT
>LPNX010225272.1:139894-232398 GCA_001517045.1 Pseudotsuga menziesii
TGAAAGCAGAAGAGAGAATTGAGAGTAACAAAACTATAGTCCATTGTTGCCAGAACTTTATGCTTGAGTCTGGATCCCTTTGTCCCTTGGAGCACTGTTGTGTTCTTCCCAAGCTTGCCTTTTGCTAGTAAGCTTGCTATCGAAGTGATGGAGGATTGAGGTGGTGGAGGCCCAAGTGGGGGATTTAGTTTCTTCGGTTCGCAGACGTGCCGTCAGAGGTTGTCACTTGTAATCTCTAATTCATATTAATAGAAATATATTTTCCTGTCCATTAATGTGTATTTAAATGAATATTGTATCCATTGGAATATGTCAAATGCTTTTACATTATTGGTTATATATGCTAGAATAGATCTAACACCATGAAATATAGTATGCTTGTATTGTTTACTTGTTGTTGAGGACGTGCTATAACAATTCAAGCTGAAGATTGGAAAGCTCAACGGGGATCTACTTCAATCGTCCGGAATAAGGTACGAGGTTCGATCCTTTAGTGTTAGATTGTTTATTTCTATTGCATATTGGGAAAGATTGATTTCTGGAGTCTAGCTGTCTGTTGTGGTACCCCAAGCCATAGGAATTTCTCTCCGTAACAATCTCTTCCCATCAATGTCAGGCCGAGTCAAAACATCCTTCATAGCAGATGAAGGGACATATGCAATGATATTTGCATGAAGAATGTAGATTCTAAAAGTATTCAAAGATTTTATGAGAGCATAAGCATGCTTCTCAATTGGGTCATACTTCAACTCAGCATCTCATAGGGTTCTGTTGAAGAAATCAATTGGATGATCAAGACCTTCATCATTCTTTTGTAATAGTACAACCGCCACTGTGTCATAAGATGCAAAAGAGAAAATGTAAAAACCCTTGGTGTAGTCAGGACTAATCACGGTTGGGGCCTACATAATGGATTTCTTAATGTATTCAAAATAATCTCTTGCCTGGTTAGTCCACTTGATCTCTGCATCCTTTTTTAGCATGGCTATTATGTGCTTTACCAGCTCGGAGAAATTTGGAATGAATCTCTTGAAATTTTTTATCTTGCCTAAAAAGGATTGAATGTCTCCTTTTGACCTTGGTATCGATAGCTACTAAATTGCTTCCACTCTTACTGGATCAATATTTACACCTTTTTCTAAGACTATGTGGCCTAGGAGCTTTCCTTCATTGAGTGCAAACTGGAACTTCTTGGGGTTCAGTGATATTCCATACCTTCTGCACTTTAGAAATGCCTTCCTTAAATGCTACAAGTGGTCATGATAGCTGTGAGAGTAAACTGTTAAGTCATCCAAATATATCAGAAAAAATTTATCTTTTAGCCCTGTTAGCACTCAGAATGTACCCAGGTTGTAAAAGGTAAACTCCAAGGTAACAGCAAAACCACTTAGAAAGAAACTGGTATTTTCTTCCAGAGAGGGATCTCTCAATACATATTTAACAAGACCAGATATAAAACAACACTTAAAGATATATATATATATGGCTGAAACAATCACATAACCATTGGGCATGGAGTCATATACATATAAGGACATCACAAAGACATATACATGAGATTCATCAAAGGCAAGATAATCACATCATTACTATCATTCAATTTAATCCAGGTGAAACAGAAGAGATGGGGAAACAGCCCGTTAATACGGAGCATCAAAGATGAATTCTATATCAACTTTAGTAGAAAAATTTATAGAATATCTGAAATGATGACTAGAGCATAAACATATGAATTCTAATCATCGAACGCTGTATTTTAGATACAAAGAAGAAACAAAATGGAGTGTTACATTGGGAAAATATGATCACATAAAGAAAGAAGAACAGCCTGTAATATAATGACATAGGAATCCTTGATAAACCTTCATGCATTCACTTTGTTATTGAAAAATAGATATGTTCTCCAAAATCATTCCACAACACGATGGGTTCCAACCCCCATCTCATAAAAAAGATGCCAATATATACAAAAAATAATGGATCTTCCAAGAAGATTCATAACTGAATGATCAGCTTAAATTAGAGTCTTGTAACTAAATCCCTAACTTTTAGGAATAAATTACAACTCAAATCCTAACAGATCATAAAGTAAAATCATCTTGATAAAAGGCTTTCGCCTAGCCAGCTCCATGTCTTCACCTAGTCAACTCCATGTCTTTCGCCCAGTCAGCTCCATGTCTTTCGCCCAGTCAGCTTCCTCGGTGTATGACGCCTGTCTCTACGAATGAAGAATGTATTTTGTTTTTCCAAACCTCTCTACGGATTTCCACTGCTCTACACTTGGGGTGTCACATTCCATCATCTCTCTGATTGATACTTCAAGCTCCATATAAGCTTCATATGATACTTTGGGAAATCCTTTTCTGATAAGTAGGAACTTTTGTAAAATTTCGAAATCTTCTGTCAATTTGTCCACAATAGCTTTCCCTGTTAATCCCTTTTCCAAGTCATCAAACTTGGAATGGTCCATGCGGCTCTGAACTAGCAAGTTGTGATAGTGCTCCTGAGAGAACAGCCACCCTTCTGCATCCCAAAAGGAAGGCAGACCATCCTCGAAAAGGTCCTTGAAAACCTGCTTGAAATTGTTAACCTGTGCAGCTATTTCATCAGCTCGGTCTTGGACCGTCTTCATTAAGTGATGTTTGTGGATAAATTTCTTAGCGGAAAGCACTATGGATATCCTGTCTTTTATCCCCATATCATGAAGTTTCTGATATGTCAATGAATTTAAAAAATTTAGCGCATTCTGAGCTGTGGCGAGGGGATTTCTTTCCATACGTTCATTTACTAACTTTAATCTTTGGTGGGCCAAATCGATCAAAATATTCTGATCATCAATGAAATTCAGATAATGCCAGAATTTGGTAACTTCTATAGATAGGGTGTCCCAAATAATGTGTTTTGCTCCTTGAAAGGGATCCTTACCTATGTTTTTCTTCTTCAATTCATTGAGCTTCTTTTGCAACTGGTTCCTGTCCTGTAATATTTTATTTTTACTTTCACTTATTTTGGCCAACTCAGACTTTATTTTTTCATTCTCTGCCTTTATTTCTTTAATTGCTTCATCTTTTAAACTTACTTGGGACATAGGCACCAACAAATCATCTGCATAGAAATCATCCAATGGCTTCTCGATATTCACAATGGATAGGTCTTCATCGGTGGGAGTCTGACTCATTAACTCCTCCATAATATCCTTCTCATCAATTTGATCCTTTTTCATCAAGGAAATTTGAGATAACAGTTCATCCTGTTTAGCCTCCCACCTATCCTTTTCTTCCTGTAACTCAATAGCTCTCCCCTTATACTCCATCATCTCTTGATGGAATTTATCTTTTTCTTCTTGTAGAGCCAATAACTCAGAGGACTGAACATGCTCAGAACCTGGAATTTTCAATTTTTTCTTTAACACTTGGAGCACATTATCTTTTTCCTCTAGCATCCTTCTGACTGCCTGGGTTTTATCTGAACTGACAATATCTATTTTCAGCTTCTTAATCTGGATGGAATTCTCCTTATTTTCGACCCTCTCATGCTTCAATTGAATCTCTAACTTATCTGTCAAAACTTGTAATTTATTTATCTTTACCATGGATTGTAACAAGTCTGAATAAATGATGTCACTGGTTTGTTTGTAAAGTTGTATCTTATCTGGTATACTGATTTTATCCAATCGGATCTCCATCTCAGACATATTTTTGTCGTTTACCATAGCCATATTAAAGGTATTCCTTTCGACATCTCTAGCAGAAATCAGAGAAGTTTTTGAACTGTATAAATTTCTTACTCGCGGGAGCAAATTTCTTGTTTCTTCTAGAGATTGTTTTCTTTTATCCATATAGCTGGCTTTGAGTTCTTCCTTTGACTTAAAGATCGGGCTTGATTCTGAACCATCTACACAACCATTTACATTTTTAAAATAAAACTGATTTACTTGCACAACTTTCATTGGAACTAGAGCAACCTTTTTGAAACCATCAGAAATTTCTTCATTCAAAATTTCACCACCTTGAAACAACTTTGCCTTTTAATGTGATCCATCTTCGTTAATTTCCATACTTTCGATTTCAGACGGAATTCTCTTAATCACAATACTAGTACCCTCTGTTATTTGGGATGCTGTGACAGGTACAGTATGTGCATCTTGATCAGACTCTGAAATCTCAGTAAACTGCAACAAATTTACTTTTTCAGCCAACCCCTCAATAGACTGGTGATCAAACGGTTTGTTCTTGTTGGCCTGCTTCCTCAAGGAGATTACATGGTGGGGATTGTAATTTATCTTTGGCTCCTTTTGGAAATCCATACTCTCCAGCAATTTCTCTATGAATACTAAAGCACCTTTACTTTTGAAAATGAAAGAGCCAACCTTGAGGGGGAATTTAATATTTGAAGACTTTTTAAAAGCTCCAAAATGCTCTTCTTCAGACTGCAGCCTTTTTCTCATGAATTCTAAAGCAAAAATCCTCGGGGTTAAGAAAGCAGGTAACTTATAAGGATGCCCTATAAATCCATATATCCTTAACACAGTGGAGTCTTTATGTAAGAACCAGTCTCCAATTCGGTCCTCAGGTGAGGACTGCATCAAACATTTCATCTCGTCCAGAACACGGGGCAATTCTTCATCAAACAACATTTTATATACTTTCGACATGATCGAATTGGAAAATTCGAACATGTTGATTTGCTTGGGCAAATCAATAGAATAGATAGTATTCAAAAATTGCAGTTCGGTGACATTGGAGCATAACAGCATGTTAAATAAGTAGGTTTGAAATCTAAAGAACCGAAACTTTGGAAACTCAGTTAATTGAAGATGGATTGCTTCAGCTAGGTACTCATCTAGACTAAACACAGGAATTGACTGAGATTCAGAGCTTAAGGAACTCATTTTTAATAAAAAACCAAGGATGATTTCGCCCACGTGACAATCATTATCTAAACCCAATATTTGACAGACCAGAGATACTACCAATTGGACTTCATTCTTAAAAATATGCACAGGGTAAGGTAAGAAAAGACTGTCTAACGATTGAACTTCTTTCAGGATAGTAGATAGGAATTGGCAACAGGTTTCAGTTTCACACTTCTTGTAAAATTCAGCAAGGATTGACTCATTTACTGACTCACGATTATTAGGGTAATTTTCAGGTAGATTGAGGTTTTCGCGAATGACTATAGCATTGAATCTACAAAGTATTCAGGATGTGGATTGACTCATGATAATTATTTGAGAAGGGGAGTAGTTAACAGGGCACCATTCTGAAAATTCTGGGAAATGGAGGGTTTGTTCGAGGGCGAAGTAATACAGAAAGGATTTACATACATTCAATACATCATTTCCCTGTGAGTTGTAATACCACAATCTTTCCTTACTAACAGACCCGCTCCCTACAGATAGGAAGGGGTCACATATGCCACTATCTCTGTCGACCAAACAATCCTCTCTGTCATCTATAACACGACCACTCTGTAATTCTTCCCCCTTGTTCATAATTCAATTGATAAATAGAAAATAGACGGATGAATTACGAGAGATTGAGCCTTACCTGTTAACTGTAGCGGCGTATTTGAAAATGATAGTCACAGGTTGACGAGCCCGTATGTCTTTTTCACCCGTACAGAGCCAACAAAACACCCACGAGATAAGTCAACCTCCTTTTATAAGGCCCCACTCCGGAGCGTTCCCTGGGCGGTTCGCATGAAACCACTTTAGCCTTAGAAGTATGCCATTATTCGCCACGTGGATAGCAGTTTACATTCCAGTACCACCCTTTGCTTTTATCTATCACACACCTTTCTGTTCTAGATCCCTTTGTGACCCTTAATCTAATTACCTTTGATTTTCAACCATAGGATCAAGTGCCACGATACTCATTCCGCAGGGTGACGTAGTCTTATCTTTCATGCAAGTTTAAGTTCCGGAACCATCTTCAGCCATCGATGTGATATACCTTTACTTCTACGCCGTTAGATTTGGTAGCACGTATCCAATTCCGTTGGGATTCCCAATCTTATCCCTCGCATAAGTTTATGTTCCGGAATCGTCTACGACCATTGATCCACTTCACCTTTAATTCTCAACTGTCAGATCAATCGCTACATAACCAATTCCACCGGGCGCTTGGGTCTTATCTACCGTGCAAGTCTAGGATCCGGAATTAACCACGATCGTTGATGCGATATGCCTTTATATTTCCGCCGTCAGATCGAGGGGCATGTACTTAATTCTGCTGAGTACTATTATTTTAACCATCATGCGACTTCACAAGGCGGAGTAAATATAGACTATGGATCTCTTCGAGTCGAATCAACAGCCGTTGATCTGTGTATCCTATTAAACACCCGGACATGCTTTATCTTCCTCGCACCTCGTAAAGAGTGGACAAGGTACAGATCGTTGATTTTCAACTCCTCTCTTCGCACCATTAGATCTTTTGATAACATGATAGTCTTTTTCCTATCATCATACTCTTATAATATAACTTTTAAGTAAGGTTTGACAGGAAAATACTATTTTTCCTTCATCATGGTTGTTTCATCCCTGTGCTAAATATAGTTCTTAACAAGCCCTACAAAATATAGGTCCATAGCTCTCTAAAAAGTAGCCCCAGCATTCATTAGCCCAAATGGCATTTTAGCATACATGAAGGTGCCCCAAGGGGTGGTAAAGGTAGTATTCTCTTGGTCATCTGGGTGCACAACAACTTGGTTGTATCTAGAGAATCCATTAAGGAAGGACATGACCCTGGCCCCAAAGACTTTCTACAACAGGTGTTCCATCTTGGGCAGTGGATAGTTGTCTTTTGTGGAACACTTGTTCAGGTTTCTAAAATCACACACAATTTGATTTCTCCATTTTTCTTTCTTAACACTAATAGATTTGCAATCCACTTGGAATACCTAAGGGGGATTATGATCTTAGCTTTGAGGATCTTGTGGATCTCTTTCTCAATCATTGGTAATAGAAGAGGGCTAATGGGTCTCAGCTTCTGTTTGAAAGGAATGGTGTCCTTCTCCAAAGGAATCTTGTGCTGGATGATGTTGGTGTCATATGTTTTTAGGTCACTATACTCCGATGAAAAGACATTGGAAAACTCTTTTATCAAGCTACAATATTCAGACTTATGTTCAGCAGTCAGCCCAGTGGATAGATTTATCAGTTTTAGATGGCTTTGGCTACCTATGTTTTGTTCTTGGATAGCAGGATCTAGCTCCCTTTTGGTAGGCTTGAAAGAGATGTCATTGTGATCAAACAGTTCTTCCAGTGGTACTAGACCTTGGGGTATGTAGTTGCTGGGAAATTGGACAATATTGTGCTTAGTCACTTTACCTTTTAACTTGCACTACTTGGATTCCTCTAGGTTAAGGTTTTCCTGGTCTGTGTGTATGTCATAGAATTCATCCACTAACTGAAGGAATTTACTAAGCTCCCCATCATTTTCAAACACCCTTCAAAATCTTACATTGTCTGGAAGAGAGGGTCTGTACTTGACTTGAATGTCATAGCTGAGCTTAGGGGGTAAATGAGGAATAAACAGACTTGCAGAGATATCCAGGGAATCAACCAAGTGATTCAAATCCCTAGGAATATATGACAGTTCAAAAAACATAAAGGAGTTTCTGAATTTCCATACCTCGTCCCTGTAGGCCTTCAATCTGATATTTTTCATCTGAAAAGTGTTGCTGACCTGCAGTATGATGAGATCTGCATCCCCAAAAATATTTATGCTCAAGATCCCCATCTCCTTGGCCGCTTTAACTCCTAGCAACAAGGATTGATATTCAGCTATGTTGTTCGTGGTTTTGAAATCAAGCTTATAAGATAAGTGAATGTTCTCCTTAGATGGGGAGATCAACACGATACCCATGCCTACTGAGTTTTGAGCACTTACCCCATCGAAATACATGGTCCAGATCACTGTTGTGACTTCTTTAGGCTGCGGATAGGTGGGCTTAGTGAGCTAAATGGATGTCTGCTGATTATCATCTATTTTCAAGATGCAAGATCCAAAATCGATGTCCACGGCATAGATCGGGTGATTCACTGAGCAGATTTCCTTGCTGATGATGTATTCTAGCTGATTTTCCCTGTACAGTCTCTTAGTCTCCCCTCCGAACATGGGAATGGTGGAATACATGAGATCCATCTTAAGGGTGCCACCCAATCTTTTGCTCCATGACCGCGACAGCAAGAGGTCGAATTTTGGAGGAATATCGGTCACTATGATGTCCATCATTACGCTTTTCGAAGGTAGCTGAGTTAAGTTTACAGCAAGATCTTTGATGAGGCCCAAGCACTTGACGTTCCTGGAGTCAAAGGAGAATAAATCGTGGCAGGGCTTGGTAATGCTGAGGTCAATTTCATCTATCACATCCTTTGGCATTAGGTTATGAGAGGATCCTGAATCCAGCAGACAGTTATGGAGGATTTTATCATGGATGTTCAAGGATATATAGAATGGTGGGCAGGATTCTTTTATGTCTTCGATCATGGGGCCCAGGGTTAAAATAGGCTTTTCATCTTGCAGGTTCATAAAGTTAGTGTCATGGTGCACCTTGGGCTGAAGGGAATTCATAATGGAGGTTTTAAATGCATAATTCTTCATTAACTAAATTAAAGGGAAAGGGATTTTAAACTTTTGAATTTTAGACTCAAGGTTAAAAGAATAATGCAGCCTATCCAAAAACCTTACCTCATGAGCTATAGGTTTGAGTTGGAAATGATCAGGTGTGGCTGAAGGTACTGGTTTATGCAATGCTTTGGATGGGACAACAACTTTCTTTGGTAAAACAACAACCTTTCTAGCTGGTGCCGCAGGCAGCTTGACAGGTACACCATTCTTCTTGAGGGGAGAAACCAACCTAGACCTCAGTTGGTAACCTCCCTAAGCATCAACCTGATAGACAGCCTCTTCAGTGATCTACTCATCAATCAGGGCTTCTTCATATTTTTCTTGTGTTAGAAAAGAGTAGCCCACCTCATCCTCCATGCAGTCGATATTGTCTTCAAATTCTCCTTCATCTTCAATAAACTCTAACTCTCCTTCTAATACAACATTTTGAAATGGAGCTCTTATCCTTTGATCTTCCCCTTGATTTCTCTCCCTTCTGGGAATATGAACTGGGGGGATTCCTCTTCTATAAGGAACAAAATTTGGGTCTCGAGGAGTCAAGTCACCTGGCCCCTTACCCCTTACCGGCAGATGTCCTTGGTCTTTCAATTTAGACATTTCAGCAGTCAGATTGTCTAAAAGTTTGGTCATTTTTTCAATCTTGTTCTTTGATGCTGAAGACCCACTATAGTCTGTGGGCTGCTTTCTCCTATCTACCTTCCCTTTGACCTTCTGAGATGCCAGAATGTTTGACTCTACCTCCAGGGCAGCATCCTACATGAGTGATAAGGAGGCAGACCTTGTTTCTCTGAGAAGTAGGCAGAAGTTAGAGTCAAAGGCAGTCACATAAGTTATCATAGTTGAGGTACCAGTGGGCTTAGTCTGAGTGGGGATCTTGCTGTACATGTTGTTGAATCTCTTGGTAAAGTTGGATATAGACTCACCATTTTCTCTTTTTAGGTTGCTGAATTCTGTGATATAGTAGAGGTGGTCTCTCCTCTCTTCCCAATGCTTTAGGAAAACATCATCTAGGGCCTCTATGCTTTCCACTGACCCAGCAGGCAGTTCTTTAAACCACTTCCTAGCCTGGCCATCTAGGCTTTTCACAAAAACTCTGGTCCATACATCTCTGGGTTCTACATTTATATTTTCAGCATAGCTATAAAAATCCTCTAGATGTTCTTCAGCAGTGAAATCCCCTTCCCCGGTAAACTTAGGCATATACTTGAGGTAATCCCTAGTAGGCATGGCTACGAGAGGATTTGGAAAAATTAGGGGTGCATACCTAGCTACCAGGATCCTTTCCATCTTGGTCAATTGAGGGGTAGCCATATTGGAAATGGGTATGGACAGGGATGTGGAAGGTAGCACTGATGAAAATATTTCCCGAGAAGGCGGTGGTATACTTATCCCAGTGGAGTCACCAGGGATTGGATCTTCACAAGAAACAGTGCTTGAAGATTCCCAAGCCCTATATTTTTCTTATGTATCTAAAAATTTCTAGGAATTAAGAGTTGCAGTAGATGAAATAACAACAGAAATATTTTTTGAAATACCTGATGTAGTGTTTTGTGCAGCACTGCTGTTGGGACGCGCATCCTAATGGTCCTAAGGGTGGGTAACTCGATGGGTTTTGACTCAAAATAGTCTTAGGGGTGACGGGGGTTGATTCAATGCCCTCTATTGTAATAAACCCATGGTCTAAGACCTGGGTTTAGGGTTCGGGGTGCCCATGGTTTAAGTTCATGGTTTTGTAATAGTACGCTATATAAATAGGTACTTTTGTAAAAAAGAGAGGTTAGGATTTTGATGAAAAGAAGGTTAAGGCAAAGCTAAGGCTGTTTTTGTAAGGAAAGGTTAAGTCCTAGCTGTGTGCGTGGATGACCTCTGCAGCTGTGTGCGCAGAGGGTTTTGTAAGAAGTTAAGGGAAATCTGCAGCTGTGTGCATAGAGGCCTACTGCTGTGTGCATGGCTTAAGAAGACTGAAGAGATCTGCAGCTGAGTGCACAGATCAGAACTATGATTTTGAAGAAAGTAGAAATAAAACATAGTTCTGTGGATGTAGCCCCTACACTGGGGGTGAACCACGTTATATCTGGTGTTGTGGTTCTTGTGCTGTTTTCTATTTCTGTTTGTTTTTCACACATTAATAACTGTATAAATCTGATAAGTAAGATCACTATTAATAAATAGCTTCGTTGTGAATTCCCTGTAGTGGGTTGAGAAAGTCACTGTATGTTTATTTATCTGTGAAGTTATTAGATATAAATGTCAGAGCTCTGTGTTTATTGATTATAAGTTGTTAAAGGACAAGGTACAATAATCTCCCTCTCTGCTTGCAGAAACCTGATTTTGCGGCACCCCATAGCTGTTTCGGGTGAGACTGCAACCTGTTCGCAGGTTGTTGCCGAAAGGGCCAACACTGTGGGTCTTTTGTTGGTGCGACACAAAAGGATTAAACCCAGTTCTACCCTATTTCCCAACAAAGTGGTTCCGTTGCTGGTTGAACTCAGTATCTGCTCAAGAGGGGTTTACGTCGTACCTCGAGGGCTATGTTCTGGAGGCCCTCTGTGAAGGAAATCGGTGATTGGCTTGATGAGACTTATCTGAAATTTGCTGAGAAAGAAAATACAAATCCGCGTCGTAGCGCACGTGACTTTTTACAGAGGTATGTTTTTTGTGATGCTTATGAAATTTTCTTTGGTAGTATCCACATAGAGTTGCACCAGTGGTTGTCCAGGTTAGCTGAGAAAAGAACGAACTTCAGCGAGGGGCGGTTTTCTGTTTGGACCCCCGCAAGAGTTAATATATTAAAAATCATGAACAACGAGATCTCCCGAGTGGTTGATTTCTAGACCACACAGACCCTTGAGGCCTTTATGACGGAGTTCACCATCGACACGCGCACTTCCTTTAGTGAAGCTGAGCGACGATTTTTCCAAGGACCACGGGGTAAGATTTTGAATTTATTTAGCTTGAGAATTAAAATGCTATTGGCCGAAAAGGGAATATAGCTATTTGAATCAGACTGTTAGATTTTGTGTTACTAACATATGTTTGCAAGTGACAACACCCTCGCTGCACAAAGTAGTTTGCCACGAAGTGGAAAAGGGTATAAGAGAGATTTTGAGTCCTATTCCTTAGGCCAGGATACCATGCCGTCCCCTATAAATTCTGAAGAATCAGACCCGAAAGACAACCCTTCCCTTGGAAACCCTCCGGTCACCCCGCCGCGCAGCTCCGTTACCCCTGAAACTCTGTCGGAGTCTGCCAATCCACCTAGCCCGAATATCCCTGTCGCCGGCCAGTATACCCCAGTAAACCCCCCCCCCCCCGTTGACTTCTTTTCCACCCCCCCAAACCCTCCCAGATCCACCATGGCCCACCTGGTTGATGATATTAAGCTCCCTGTTTTCAAAGGAACTGGATCAGAGGATCCAGAACAGTTCTGGTTTTTATGCGAGGTAGTATGGAATGCTAAAAAGATTACCGAACCCACTGTAAGAAGCGTACAGCTCATCACTTCTTTCAGGGATTGGGCTTTGACCTGGTTCATGAAATTCTCCAGTACCCAGAGGCCTACTTTAGATGAGATCAAGGTAGCTATAATCAAAGAATTTAAGAAGCCCAAATCAGATCGCAGTCTATCACCGAACTGAAAGAGACTCAACAGCGGCGCGGCGAATCAGTGTGGGACTTTGACCAGAGATTCAAATTTCTACAGGACCAAGTCAGCTTCACCATTAGTCCTGCGTAGCACAAGGAATGGTTTATTGCAACATTATTACCACATATCCGAACCCCACTCATGCAACAAAAGGTTGCTGACCAGCAAGAGGCTCTGGAAATCGCAATGAAGCTTCAGACCGCCCCTGTAGATGATCACTTTGGTATTGCACAAATCCAGGCGCAGTTGGCAGTGATGGCTCTGGAGCTT
This sequence comes from Pseudotsuga menziesii, assembly GCA_001517045.1. Lineage (NCBI taxonomy): Eukaryota > Viridiplantae > Streptophyta > Pinopsida > Pinales > Pinaceae > Pseudotsuga > Pseudotsuga menziesii. The sequence goes on from LPNX010225272.1 coordinate 152,447, forward strand.
CGTGATATGAAGAAAGCAAAACCCGGTCGCGAAGAGGTTTGGTGCTCGCAATGTCTAGTTGAAAGCCACGACAAGGAACGGTGCCCTCTGGTAAGCCAGTACCTGAATACTGGTGCGCCAAACCCATTTACACCGCAAGTACTATATTGTGAGCTCTGCAGAACAACAGGTCAGCATCGACCTGAGAATTGTTACCTCCTGCAAAGGTATGGAAAAGGACCTAAGAACCCCCACTGTAAGTTCTGTAAGTCTGTAGGACATAATGAAGATTAGTGTCGCACCTATGATGCTTACTAGGTACACAATGAAGGAACAAGAAATGATGGCTACAGTTACCGGGGTGGTACCTCCGGTAGAGGCACTTCTGGTGGCCGCGGTGGTATGGCCGGAAGAGGCAGAGGCCAGTTGGTGTGTTACAACTGTACCCAAGCTGGGTACCTAGCTTGGGACTGTCGTAACCCCACTACGACATGTTGGTATTGCCGCGTAGTAGATCATGTGATTGAGAAGTGCCCCCAACTGATAGCCAAGATTCAGGCACGACATAGTACCCCTAGTCCAAACATTCAGATGATTTCCGTTGAACCCAGACCTGCAGCAGCCGTCAATGTTGTTACACGAAGTGGAGCTACGACGAACAAGCCAAATATGGAAAAATGACCTGCTGAAGCTTGGGTTTGTAGGGCTCCTGAGAAAATCCCAGCATTTGATATCGCAAGAGAAAAAGAGACATTTATGGAAGTCAAGAAATATTTTACCGGCCCTAGCACATATGTCACACCGACGCAACATCATCAACTACCGTCGCAGCCCCAAGAAGCTTCGCTGGATAAAGAAAGTACACTCTCCTCCTTTTTACAAAGTTGCCTCAAGCTTTTATGAAACCAGGATGCTTTGAATGAGCTACAGAAAGTCATTACCTCCTGCGGACCTCCACAAAGCTGTGGTCAGGACAAACCCCTTCAGAAAATCAACAGAATTGGCAGGGAAATGAGATTGAATGCTCAGATAGGAGCATACGATATGACTAATGTTATTTTGGATTTAGGATCCGATGTAAATGTGTTAACCAAACAAACCTGGGAACAAATGGGAAAACCTGCCCTCGCCTGGTCCCCTATCCAGTTGAGGTTAGCTAACCAACAAAGGATTGTGCCCCTAGGAAGATTCCTGAGTGTCCAAATAGATATTGACGGGGTCCGTACTCTCGCGGACTTTGAAGTGATTGAGATCATTGATGACAAAAATCCCTATCCCGCCTTGTTAGGAATAGAATGGACGATGGAAAACGCTGCAATAATTAACCTAAAGAAGAGACAGATGACCTTCGAAGGGAAAGACTTGAGAGTCATCCTACCCCTGGACCCCTCACAAGGAGAAAGGTATACAGAACCACTATGGGACGAAGATCAGAATGATTCAGAGACCATCTACAATATTACCGCATAGGAAGAAGCTTATGAGGGCCCTCCTGCTGTGGGTTGGGATTCTGGTAGCTCCTGTATGACCGACTCTGAGGACGACTTAGAAAGTTGGCAGAACTGATTATATGAGCTCCATGGGCACAGAAGTACCAGACCTACTAAATCCCTCAGATGGCTCAGTTCACAACCAAGCGCTTTACCTACTTTTGATGGTTCGACAGACCCTGACCCATTTATCGTACAATTATCAGGCCAGATACCTGAGTCACATAAAATGACCTCTCTGGAGTCATCACTCAGATTCACAGCAGCTAGATGGTGGAAGAGCCATAAGCCACAGATTCCTAGCTGGGAAGATTGTCAGAGGCTCCTTCGCCTGATATTTAAGGACCAGCCTGAGGAGGTGCGAAGCAAGTTCGATGGAAAATATAGTCCCCAAGAACATTTGGCAAAGTGCTATGAGGTGTGGCAGTATGTACCTCAGGACGAATGGGCACATCGATTCGTCCATACACTGGAACCGATAGCTAAGAACTGGTACGAGGAAGCTGAGCTCCGCCTAGATACTGTAAGTTGGGACTGTCTTGCCCATAGTTTTATACATACTTTTTCTACTAATGATTTCTGCCCATCTCTAGATGCAGCTATCAAGATAATCCATACCAAGGTCTTTGATGACCGAGAACTAGTAGAACATCGACCTGATTGGACAGTGCAGGAAGCCCATGCAGTAGAATGTTATAACTTCGCCATTGAGGAGGATGAGGACCCGCGCAATATTGCTATCCCTGAGTCAGAAGGATGCCGCAATGTGCATGGACTAGCAGTCGAAGCCTCAGAAGTGACTCAGCCCCTAAATACGCGCACAGTTAACATTGTATCCAAAGAACAGCCTAATTTGGCTACCATTGGCGACTATTGGGATGATGAGATGGTCAGCAAGGTAACCCAACTTCTCCACGAGTACCAGGATCTCTTTTCGATGAATTTTTCCGAAATAAAAGGTATCCTGGGTGATATCAGCGTCATGAAGATCCCTTTGAAACCTAATGCAAAGCCTGTGAAGCAACGTCCTTATAGATTGAATCCGAAGTATAAAGAGAAGGTTAAGGTGGAGCTGGAGAAGATGCTTGCTGCAGGAATAATCGAGCCGGTTGAGGAATCTGAGTGGGTCAGCCCTATGGTGGTACAGGAGAAGAAGACTAAGGGAGAAATCCAAATCTGCGTCGACCTAAGGAAACTAAATGATGCCTATTTGCATGATCCCTTTCCTACCCCCTTTACAGATGAAGTGCTCGACAATGTTGGAGGTCAAGAAGTATACTCTTTTACTGATGGGTTTTTTGGATACCATCAGATCCGAATTGCTCCAAAAGACCGACATAAGACAACCTTTGCTACCGAAATGGGATCCTTTCAGTATACTGTTATGCCCTTTGGGCTGAAGAATGCACCTGCTATATTTTCTAGAGTCGTCATCTCTGCGTTTAAGGAATATATACATAAATTCTTAGAAGTTTATTTTGATGATTGGACTATTTTTGGGCTAGTAAAAGACCATGTCACTAGTTTGAGACTTATGTTGAACAAGTGTAGACAGCACCAGATTTCCTTGAATCTAAAAAAGTGTATCTTTTGTGCCCCTTTTGGAATTCTGCTTGGTCACGTTGTCTGTAAGAAGGGATTGATGATGGATCCTGCGAAGATAGCTATTATTGTAAACCTGCCACCTCCGAAGTCCGTCAAACAACTTCGCACGACACTTGGTCACACTGGTTACTACAGGAAATTCATCCAAGGATATGCTCATATTACCGCTCTGATGGAAAGGCAGCTGAAGAAAGATATTAAGTTCGAATGGACACCAGAGTGCCAAGCAAGCTTATATATTTTGAAGGAAAAGATGGTCACTGCCCCTATTCTAGTATTTCCTGACTGGAACAAAGAGTTTCATGTGCATGTTGACGCATCCTCCATTGCTCTGGGGGTGGTATTGGCTCAACCAGGCCCAGGTCAGATCGACCACCCTATTTCTTTTGCCAGTAGAAAATTATCCACTGCAGAGAAAAATTATACTACAACAGAGCAGGAAGGCCTCGCTATGGTGTATGCACTGCAGAAGTTTCGACATTATCTATTAGGATCTCATTTTAAGATGTTTACTGACCATTCTACTTTGAAATATTTGGTTAACAAGCCTGTGCTAGGAGGAAGAATATGCAGGTGGCTGATTTTGTTCCAAGAATATGACTTCGAAATCATAGTTAAGCCTGGGAGACTGAACCTAGGACCTGACCACTTGTCGAGGCCCGAGTCGGGCGAAGAACCCACCAATTTGGATGAGGGCCTCCCTGACGTATAGTTGTTTTCCATCCAGATAGTTGATGAATACTTCTAGGATATTGCTCAGTATTTGTCTACAGGGTTTCCACCTGCTGAAATGACAACACAATAGAAAAAGCAGCCGGTAGTGCGGGCAGCGGACTTCACCCTAATAGCAGGCTAGCTGTACAATATGGGACCAGATGAAATACTGCATAGGTGTGTCTTGGAGCATGAAAGGCCACTGATTCTGGCCGAGGCACATTCTGGCGCAGCAGGAGGTCATTATGCAGGGAAAGCTACTGCACAGAAGATTTTGACAGCCGGCTTATGGTGGCCCATAGTTCACAAGGATGCAAGATAATATTGCCACAGCTACGACGTCTGTTAGAGGATAGGAAAACCATCCAGGAAAGATGAAATGCCCCTAGTTCCGCAGGTAACCTTACAAGATTTTGACAAATGGCTATTGACTTTGTTGGCCCTATCAACCCCCCTACGAAGAAGTCCGGCGCGAGATATATTATTACAGCAACTGACTACCTTACCCGTTGGGATGAAGCCCAACCAGTTAAGAACTGTAGCACTGCTATAGCTGTGCAATTCATCTTCGATCACATATTGTCCAGGTTTGGGTTTCCTTGCGTCCTTATGAGCGATCAAGGATCACATTTCTTAAATAAATCTATTGAAGTACTAACTGAAGAATTTCAAGTGTATCATCAGAAAAGTACAACCTATCATCCACAAGCAAATGGGACTGTTGAAACTTTTAATAAGATCCTTGAGCATGCTTTGACAAAGGTTTGTAAAGCTAACATAAATGATTGGGACCTTTGAATTCTAGCAGTGCTATGGGCTTACAGAACTACTTGCAAAAAGTTGACAGGCCATACACCTTTTCGACTGGTTTATGGGCAAGAAGCCGTCATGCCCATGGATTACATTGTTCCCAGCCTCAGAATATCTGCTTTCACTGAGATGGATGACCCAGCCGTAATGACAGAGAGACTGAAACAGATATTAGAACTCGAAGAAGATAGATTTATTGCAGGTTTCCAGCAACAGGTGCAGAAAGCTCGAGAAAAAGTGTGGCATGACAGACACATCAAGAAGAAACAATTCTATCAGGGTGATCTTGTGCTCCTCTATGACAGCAAATTCATGAAGTTCCCAGGAAAGTTCAAGACACATTGGAAGGGACCATATATAGTACAGAAAGTTACTGATGGGGGCGCAGTCCAGCTAGCTAAGTTAAATGGAGAAATTTTTCCTTCTATGATAAATGGGAGTCATCTAAAAAAGTACAGGGATAGGCCAGGTACTCAGAATCAGAGGTAGCACCAAGAAAGAAAATTCCATGTACCCAGAACAGCTGAAATTGGGTACTTGACCATCAGAGAAGCTGCTTGTCACACTATGGAATGTCGCAGTCTGAAGGATGAAGTATGGGAAGCCAAAGGTTGGTCATGGGACGCAGGTTCATACTGTGTCAAAGTGGAAAGTGGTTGTTATGTCGTAGGTTCGAACTGTGTCACAACAAAGAATGTGACGGATGGGACAAAATGAATTTGGTGGCGGCGGCACGTGAGCTACTCTCAATACACATAATTATGAGATTTTGGGAAAATATGAGGCTGGGTGTGACGAGATTTCTGGAATTCAAGCAGATTTGATGTCATTAATACACTATGATGACAAATTCTGTAACAGAATTCTATAAGTAAGCCACATTGGCCCGTGAAGTCTTCCATAAAGCACTTCTTAGAGTTTGCTCGACTGAATCCATGTCAAACAATTGTGAAGTCCAGGAGCTAGTACAAGAGTTCAGAGAGAGAGGTCTGCAGAACCTTCTGAGTAATCCACCAGTACAGTCGTATTCGACTTAGGTACAAAGGCAGGCAAAAGTTTTCTCTAAATCAGGCGAAGTAAGGCACAAATTTTCTCTAACGTGGAGTGACAAAGGCCATAAGACCTCGCCAACAGATTCTGGGGAACCCCTGCATGAAATCTTCCAGCATAGCAGAATCGTGGCAGCTGTGTGTATTATGCAGCATGACACGCAATTCCAGGGGACCCCAAGTTGTGGATGGTTAAGCGTCACCAACCCGAGCAAAGGATGGGGTTGCAGATGGATCCACAAGGCCTTTCCCAGCATTAATAGCAAGAAGGAAAGAAGCAGGCAGTAGGCAACAGCAGGACGGAATCCAGCAATCAGCACACATTGTCTTTGCCAAACAAATTTTACCACCATCCGAATAGACGAGTGCCCCAGGACGGGACACGGGTGAGTCTTAGGGGCCTGTTGGGACGTGCATTCTAACAGTCCTAAGGGTGGGTAACTCCATGGGTTTTGACTCAAAATAGTCTTAGGGGTGATGGGGGTTGAGTCAAAGCCCTCTATTGTAATAAACCCATGGTCTAAGACCTGGGTTTAGGGTTCGGGGTGCCCATGGTTTAAGTCCATGGTTTTGTAATAGTACGCTATATAAATAGGTACTTTTGTAAACAAGAGAGGTTAGGCTTTTGATGAAAAGAAGGTTAAGGCGAAGCTAAGGCTGTTTTTGTAAGGAAAGGTTAAGTCCTAGCTGTGTGTGTGGATGACCTCTACAGCTGTGTGCGTAGAGGGTTTTGTAAGAAGTTAAGGGAAATCTGTAGCTGTGTGCGCAGAGGCCTGCTACTGTGTGCATAGCTTAAGAAGATTGAAGAGATCTGCAGCTGAGTGCACAGATCAGAACTATGATTTTGAAGAAAGTAGAAATAAAACACAGTTCTATGGACGTAGCCCCTACAATGGGGGTGAACCACATTATATCTGGTGTTGTGGTTCTTGTGCTGTTTTCTATTTCTGTTTGTTTTTCACACATTAATAACTGTATAAATCTGATAAGTAAGATCACTATTAATAAATAGCTTCATTGTGAATTCCCTGTAGTGGGTTGAGAAATTCACTGTATGTTTATTTATCTACGAAGTTATTAGATATAAATGTCAGAGCTCTGTGTTTATTGATTATAAGTTGTTAAAGGAAAAGGTACAATAATCTCCCTCTCTGCTTGCAGAAACCTGATTATGCGGCACCCCATAGCTGTTTCGGGTGAGACTGCAACCTGTTCGTAGGTTGTTGCTGAAAGGGCCAACACTATGGGTCTTTTGTTGGCGCGACACAAAAGGATTAAACCCGGGTCTACCCTATTTCCCAACAACTGCTGGTCTGTCTTAGTAAAGCCCTAGCTTTCCTCAAGATTTCTTCTGGATCTTAAACGAGTGTTGTGGGTGGCACCTTTGGGTTTGCTATGGTAATTGGTCTTCTTCAAGCCACCTTATATCAATGGAGTCACCAAATAGATGATTAAAATCATAATAATGTCCAATCTTTGTCTATCATCAAAGCATGGATCTATGTCGTCTCCTAGGGAAGCTGAGCTTCAATCTCCTCTCCCCGGCAACGACGCCACTTTGTTAGCACTCCAGGAAACTCCTCTAGGTTGTATCTTGAGGATTCCTGGTAACTTAAACTATTTTTTAGGTTTTTATGATATGGATCAAGCCAGATAACCTATATAACCTCTCACTCTCAAGACATGTATGAAGCTCACTCAATTACAAGGATTTTAGTTACAACTTGTTCAGTAGTTTGACAAAAAGCTGCAAGGATGGAGAACTCACTAGGATGGAAGACTTACAAACATAACACATGCATATAAATGGATAAATCCTGCTAAGGATGGTATTTATAAATCAAATATCACTAAATAGCCAATAGGATGACAGTTATCGACTTTTTAATAAATCTGAAAATGACCTAAATGCACATTCAGGAAATAAACACAGTAAAGAAAGAGATGGCTGAACAAATCACAACAAAAGAGATTATATTTTGGATAAACCAGATGAGACACTTGATAATGGAACGGGATTATAAATCCTTGCAGCCGAGCATTTATTAATATTTTAAACATGGGATTTATAGCCTTCTACAAAAATTACAGATCCTGAAATCTGATCTGTTTACACCAAAAATAATTGAAAGCGATAGTTTTTCCAGATTAGGGTTTCAAACCCTTGCTAACTATTTATTTATCTGCTGTGAAGATCTAGTTCATTGAGTGATCTTTTAATGATTGAAGTGCTGATCATCCCCACTGCTGGTTTAGTATGAAATTGCCGCCAACATCTAGTGTATTGGCGTTTAACTAAAGTGCTTTTTTCTTCTTTAATCCGTTGGATTTTCTGTCTTATTGGCACAGTCACCGATCGATGCTTTTCTTTTAGCTCATCGATGCTCCAAGTCTCAATGCTACCATTGTTTCAGCGCTCCGAATCTCAGTATTTCTGCAGTTTCGGCGCTCCAAGTCTCAATGTTTAATCCACCAGATTCTCTACCTTACCACTGCGATCGTTGATCGGAATTTTTGTCTTCTGTACCATTAGCACTAGCGCTCTCCATCACCCGCTCGTCGGCACTCAGGAGCTGAAATACTTATGCATCGGAACCCTTTATCTGAAATCTGTTGTAGCTTCGAAGGTGAAACAAACTAATTGTATTGTTGCTAGAGGTTGATTGGCGATGTTTGAATCAGAGCTTTAGTCTTCTGTGCCGTCGACACCGTGGAGGAGCTTCATTGTAAATTTGTCGATCCGTTGTCCTTAGATATTCTGATCGCCAAAGTTTTCATCTGGTTGCGGAAGCCACATTCTGTCTTTCTTTCACCGTGGCGGCTCTTTAGTAGACTAACTCACCGATGGTTAGTTTTTTCAAGTTTAGATTTTAGATACTTGACTTCAGTAGTATTTAGTTCTTCATGTCATCGACATTTCAACACTTTTCATCCTTGCCCCACCTCTACATTGTCTTTAGTTCTTTCGATCACCAAAGAGTTCATCTATTGTCATGCTATCAGAATGATTCTTGTCATCGATCAGAGCTTTAGTCTTCCGTGTTGCCGACACTATGGAGGAACTTAGTTGTAAACTTTGTCGATCCGTAGTCCTTCTGTCTCCCACCATCGTGGCTCCTTATTGAACTATCTTGCTGATGGTTAGTCCTTAGAACCTTCGATCATCAAAGTTTTCATCTGGTCACGTAAGTTGTAGTTTGTTTTTCTTCCACCGTTGCAGCTCTGCAGTGAACTAAGACTCCGCAACGTCGATGATCGGAACTCAAAACGTCTTACCATCAGAGATTTTAATCCCACTATCTTCTCTGCAGTGGTGAAACTTTTAGCCACTATCTTCTCTGCAGTCTTGAAACTTTTAGCCGCTATCTTCTCCACAGTTGCGGAACTTTTAGTCACTATATTCTCCGACCACTGTTTAAGAACGTTTCGATGGTAGTAAAAAGTTTATCAATACGCTTTACCATTGAAGGGGTCTTCCACCTATTATTTATCTTCCATTTTTCGGTGGCTAATGAGATGTTTTGGTCCTTTCCCAAGCCACTGAAGCTACAACTTTGTGATATTTGCATAAAAAATAAAGGCTTTCAAAACTGTTAGTGACATTAATATTCTTCATTGCGTGAATTAAATTCTTCATAAGAAAATAAATTATCTTGGGAGATAATAGGAAGGATGGATGGGCCGTTGCTTTTGGCGCACAGGGGCCACATCGGGCCATATGTTGATGTGGTGTTCCATGATAGATGGATCCAACCCAGGAATTTCAGTGTAAGACCAGGAAAAGATGTCACGGAATTCTTGGAAGAGAGCTTTGTAGGTAGCAACTTCTTCTAGGGAGCAGGATGCTCCAAAAATAATTTCTTCAACAACCTTGGGATTGGTTGAGATGTTGATTTTGATGGTTGGCAATATATTGTCCATGTTCCTTTTTTCGAAGGTGTCTGGTGCCAGAATGGGGTTTTTGAACCAGTTGAATTTCCCATGAATGAAATCTTTGGTTTCCATGGAAAATTGGTCAGACTGCAACACAAGTTCTTCAGGGAAGAAGAACGAGCGATGGTGCATGTCATCCCATGGGTATTCCAGGGCAGTTAAGGCTTCAAGTATCTCCTCATCATTGCAGAAGCAATGAAGAGACAGGTATGATGGACCACCATTGGTGGTGAAGACAAGAGGGTCAATAGAATTGGACATCATGTAAATGGACATGGTGTCTGGAGAAGGTGGGGGGTGAACTTCTTCGATCAGGGTGATCTCAGATTCAAGGGAATGTTGACGAAGGTCGGCTAAATACATTCAAAACTTGAACAAGTATTCATAGTGGTGAGAATAGTGTCCATACAGTCCGCAAAGGGCACAAGCATGGTTTGTTCTCAATGACTTGTTTTTCACTATTGGTGCGCTTGTAAGTTCAACCACGGGGAGGTTTTCGGTTGTATCCATGGCATTCAAATGCACGCAGATCATAGGAATCTTAGGGCAGTTCTGAGTTGTATGGCCCTATTCTTCGTAGACAGTGCAAGGAGGGATCTGTCGAGGTTCAGCAGTACCTTTTGCGTTCTTCCCCTGGCCCTTTTTGGGTGGGGCGGTGCGGGTGTGGGTACGGTTGTTGGTTTTTGCGGGCCAAGTGGAGGATGATATTTGACCGCAATGGGTTTCACGGGGGTTAAGACTACCTGGGGAATTGATGGTTGAGCTGGTTGATCAAGATACCAAATGAAAATTCCTAATGTAAAGTTGGGTAATTTTAAGGTGGCCATTAATGGATTGCTCATGACTCCAGGGGGGTGAAAGAGGAATGGAATTATGTGGACTCCGGTGGAGCCGAGATAAATCCTTGTTGGTTGTATGTGAGGATGAGGTTGTGGTTGCAGCTGCACATAATACTATGGCCGTGGATGATGTTGCGTCTACTGTTGATGTTGTAGCTGTGGATGGTGTTGTGGTTGTGGTTGGGGTTGCGACTGTGGTTGTAGTTTTGGTGCAGCGATGATGGATGAGAGCATGCACAAGTCTGCAGTCTCGTTAGGTGTTGGTCATGGTGACAGTAAGGGGAAAGAAGTCATTATGGTGGTATCGGAAAACAACCAAAGGCCCACATTCAATAATGGGGAGGCTGATATGTTGTCGACCATGGTGTTGACCACAGGGATAACATTGGTGTGTGTGGTCATCCCTTGTGGATCAATGGTGTTGATCGTAGGGATAACGTTGGTGGATGTCGTTAGCCCTTGCAGATCATGATAAGTTAGTTGGTCAATCGTCATGATTTTCCCTTTGTGGGGGAACATCATGAGACAGAAGACAGTTGATGGTACGACTCTCATGGTGTACATATAACTTATTCAAAGGAGGATTTTATAGTCCAATTGAGCATTGACAACCTCTATGTCAATTAGAACTATCTTCCTGACTAATGTGATGGGGACATGGGGGAGGATTCCTTGGGCTTTAGTGGGATGGACATCATAAGCCTGCAGAGTTGTGGAGGATGGTTGTGGAATTGGGGATCCAAGTTTCTTCCAGACTAGGGTAGACATAATGCACGTGGATGCCCCCTCATCCACTATGCACCGTGTTGAGGGGTGGAAATTTGTAGACAACAACAGCAAGGGATTCTCCCCAATCAACATTCCCAACTATCCCATGATTGTTTGGTGTAGGGAATCCATTCAGTTTTTGGTCTGACTACCGTGGGTCAAGTAACAAGAACAAAGGGTTTTACCGGTGGCAGCCCGGTCCACCGTGTATATTTTTGTATTTTTGACTTAAGTATGATGTGCAAGTGCCTATCTAAGATGCATATTAATGAAGAATGAAAGGAGTGGTCACAATGTGATGCGTAGGTTCTTATGTCTCATCTTAGACTCTCTTGCATCTAAATCACACACAATTGAAAAAAGAAAAAGCTAACTAAGATATCCCTACGGAGCGAGATTATTAATTCATGAGTAATGTAATACTGTTCACATGTTAAGATAAATCAAAGATAGTTGTTCTTAGAATCAAAACATATAAACATGAATAAAGATAAACATGACAAGATAGCTCATCACCTGTTACAACATCCATTACCCATAGTGGAGATTATCACATAATAAACCAGAGAACATTCAAATAAGAACATAGGTTCAGAAAGTTAGAACATGCTCACAGTTAATGAAACACAGCTGAAAACGAAATAGTTCCACTTCAACATTGTTCATTTTATCACATTCGAACATTCCACACACCACTTTCTCCAACAGGAAAAATTTGTAATTGTACTATTGCAAAACGAAGTAGCTCCTCTTACAACAAGTAGCTCACAAGTTTCTCCGGGAAAAAGACCCCTATTCCCTCTAACTTTCCTATATTTATACAAAAACAACAAAACCTTTGGGTTGCCCCACCGAGTGACCTTTGGGCTCCCCCAACCGTTTAATCTCACAATTTTGTCCTTTGTGAGTGCTCATGATTTATACAATACGTTACATTTCAGAATAAGGTTTTAAGAGCACTTTTATAAAAAAGGACCAGCTTGGTGACCGATTAACTTTTTCCAAGCCTGGGCCTCTGATGCTATCGGTTTTGCTCAATAACCTGTTGATCTCAAACCTTCACTATATTCTTCAGTGAGAAACATCTCTACTTCTTACTTTTCTTTTCTTCATCTAGCTCCCTTCTTCTTTGTCCTTTAGATACGTCTTCTATGTAGCAGCGATCATCAGATTGGATCTGAACATTCCTCTAAATTCGTCTGCAGTTAAAATGAGAAATACATCATTAATGCAGACTGCATTCGAACATATAACTTCGATAAATGTAAACTACACTACCAATAAAAATCATCATCAAATGTGAGGCCCTTCCCTATGTTCTCATTGCAAAAACCCTAGTATGACGAAAGAATCAGAAAACCTCCACTGCCCATAAGATAAGGTAAAACACCCACAAAGCAGGCAGGAAAAACCCTTACCGATGGGAAAAACTCAGCATCGGGTAGATAAGCTCCTCATAGGTGAACAAAAAAACTATAAGTGAAAGGGTTAGTTCATTAAGCCACCGCAACGGTGAAAACCCAAAAACAATAAAGCACTAAAAACCATCGTCCATGCATTAGAGATCGGAACCACTAAAGACTACGGAGGAATAGTCCTATTCATAGCAACAACAGTAGACAACGAACAGACTATGGGTCCTGCAAGACTATTAATTAAATCGGCGTCGGAGACCTTTAATGCTAAGTTTCAGGGCTATAATCTTTAACATCTCTGTGTTAGAAAAATAGGACTGCAGAGAAATAACAGATATATAGTTAAATTTATAAACAAGATGCAAAACAAATTAAAACAGTACAGAGAGACATATATATAACGTGGTTCACCCAAACGATGGGCTACGTCCATAAACAAATTTGCCAGTCCTTTTATTTCAGTCTAGAAAGATGAAGGGATACACTGTGCAGCAAAACCGCTGCACTTCCTCTTCACGCTCTCATAGTCTCTCTTGCAGTACAATACAGTACCCACATCCAGTACAATTTATAATGGAGCCTCCTCAAGCCTTATAAAGGCTTAATCACATGCAATACCATGGGCTACAAAAAAACCATGTGCCCAAACCATGTGCTAGACCTAACCACCTTTGACTCAATCTCAAGTCAAGGTTAACACATGCAATACTATGGGACAATACCATGGGCTACAAAAAACCATGTGCCCAAACCATGTGCTAGACCTAACCACCTTTGACTCGATCTCAATTCAAGGTTAACACTAACAATCCCCCCTTTAAAATTGACTTGGAGTAATCACCAACTCCCCTCAAATATTTATCGAAGAATCTTACATACACGCCCCTATCACCTAGGTCTATCTCCTGACTTTACCAATGAGTTACTAGGGGTATGCATGCCTTACCAGGTCTTATAGCCATATGCCCATTTACATGCAAACCGATCCATTACATTTTTTTTTCATGTGCCTTCATGGTGACTAATCACAGCAACTCTACTGCTGCTGCACTTGCTGGACCTTGGACTTGGCAAATTTCTTCTTTTCACCTTCATGCTTTAAGGCCAATAGAAACCGAGTAGGAACTCAGTTTCTCTCTGGTTACTCCTGTTAGCATTCAGAATGTACCCAGGTTGTAAAAGGTAAACTCCAAGGTAACAGCAAAACCACTTTAGGAAGAAACTGGTATTTTCTTCCAGAGAGGGATCTCTCAATAAAGATTTAATAGGACCAGATTTAACTATAACATTCAAAGATTTATGTATTTGGTTGAAACAATCGCATAACCATTGGGCATGGAGTCATATAAAATATAAAGATACTACAAGACATATACATGACATTCATCAAAGGCAAGATAATCATATCATCACAGTCATTCAAATTGATTCAGGTGGAACAGAAGAGATGAAAAAACAACCCATTAATACAGAGCATCAACAAGGATGAGTTCTATATCAACTTTAGCAGAAAAAATCATATAATATCTGAAATGACAACCAGAGCATAAACACATGAATTCCGATCATCTAACGCTATATTCCAGATATGAGGGAGAAACAAAATGGAGTGTTACACAAAGGAAATACAACCACATAAAGAAATAAGCACAGACTGCAATATCAACGACACATGAATCTCTGACAAAACCTCATGCATTCGCTTTGTTATTTCAAAAACAGATATGTTCTCCAAAATTATTCACCACCTGATGGGTTCCAACCCCCATCTCTTAAAAAAGATGCATATTTATACATAAAATGATCGGTGCTCCAACAAGAAGATCAATAACAGAATGATCGGTGAAGCGGACTAAAACTCTAAAACCCACATGAATTCCAGAAATTAACCTCAGTAAAATTGAATATTGATTGATGATTTAATTACAATGATGAGAAAACCTTTTATAGGTAAAAAATACACCGTTTCATTGAAAGGGTGTGATCCTATGTTTTAATTAACACTACATTAATATTAAAATAATTGCTCATAATATTAGATACATAACATTGCCGTCGTCTTTTAGAATGATTTGTCCTCAAAGCAAGGGTAATGACGGGTATTGTTGACGAAACTGTTCTATCTCCCATGATGCATCTTCATTTGGAAAATTCTTCCACTTAATGAAATATTCCTTGAGTGTTCTAGAACGGAGTTTTCTTTCTCGGATTGCAAGGATTGCCTCAAGTTCCCAAATGACCCTTCCTTCTTCATCTAACATAGGAAGTATTGTTTGTACTATTTGATGTTTACCCAACATTTTTTTGAGACATGATACATGGAAGACATTGTGGATACGACTTTTATCAAGTAACTGTAATTTATATGCCACTTGACTAATCTTTTGGATAATATGGTACGGTCCATAGAACTTTGGGGCCAACTTGTGTTTCCCTCCACTTTTAAGGGATACTTGTTTATAGGGTTGGAGTCTTACGAATACCCAATCTCCTACCTCAAATTCTCTTTCGGTTCTACGTTGATCTGCTTATCGCCTCATGCGATTCTGTGCCATGATTAAGTTATCCTTTAGTAATTCAATTGTTTTTTGGGATTTCTCTAGTTGGTTCCTTACTTCTGGAACATTACTATCGTTCAAAACTAACTCCTTCCAATTTGGAGGTTCATACCCATATAACGCTTGGAAAGGGGTCATTTTTGCAGAGGTGTGGTATGTTGAATTGTACCACCATTCTGCTAAGTGTAACCATTTAGACCAATGGTTTTGTTTATCTGTTACGAAACAACGTAGATATGCTTCTAAGAATTTATTTACGACTTCAGTCTGGCCATCTGTTTGGGGGTGGTAAGCTGAGCTCATATTGAATGATGTACCCATTTGTTTAAAGAATTCCCTCCAAAATTTTCCATTAAGTTTTGCATCTCTATCGCTGACGATGACTTTTGGGAAGCCATGCAATTTGTAGACATTTTTGCAAAATAGTTCTGCAATTTGTTTTCCCATGTCTGTTTTTTTAATTGCCATGAAGTGAGCAAATTTGGTTAATCGATCGACCACTACAAGGATTTTGTCCTTTCCTTCTGACGGAGGTAACCCATCGATGAAATCCATTGATATCTCTTCCCATTTCTGGTTTGGAATGTGTAGGGGTTGGAGTAACCCTAGGGTTAAAACATTTTCACTTTTGTTTCTCTGGAAATTGTCGCATTCTGCCACATATTGCTGGATATCTTTCTGCATTCCCTTCCAGAAAAATGACCTTCTTGCATTATAATAAGATTTGAAGAATCCTACATGTCCGGCGGCTGGTGAATCATGGGATTCTTTTATTACTTTAAACTTGAATTTAGAGTTTGAATTCAAATAAATCCTCCCCTTATACCAAAGAATATCATTTTTCCATTCAAACTTGGGGTCACGGTTGGAGTTGTTAATTATAGTGCTTGTTTCTGGGTCCTTGGCGTATTCACTTTGTATTTCATTCATCCATTCTGGAATTGCAACCGAGATGGAGTAAGAGGTGATATCCTCATCTTTTATAGAGAGTGCATCTGCGACTACATTTTCCTTCCCTTTTTTGTGTATTATTTCCATGTCGAAAGTAGCAATTTTTTCTATCCACTTCTGTTGTTCTGTGGACAACGTTTTCTGTTGAAGTAGGTATTGAATACTATTATGGTCTGTGCAAATCATGAATTTTCTCCCTAAGAGGTATTGTCGCCAATTTACCAATGCATGCATAATTGCCAGCATTTCTTTATCATATGTAGACTTCAATTGTTCTCGCTTGTTTAATTTCTTGCTCTCAAAAGCTATCGGGTGTTCATCTTGCATTAGTAATGCTCCCAACCCATAACTTGAAGCGTCACATTCTATCATGAATGGTTTTGAGAAGTCTGGGGTAGCTAATATAGGTGTGGAGGACATAATTCCTTTTAAGGCTTCAAAACATTTTTCTGCTTCTTCATTCCAATGGAATGCATTCTTTTTTAGAAGGTTGGATAAGGGTGCGGTTCTATGCACATAATTCCTAATGAATCTTCTATAGTATCCCGTTAGCCCAAGGAATCCTCTTAACTTGGAGATGTTAGTAGGGTTGGTCCATCCTATGATGGATTTGATTTTTTCTGGATCAACCTTAACCCCTTCTTTAGATATTACGTGTCCAAGATAGCTCACTTCTTCTTTTCCGAACGCGCATTTGGACATCTTGGCGTATAACTGATTTTCTTTTAAAATAGAGAGCACCTGTTCTAGGTGTGTAAGATGATCCTTCCATGTCTTACTGTATATAAGGATGTCATCGAAAAACACTAATACAACTTCCTTAGGAAAGACTGGAATAGGTTATTCATGGTTGCTTGAAATGTTGCTGGGGCGTTAGTTAGCCCAAAAGGCATTACCTTAAATTCGTAATGTCCCTCATGGGTTCGGAAAACTGTCTTCACCACATCTTCTAGCCTTACTCTGATTTGGTAATATCCTGACCTTAAGTCTAATTTTGAAAAGTACCTTGTGCCATGCAGTTCGTCCAACATTTCATCGATAAATGGAATGGGGAATTTGTCTTTAATAGTTATTTTGTTTAGTCCTCTGTAATCGATGCATAGCCTAAATGATCCATCCTTCTTTCGTACCAGTACTACTGGTGCAGCATAAGGAATTTGACTTTCTGTAATCACTCCACATCTCAATAAATCATGGATTAATCTTTCAATCTCTGTCTTATGGTGGTGGGGATACCTATAGGGTTTAACATTGACAGGGCTAGATCCTGACTTGATTTTGATGACATGCTGGATCTTCCTTTCTGGTGGTAACTCCATGGGGATGTCTTCGAATACTTTTTTGTATTTTTGGATTAATCCTTGGATCTCTAGATGATCTTGTTTAACTACTTCTGAAGTTAATAATTCCATCTCCTGGCATTGTACAACATATGCTGGTGCTCCTTTTCGAATTAGCTCCTCCATTTTGTGGGATGACACAATTTGCGTTCTAGGGGGTTGGAACCCATATAATTTGTATCTTTCTCCTTTCCATTTAAACTTTATAAAGTGTTCTTGGTGGTTTGCTGAGTAGGTACCTAGTGTTTGCAACCACTGAATTCCTAATACTACATCAACTCCTCCTAAGGGCACTGCATAAAATTCTGACTCAAGGTTATAGCCTTGTATTTGTAGCTTAACTTTGTGGCATTTCCCTACTTTTTCGATCTTCTTTCCATCTGCTACCATTACTTTCATGTTGGGTACTGGATATATGAAAAGGTTAAGCTTCCTTGCAACACTTACGTCAATGAAATTACGGGTGCTTCCTATGTCGAATAGGACTACAACATTGTTATTTTTTATATGCCCTTTTAATTTTAATGTTTGTGGTTGGTGTATTCCTGTTATGGCTGCAATTGATATTTTGGGAGTTTCTTCATATTCTGAATCTAACAAGGGATTTTCAATGTCACGAGTTTCTTCTATTTCAGATTCATCACTATATGGCTTGTCTTCTTCTTCTGCTTCACATTGATATAAGTTCTTGGTGGTCTCTTTTTTTAAACATCTGTGTCTTGGGTCCCACTTCTCTCCGCAATACTTACACTTTCCTTCTTTCATCCGCTGGGATTCTAAGGTGGTTTTGTTGTCATTCCTCACATGTTGTGGCTGGTATTTGGTGTCGTTTTTCGTAGACCTTCTATCTTTGTCATGGTTTTTGTTCCACGTTTTTTTTAATTTTTCTTCAATGTTTTTTGCCTTGCGTCTCGCCTTGTCCAAGGTTGATACATTTAGTAGCTCTAGTTCATCTCTTATATAGGGTTTTAGTCCATACACATAAGTCTGGAGGCGTTGACTGTCTGTGAGTTCTGGCACACGTGTCGCTAGGGCTTCCCATTCGTCAGTGTATTCATCGACATCGCCTTTTTGCTGCAATCTGGTAAGTTTTGCAAAGAAGTCTTTTTCTTTTAAGTCTTCAAACCTCTTAAAGAAATCGTTTTTGAAGGATCTCCACTTGCGCTTAGTTTCCTGTGTTGTAACCTTCCACCACATGTACCAGTTGTAAGCCCTCTCTTCTAGTTGCATAGAGGCATATTTTATCATTTCCTTGTCAGTTGTGATATTGTGTATGGAAAAAAATTCTTCTGTCTTGTTGATCCACGCCACACTCCATTTTGTGTCTCCATTGAATTTTGACAATTCTAACTTGGGTTTAATTTGATATCTATTCCTTTTTGGAGGAGAAAGTGACTGCTCATGATTTGGAGAGAGATCGTGATCAAACTCTTCTTGTGGACATCCTCTTTTGGGAAATATTGTCTTATGGTGCCTTGAATTTGAGGATGGTTGGTATTCCTTTGACATATTGCACACTAGTGTAGTAATTTTGTTTTCCAAATGATGCTCGAGTTTGTTTAACCCGTCTTTGAACAATACTGCAATGTTTCTTTTTACACCTTCCATCCCAAGATACTGCTAAGTTGACTTCTTTTTTGATAGTCTCTGATAATTCCTTTTTGGTTTTGTATAGTTCTCCTTCGATTTGGTTGAGTCTTGAGTGTAAAACCTCAATATTTTTAGAACCTTGGGCTTGGTTAAGCTCTAATTTCTCCATTATTTATTTAATTTCATTCATTTCTGCCATTTTTCTTGTGCAGGGAGGAATTTTGTTTTATTAAGAATGGTGAGATTTAAGGAATAATAATTAATTATTATATAATAAAATCTTTATTTTCCCTTAAGTTTTGTAAAATGTGAGTAGATTGGGTGGTTGGGAGGGATGAATGTTACATTCCCCACCTAAGTTCAAATCTCACTTTCTCTTTACAAGTAATTATTTTGTACTTTATTTTCAAACCCAACCCCACTTATTCAGAAACCATGTGTGGTTTCACTTTTACTTTTTTTTTTGTTTAACTTTTTTTTGGGGGGGTTACTTTTACCTTTTATTTTTTTTAAGGACAAGGTCCTATTTTTTAGGGAAAGCCTAGAAGCTTGAATAGTAACCTCACTCTGATACCACTTGAAGCGGACTAAAACTCTAAAACCCACATGAATTCCGGATATTAACCTCAGTAAAATTGAATATTGATTGATGATTTAATTACAATGATGAGAAAACCTTTTATAGGTAAAAAATACACCGTTTCATTGAAAGGGTGTGATCCTATGTTTTAATTAACACTACATTAATATTAAAATAATTTCTCATAATATTAGATACATAAAAATCGGCTTAATTTAGAGTTTGTAACTGAATTCCTAACCCCTAGGAAGTTTGTTACAACTCCAATCCTAACAGATCATAAAGTATAAATCAACTTGATAACAAAATTTCGCCTATCAGCTCCACTTCTTTGCCCCATCAGCTCCACATCTTTGTCCCATCAGCTCCACGTCTTTGCCTCATCAGCTCTTCAGTGCATGACACCTGTTCCTAGGGATGGAGAATATACTTCATTTTTCCAAACCTCTCCACAGCTTTCTACTACTCCGAACTTGGGGTGTCATACTCCATCATTTCCCAAATTGCTACTTCGAGCTCCATATATGCTTCATAGGACTTTCTAGGCAATCTGCTTCTGATGATGGCGAACTTCTGCAAAATCTCGAAATCTTCTGTGAGCATATCCACAATGGTCTTCCCTGTCAGGATTTTTTCCAAATCATTGAATTTTAAGTGGTCCATGTGGAACTTAACAAGCAGGTTATGATAATGTTCTCGTGAGAACATCCCCCCTTCTCCATCCCAGAAAGAAGGCAATCTGTCCTCGAACAGTTCTTTAAACTCCTGTTTAAAATTATTTACCTGCAGAAGCAATCCTTCTGATTTATCTTGGACCGTTTTGATCAAGTGATGCTTATGGATGATTTTCTTTGCCCAAATCACTATTTATACTCTGTCCTTTATGCCCAATTCCTGCAACTTCTGATATGACAGTGAATTTAGAAAATTTAGAGTGTTCTGAGCCGTAACAAGGGGTCTTTTCTCCATATGTTCGTTTACCAGTTTCAGCCTCTGGTGAGCTAAATTTATCATTATATTCAAATCATCAATAAAATTTAAATAGTTCCGGAACTTGGTAATCTCTATACACAAGTTATCCCAAATGATATGTTTTGCCTCCTGAAGAGGGCCTTTCCCAATGCATTTTTCTTTTAGCTCATTGAATTTCTTCTGTAATTGATTCCTGTCCTGTAGTATTTGTTTTTTGCTTTCATTAACTTTGGCTAGTTCAGCTTTCATCTTTTCATTCTCTGCTTTCAAATATTTGATTGCTTCTTCTTTCAAACTCACCTAGGACATTGGAACTAACAAATCATCAGTAGAGAAATCATCTAATGGATTTTGGATATTTACAATAGACAGGTCCTCGCCTGTGGGAGTCTGGCTCATCAACTCTTCCATAATCTCCTTCTCTTCATTCTGATCTTTTTTCATCAAGGAGATTTGGGATAACAGTTCCTCCCTTTCGGCTTCCCACTTCTCTTTTTCTTCCTGTAGCTCTCCAGCTCTTCCCTTATACTCCATCATCTCTTGATGGACTTTATCCTTCTCTTCTTGGAGAGCTAGTAACTCAGATGACTGAACATGTTCAGTACCTGGGATCTTCAGTTTCTTCTTCAGGACCTGGAGTACATTATCCTTTTCCTCTAACAACCTTTTGATTTCCTGGGTACTGTCTAAACTAGCAATGTATGTCTGCAGCTTCCTAATCTGAACAACATTTGCTTTATTTTCCACTTTCTCATGTTTCAACTGAATTTCCAATTTATCTATCAAAACTTGCAATTTATTAATCCTCACCATGGCTTGTAATAAGTCTGAGTAGATGATATCGTTGGTCTGTTTGTGGAGTTGAATTTTATCTGGAGTGCTGATTTTGTCTAACCGGATCTCCATTTCAGACATCTTCTTGTCACTTACCATAGCCATTTTAAAAGTATTCCTCTCGGCATCTCTAGCAGAGACCAGAGAGGTTTTCGAACTGTACAAAATTTTCACCTTCGGGAGCAAATTTCTCGTTTCCTCCATAGACTGTTTCCTCTTCTCCATGTAGCTAGTTTTGAGCTCTTCCTTCGACTTAAACACGTGGCATAATTCTAAACTGTCTACACCACTCTCCACATTTTTAAAACAGAATTGACTTATTTGCACCGCTTTTATGGGAACTAGGGAAACTTTCTTGGAACCATCAGAAACTTCCTCATCTATAATGTCACCACTTTTAAGTAGCTTTGCCCTTTTATGGGGCCCCTCCTCGTCTACATCCATACTCTCAGTTTCAGACAAACTCCTCTTGACCACAATACCAGAACCTTCTTTTATTTGAGTCGCTGTGACAGGTGTAGCATGTGTCTCTTCATCAGAATTTGACCTGTCAGTATATTGCAGCAAATTGGCCATTTCAGCTAGCCCCTCAATAGCCTGATGCTCAAATGGTTTATTCTTGTTTGCCTGTTTTCTCAATGAGATCACCTGGTGGGGGTCGTAGTTCATATTTACATATTTTATGAAATCCATATTCTCCAGCAACTTTTCTATAAATGCCAGGGCACCTTTACCTTTAAAAATGAAAGGGCCGACTTTAAGTGGAAATTTAATGTTCAAAGATTTTTTGAAAGCACCAAAGTGCTCTTCCTCAGATAGAAATCTCTGCCTCATGAACTCTAGTGCGAAGATCCTTGGGGTCAAAAAGGAGGGTAGCCTATAAGGCTGACCAGTAAAGCCATACATTCTTAACACTGTGTAACCTCTGTACAGGAACCAGTCCCCCACCCGATCTTTAGGTGACGACTGCATTAGGCATCTCATCTCGTCCAAGACACGGGGCAGGTCCTCATCAAATAACATTTTGTACATTTCGGACATGATTGAATTTGAAAATTCGAACATGTTGATTTGCTTGGGCAAATCAGAAGAGCATAGAGCACTTAAGAATTTCAATTCAGTAACATTGGAGCATAATATCATGTTAATCAAGTATGTTTGAAACCTAAAGAACTGGACCTTGGGAAACTCAGTCAACTGAAGGTGGATCGCTTCGGCAAGGTGTTCATCTAAATTAAGCACAGGGACTGACTGGGACTCAGGGCTTAAAGAATTTATTCGTAATAAGAAACCAAGGATGACATTACCTATATGACAATCAGCATCTAGACCTAACACTTGAAAGACCAGAGACATTACCAATTGCACTTCAGTCTTAAAAATGTGTAAGGGGTAAGGCAAGGAAAGACCTTCAAGGGACTGACCTTCCCTCAAGATACTTGAAAAGAACTGACAACGACTTTCATTTTCACAATTTTTGAAAAACTCAGCAAGGACAGATTCATTTACAGACTCACGATTTACAGGGTAATTTTTGGGCAGACTAAGGTTTTCTCTGACGACTGAAGTGTCAATTTTACACAGTACTTTAGACGCAGACCGACTCACAATAATCCTTTGAGAGGGAGAATAGTTCATCGCACACCACTCGGAAAATTCTGGGAAGTGGAGGGTTTTCTCAAGGGCAAAATGGTACAAAAAAGACTTGCATACATTCAAAACGTCATTCCCTTGTGAATAATAAGACCACAATTTCTCTTTGCTGCCGGACACGCTCCCTGTGGATAGGAAGGGGTCGCACACGCCCCTGTGTCTATCTACTAAAAATTCCTCTCTGTCATCCACGACCTGACCAGACACTCAAAACTCTCTCCCTTGGTCCATTGCTTAATTTATAATGGTAATTGGATGAAGGATTTACAGGATTTAAGTCCTACCTGGCTTACTGTGGAGGCGTGTGTTCGGAACGTGCCTGGCACTGAAAAATGGAAGCTCCCAAATCGCCAGGTCCTTTTCGCCGGGTCCTGAACAAATAAAATAATCATTGGAGAGGTAAACCCTGCCTTTATAGGACCACACAATTCGCCACGTAGACAGCATTTATTTTCCGCAACCACTACTTATTCTTAACTGCCGTGCACTTCAATTTTCCAACTTCATTTAAGACCCTAGATCTGATTTCTCTTCAATTTCTGACCTTTGGATCGTGTGTCGCGTACCTCTTTCTGCCAGGCGTCTTGGAGATAATCAACACGCCAGTCTCCACCCCGGAACGATCTCCCACCGTCGATGAAATCACCCTTTATCATGAGCCGTTGGATCGGGTGACACGTACCGAATTCCGCTGGGCTCCGTCACTTTAACCATCATGCAGCTTTGATCCCTGGAATTATTCTCAGCCATTGATGTGACACCCCTTTAACTTACCACCATCGGATCATACGCCACGTACCCAATTCCGCTGGGCACTTCAGAATTATCCACTCCGCTAGTTCACTCTCCAGAAATCATAATAGCCGTTGATTTGATTCACTTTGATCTTCAACCGTCAAATAGATCACCGGGTAACTCATTTCACTGGGCGCTTTAGGTTTATCGATTGTGCAGGTTCTGGTTCCGGAATCAATCTCAGCTGTTGATCTATTCCGCCTCTAATCCTCGACCGTCGGATCAATCACCACCTACCCATTCCGCTGGATGCTTTGGGCTTATCCATCGCACGGGTTTTTTGCTCCGGAATCGATCTCGACCGTGGATGCGATCTAGCTTTACCCCTCCACCGTTGGATCAAGTGGTGTATATACGATTCCGCTGGACTTCATTTCCTTAACCAACTCGTGCTTTCACAAGGTGGACTAAATGTGGACCGTGGATCTTCCCGAAACCCATTGACAGCCACGGATCTATGTGCTCGTTTAAACGCCCGATCATACCTTTATCTTCCACGCATCTTTTGGGGAGCGGAGATCATACTAGCCATCGATCTTCTTCCTTCTACCACCGCAGCTTAGGATCTTTGGTGACTTGATCACTGTTTTACCTATCATCCCCTTCTTATAATATATCCTTTAACCAAAGTTCGACCAACCACTTACCATTTTTCTTCTACCATGGTTTTTATTCCTTTGAGAAATAATGGTATTAACAACTCCCTTTGTCAACATGTCTGCAGGATTCTGGCTAGTGTGAATCTTTTTCAGTTTTAACAGTTCTTCATCTAGAACAGATCTTATGAAGTGGTACTTGAGTTCTATATGTTTAGTCCTTGAATGAAAGAATGAGTTATTTGCAATATGAATGGCACTCTGGCTGTCACTGTACAGCCTACTTTTCCCCTGTTTCCTACCCAATTCTTCCATGAACCTCTGCAACCAAATCATCTCCTTACTAGCCTCTGTAGCAGCAACCTACTCTGCTTCCATTGTTGAAAGTGCAACAACCTGTTGCGGTTTTGAAATCCAACTTACTGCTGTTCCACCTACAGTGAACACATATCCTATGGTGCTCCTCCTATTTTCTTTATCACCAGCCATATCTGCATCAACATATCCCTGTAGAACAGTGTCTAAACCTCCAAAACATAATGCATGAGAAGTGGTACCTCTCAAATACCTAAGAATCCACTGTACTGCTTTCTAAAGATATTTACCTGGATTATTCATATACTTTCTCACAACTCCCACTGTGTGTGCAATATCTGGTCTTATTCACACCATGGCATACATCAAGCTCCCAACTGCTGATGAATAGGGAATCTTGGACATGTAATCTATCTCTTCCTGTGTCTCTGGACACATATGCTTGCTTATTTTGAAATGGCTTGACAAAGGTGTGCTGACTGGTTTTGTATTTTGCATTCTAAACCTTTGCAACATCTTTTCTATGTACTCACCTTGAGACAATGTCAATTTGTGATTTTTCCTGTCTCTTGTTATTCTCATACCAAGGATTTGCTTTGCAGCACCCAAATCCTTCATCGCAAATGATTTAGCTAGTTTTCTTTTGAGCACATTTATATCCTGCATGTTAGACCCTACATCCACATACAATAACAAGATAATATATCTTCCGTTATCTAGCCTCTTGAAATAAGCATAGTGGTCAGAATGACATCTATCATAACCTTGTTCTGTCATAAACTTATCAAATTTTAAATACCACTGCATTGGAGCTTGCTTCAGGCCATACAAGCTCTTCTTCAACCTGCAAACCAAATTCTCCTTCCCTTTCACCTGATACCCTTGTGGCTGCTGCATATAAATCTCTTCCTCCAAATCCCCATGGAGAAAGGCCGTTTTTACATCTAATTGTTCAAGATGCAAATATTCTACTGCCACTAGACTTAAAATAGTTCTAATTGAAGTCATTTTAACAATAGGAGAAAATATTTCATCAAAGTCTATACCTTTCTTTTGTGCAAACCCCTTTACAACAAGTCTAGCCTTGTACTGCTTCTTACCTCCATCTTCTTCCTTCAACCTGTAAACCCATTTATTCTGCAATACCCTTTTTCCTTCAGAAAACTTAATAAGATCCCAAGTCTGGTTTCTTACCAATGATTCCATCTCCTCATCCATGCATTTCTCCCACTTCTTTCTAGTTTCTACCTGCATTGTGTCTTCAAAACATTCTGGTTCATCAGAATCAGTCATCAATAAATAATACAGTGAAGGAGAGAATCGTTCAAGGGGTATACTTAACCTGGTAGACCTTCTTACGGTTGCAGGAGTTTCAGGTACTTGCTGCTGCTCTTGATTTTCTGGTGCTTTTGGAACTTCATTTTCTTTGATTTCATCAAGCACTATGTACTCTATTTTTTCCTTTTCTTCTTTCTTTCCCTACAACTGATCTTTGTACATGAACTTTTCATTGAATACTACATCTCTACTCCTAATGATTTTGCAATTTTTAAGATCCCATAAGCGATAACCAAAATCATCAACCCCGTATCCAATAAAGGTACATTTCTTGGATTTAGCCTCAAGCTTTGTTCTATCATCTTTATCAATATGGACAAATGCTTCACAACCAAAAGTTCTCAAAAATGATTATTTTACCTATTTACCTGTCCATGCCTCCTCTAGAATTCCACCATCCAAAGCGCTTCAAGGCCCTCTGTTTATTAAATAAACAGTAGTGTTTACAGCATCAGCCCAAAACTGTAAGGGAAACCCTGCATGCAATCTCATACACCTTGCATGCTCCATGATCATTCTGTTCATCCTTTCTGACACGCCATTTTCTTGGGGTGTTCCAGGGATTGTCTTCTCTCTGCGAATCCCATTGTGTGAACAGTAACTGCCAAACTCCTTGCTGCAATACTCGCCTCCATTATCAGATCTAAGACATTTCAACCTTTTTCCTGTTTCATTCTTAGCCAAAGCTTTCCACTTCTTAAAAGTATCAAACACATCATATTTATGTCTAATGCAATAAACCCAAGTTTTTCTAGTTGCATCATCAATAGAAGTAACATAATAACGAGAGCCACCAAGAGATTGTACCTGAGCTGGTCCCCATACATTTGTATGGAAAAGCTCTAACTTTTCACTCTTCTTTTGTTTCCCAACCCTGAGAAATCTAACTCTCTTCTGTTTTCCATAAACACAGTTCTCACAAAATTCCAAACTTACCTACTTCAGATCTGGAAGCAGTTTCCTTGAGTGGAGAATCTGCATCCCCTTCTCACTCATGTGGCCAAGCCTATGATGCCACAATGCTGCACCTATTTCTGTGGAAGCTACAGAAATAGAATAATCAGTGTTATGAGGACATAAATATAACGTACCTATCCTATCTCCTTTTGCAATTACCATTGATCCTTTAGTAACCTTCCACCACGTTTCTCCAAACGTAGACAAACAGCCGCCATCTCCCAACTGCCCTATTGAGATCAGATTTCTTTTCATAGAAGGAATGTGCCTTACATCCTTTAGAAACCAGTCATTTCCATTATTTAGTTTGGTCCGTACCTTACCTTTTCCAACAATTTTACATGGTT
Organism: Pseudotsuga menziesii; assembly: GCA_001517045.1. Classification (NCBI taxonomy): domain Eukaryota; kingdom Viridiplantae; phylum Streptophyta; class Pinopsida; order Pinales; family Pinaceae; genus Pseudotsuga; species Pseudotsuga menziesii. The sequence goes on from LPNX010225272.1 coordinate 179,875, forward strand.
CATCATCCCCCAATAACACATGCCCAAAATCACCTTGAACATAATCATAAAAGAATTTCCTATGAGGTGTAGCATGACATGAAGCCCCTGAATCTACTACCCAGTAATCACTAGTATTATCTAATGCAAGAATCAAAGCATCTCGTAACACATCACCTGCTACATTAGCTTCCTGGGTAGTCTCTTGATGCCTCTCACCTTTCTTCTTTGGTGCTCTGCAGTCTTTCTTTAGATGTCCTTTCTTACTGCATTTCCAACATTCTATTTTTCTGAATCTAGACTTGGATCTTCCCTTTTTGGACTTGCCACGATTTCCTGGGCTCCTTCCTCTCTCGTTTTGTCTCCCTCTGCTCTCCATGGTCAATGCATTACCTGATGTCTCACCTGTGCTTTTCCTTTGCATTTCCTCGCTAAGAATAACACTAACAACATCATCAAACTTAAGAGTGTTTGAACTAGGAACAGAATTACTTACAGCCATAACCAAGCTATTCCAACTTTCTGGCAATGAGCACAAGATTAGAAGAGCCCTAACCTCATCATCAAAGTTCACTTTTATAGAACTTAACTGACTGGTAAGTGTATTAAACTCATTTAAATGGTCAGCAACAGATCCACTTTCCGACATCTTCATATTAAATAAATGCTTCATTAAAAATACCTTGTTAGAAGCCGAGGGTTTTTCGTAGAGCTTACTCAATGCGCTCATCACACCCTCTGTTGTTATTTCTTTCGAAATATTGAAGGCCACCAACGAAGCCAGGCACAACCGTATTGTTCCTAGTGCCTTTCTGTCAAGAACCTCCCATTCTTCATCCTTCATAGCCGTTGGCTGTTTTGCTTTTCTGCCCAACGAAAAGTACAGATATTTCTGGTACAGATAGTCCTCCATTTGCATCTTCCATAACTGATAATTTTGGCCATTAAATTTATCGACCCTAAACTTTCCTTCTTCTGCCATTGCTCCCACTCGAACCAGGAACCCTTCTTTTCTGTGAGTTTACAAACCAAATAGACCTTTTGGCTCTGATACCAATTGTTAGAAAAATAGGACCGCAGAGCAATAACATATATACAGTTAAATTTATAAACAAGATGCAAAACAAATTAAAATAGTATAGAGAGACACAGATATAACGTGGTTCACCCAAACGATGGGCTACGTCCACAAACAAATTTGCCAGTCCTTTTATTTCAGTCCAGAAAGATGAAGGGATACACCCTGTAGCAAAACTGCTGCACTTCCTCTTCACGCTCTCACAGTCTCTCTTCCAGTACAATACAGTACCCACATCCAGTACGATTTACAATGGATCCTCCTCAAGCCTTATAAAGGATTAATCACATGCAATACCATGGGACAATACCATGGGCTACAACAAAACCATGTGCCCAAACCATGTGCTAGACCTAACCACCTTTGACTCGATCTCAAGTCAAGGTTAACACATGCAATACTATGGGACAATACCATGGGCTACAACAAACCATGTGCCCAAACCATGTGCTAGACCTAACCACCTTTGACTCAATCTCAAGTCAAGGTTAAAACTAACACTCCGCAGTGTTGGTGATTAGAAACACTAACATCGGGAAGATAGTTGAAAAAGCAGCCGTAATGGCGAAGGTCATAAGGACTATTCCTCTAATCAATAGTCATAAACTACTCCGATGGCAAAAAGAAAACAAATCAATTAAAGGAAAAAAAAAGCATAGTTGGTAGGATATGGACTTTGAGTTGGGGTACTTGCAAACTACCATCCGAAATGGCGCCAACGCGAAAGACTAAAACTCCGACCATGATAAAACAAAAATGCCGAAATTCAAAAAGTAAAAGCAATGAATCACACTGGTGAACATCAAAACTATCCATCGAAACCTTCATACGTAGGCTTCTACAACGGCGGCTGCATAGATGACTACGACCCCGATTCACAGTTGACAGAATTCCCGACAGCAAAAAATAATGACAAACCAAAATTTCAAGTTTGATTCAACAACATCAGTAGACAAAAGATATTCATTCATCTATTTAGAAAGATCGAAAATTACCGCAGAGGATAACAATGTTCAACAATCAGAAGCAAATCTAGGCAAAACAAAATTAAGAGGGTCCAAAATTTTAAAAATTTGGGAAAACGTTGCAGTTGCAACAATTGGCGACTACCTGGTGAACCCAGAATCTATGGACAATTTCTTCCTTAAGTAACAGACTATTTAACAATCAAAACCAACATGTTGAATTCTTCTAGTTTTTTCGATTTCCCAAATGGTGAATCTATGTACCTTTAATCATTGATGATAGTCCAATTTAGGAAAATGGAACTCAAGATTTCAAAGTCAAGATAACTCTTTTGAGGCCAAGAAGATGAGTTTCATTTTTTACCTCTGTCATCAGGTAGCTTACAACTTAGACACCACATGATTGTAACATATGGTAAACATAAATATTCATTTGTTCCTCATTCCCATGCCATTTTGCACTTTTTTGTGCTTTTGGACGTTGTCATTTCATTTGAGTCCTCTTGCATGCCTTTCTTTCTGAATTTTTTTATTTGGGCTCCTCTATCCATAGTGTCCTTTTGTGTGAGAGATGTATTTAACTTTCAGCTCATGGACGGAGAATAACTTTTGGCAGTTTAGTACTTATATGGTTTAGTACTTTGTTTTGATACATATTTCTTTCATAGGAGTTTTTGACTCTTATCTACCTTTTGGATTTCAATTCTTGGCATGGGATCATTTATATATAATATACTATTTACCTTGCTTCCTCTCCATGGGTCTTTCACTGTAACCCCCTAGGACATTTTTTAATGTAAGATGGATGGATCCTCAAAATAGTCTTCCGGACCTTTTGATCTCGAGTTATTTTACAGGGATTAAGCGGGACTTCAAATTAAGTGGGACTTCAATGTGTCCATAGCCATTTAGGAACAACCGTTAAACTAGAAGAAAATATTTCAGATAACACAATAAACACAGTATTATCATCAAGGATTTTAGTTAATCCAGAATTATGATGCTCTCCATGCAACCAAAAGTTTGCCTCTTTTTATTGAAATCAACCAAAATCTAAACTAAACAAAACAGGAATCAAGCAAATCAAAATAAGAAACCAAAGCAATTTATTTATGTACAAACGGAACAAAATAAATCAAAATCAAGAAAAATAAGGTTTAAGAACTAGACCATTTACTAGTAAGTTCTCTTCCCATCCCTGTAAATCCTACAACTTATAGGTTGAGGGGCCAAGCTTTGCTGCAATCTGGAAAGGGTGTACCCATAACTATTGGAATTTTGTGTGTTTTCCTTTCTCATCATGAGGGTGATCCCACTTGAGGACCAAATCTCCCACCTCAAATTCTTTTGCTCCGGCTTTGTGCTTATGAAACCACCTCTTTACTACCTCCTGTTGTTGTTTAAACCGTTCTTTGGCCCTGGATCTAGACTCTTCTACCTTCAAAAGATTATGTATCCTCATTTGCAAGACTTTATTATCTGATCCTCTAGATTCTTGAGCAATTATGGAAGAAGGTAGCATGATATTGGGGGGTAGAATGGCCTCTTTTCCATAAACAAGGGTATATGGGGACACACCTAACGAAGTCTTGCGGGTGACCCTATCAACCCAGAGAGCATTTGGTAATGCTGAATGCCAACTTTTTTGGTTTTTTATCATAGTATTTTTTAAGATTCTAATCAGATTCTTGTTCGAAGATTCAGCTAAACAATTCCCTTGTGGATAGTAATTTGCAGAGTAATGCAACTTAATTCCCTTTTCATAAGAAAATTCAGTTAATCTAATAGAGGAAAAATAAGTAGCATTATCAAAAACTAGAGAAACTAGAACTCCAAACCTGGCCATAATATGATCTTGCAAAAAGTTCATGACTGCATCTTCATTCACTTTACGCAACGGAATGGCTTCGACCCAACGAGTGAAGTAATCGGTTGCTATCAGAATATACTTGTGTTGCAGGGAAGAATTTGGCTTTATCTCCCCAATGATATCCACCCCGCACTACTCAAAAGGTTCTGTTATCATCACAGGCTTTAATAGTCTTGTTGCTTTAACTTGTCTTCCACAACACCTTTGACAAATGTCGCACTTTCTGACATGGGTGTGTGCATATTTGAACAGTGTGGGCCAATAGTATCTGGCTCTAAGAATTTTATGAGCTGTAGTATCTCCAAATAAATGTCCTCCAACAGGCCCATCACGTAAATCTATCATGACCTTATTTGCATCTTCTTTCTCTAAGCATCTAAGAAGAACTCCATCATAATTCTTTCTGAATAATATTCCTTCAATAATCTGATATGAGGCTGATTTAAGACGCAGTTCTCTTCTTTGATTAGAATTCCAATGTTCCGGTAACAATCCCACTTGAAGGTAATGCACAAGGTCTCAATACCAGGAGTCTAGGGCTGTGAAAAGAGGACATACATCCATCAAATGTAACTCAGCTTCATCTTCCCAGTCATGTTCTTCATTGTCTTTACTTTTGGTCATCAGTTTACACAATCCTTTCCCTTTAAATATGGAGGCTATCTTGAATTCCAGGTCGTAATCTTGTAGATCAGTTATCTAGTTTCCTCTTCTTTCTCCTAACTCCTTTTGTACAAAAAGAGACCTCATAGCTGGGTGTGGAACTATTACCTTTGTCCGGTTCTTAAGTATATATGGTCTGAATTGTTTCACTGCTTTGAACATTGCATAATCTTGTTAATCCACAGCTAGGTAATTCAATTTGGCCCCTTTCAGACCATTGCTCATAAATGATATGGGGAACTCATCTCCCCCATATTCCTCCTAGGTAAGCACCGTTGCTAGTGAATCGTCAGATGCGAAAGTGTACAAAATAAAATCTTTCTCAAAATATGGACTCTTGAGGGAGGGTGTGTGTGCAACCACTGTCTTTATTTTACTGAATGCATTCTTCTCAACATCAGCCCACTTGAATTGTACACTTTGTTTTACCATTTGTTGCAAAGGTTTAACAATTTGAGTGAAATCTGGCACAAACCTTCGCACAAAATTTATTGTCCCCATAAATGATTGCATGCCCTTTTTATTATGGGGTAAGGGAATCTGTTCGATAGCTTTGATCCTCTTTGGGTCTATGGAGATCCCTTTCTTAGAAACCAAGTGACCCAACAACTTACCTTCGGTAACGACAAACACGCACTTCTTGGGGTTTAGCGAGATACCATATTTTCGATTGCGTTCAAAAATCTGTTTTAGATGAAACGCGCGTTCCTCTCTTTTCTTTGAGAATATTGTGATGTCATCGAGGTATACTACAGTACTGCGGCCAATCAGACCATAGAAATCTATGTCCATATCCCTCTAGAAAGTATCTCTAGCATTTATGAGTCCAAAGGGCATCCTTCTGTAAGCAAAAGTCCCCCATGTGGTTCTGAATGTAGTTTTAAGTCTATCTTCTTCAACTACTAACACTTGATTGTAGCCTAAGAATCCATCTAATAAAGAGAATAATTCAGAACATGAAACCATTTACAATTTCTATTCCATGGGTGGGACAAGATAATTGTCTTTATCCGAAGCACGATTTAATTTTATGAAATCGACACATAGTCTAATTCTCCGGATTTCTTTCTTACCGGTACCAAATTTGAAACCCATTCCGAGTGTCTAACCTTGAAGATAATTCTAGCATCCAATAGCTTCTTTACTTCATTTTGAATAGAAGTTTCTAATTTTGGATGCATTTTCCTTAAAGGCTACTGATAAGGTTTGATTCCAGATTTGATGGGGATAACGTGTTGAAGAATATTGGTGTCATATGTCTTCAAATCTTCATACATCTAGGAAAAAACATCTTTGTATTGTTTGAACAGACTGATGAACTTATTCCTTTCACCTGGGGAGCAATAATTTCCCAAATTCACATATTTAGGCTCAATTTCACTCCCCAAATTAATCAACTCGAACTATAGAAACGAGCTATGAGTCTTCACATTCACTGGCCTTCTAAATTTCTCGTTCAAATCAAACATTCGCTCCAAAGTCTTGACTCCTTTAGGAATAAAATTATCAAATTTTAGCTCGGCTTGATGTTCTTCATCATCAATAATCTCCCCTTTGAAGGTCTCATCATTTTTCAATCATTCTATGATTTGCTGATCATGATCAAAGACTCGTAGATTGGTAATCATTTCTGGAACTGAAGGCCTGAAAAGCAATTCAATAGAGCATTGATTATTAGAGGGCACAAGCCTTGTAGCTGAGGTGGCCAACAAGTAAGCTGCTGCATTCTTAAGTCTAGGAATCAATACAATGTTAAATGCACTAAAACATTTAAGAAAATCCCATACTTCATTTTGATAAGCTTTCAAATGAGGAGAAATGCAATGTATTTGATTTCGAATTTGTTTTACAATTATTTCAGAATCTCCAAACACTTTCAGATTTTTTGCCTTTAATTCAATTGCCTTTCTTAGTCCCTGAACTAATGCTTCATATTCAGCTATGTTATTGGCACATTCAAACTCTAACCTACATGAAAGGAAATTCTGATTTTTCTTAGGATCAGTCAGGACACAGCGGGCTCCTGACCCCTCTAAAGTTTTAGAACCATCAAAGAAAAGCGTCCAAAAATTGCTAACCACTATTGTGCATGAATTAATACCTACATCTATAGTTAAGTATACTATTTTACAATCGATTTCATCAACCTGTGATAATCGAAGGAGATCGGGCTGAGCGTCTGGTGTATCGCTGGCATCTTCCTCTTGATAATTTCCCGGTTCTAGTTCAATAAAGTAATTTCCCAAAACATAATTCACTGGTTCATTTTTTTCTTTGAACTGAGTAACATTGTGTTTCATGTGTGGCTCCCTTAAAACTTTAATTTTATTTGGGATTCCTTTATAAGGTATCCACAGATGTGACCAATCCAAGGAAAAATATCTACTAAGCTTTTTTGACCAATCTCTGCTCAAAACAAGTCGATAATATTTCGGTATGTCAGCCACCACGATGTCAATGAATTGAAATACCTTATCATTAGAAGATAAGCGAATGAGAACATCCTCCATTTCCCAAATTACCTTCACATTCATTCTATTCAACTGAATTACCCTCCAGGTAGAAGGTTTAGGTTGCCCATTTATCCTTTTGCAGACTGACAGCGGCATAATGTTGACTGATGCCCCCGAGTCTACTAGGCAGTTATGCACATTGTGGTTGAAAATTTCAAAAGTAAGGAGAAAAGGTGGAGTCTTGCATTTAGGTTTACCTCCCATACTTGATTCACCAATTTCTTCTTCTTGGGGCTGGTTGTTAGTGGGAAGCTTCTTCTCTGATATTTCAAGTGTTTTCAATAGTGTTTCTTTCTGCTGCGGCACATTGCACATCTCAAATAAGGAGATGTTTGCCCTTACCTTTTTTATATCCTCCACAATGTCATAATCCATCTTATGTTCTCTGAGATTTGGTTTAATATTATTTATCTTTTCTTCATTGGGATTAATAGGCATGTCAATCTATCTAAGATTTTGACTGGTGATGGTAAATTCTAGAATTCTATTAGCTGAGGAGGTTTTTTGAAATTTCTAAACATTCTTTTGAAGTCTCCTAATTTTTGGGAGCATAAGACTATTTTCATTAATCATCCCCTGGCTCCTCATCGTTACATTTGTTTCCAGGATGTCTTCATGTCTCAGATCCTTTTCTTCCTCGGCATCAAACAACGATACACAGTCCCATAAAACCATGGCCTCATCCTCTTGTTTTTCTGTTGATTTATTGGTGTCTTTCCCTCCTTCATCATTATCCTCGGTTAATTTGGAATCCAACAGCTGATTAATAACCAATGTCATTGAATTTATCCATTGAGGACAATTCTTTTCAGAATGGGGCTGCTGGTGAAAAGTGAAAAAGTTGTCCATACCTACCTCCATTAAGTTCATTGATGCAGGACTGTGTTGAGGAGGTTTAGACTGATTGTTATCCTCTCTTCTCTTATAGTAAGGCTTATGTTCTTTCTAAGCTTCCTTTTCCTTCTCCAAATCTATTATTCTGTTGGAAAGATTTTGCATCATCTTTAACATCCCCTCAAAATCATGTGATTGCTCCTCTTTAGGTTTAGACAACAATAAGGCTCTTTTCTTGGAATTTTTTTCTCTAGATTGCTCAAGCTAATATTCTATACTTTCCTTTTCAGCCTCTACCCTTTCTGCTTCTTCATAATTTTCTGCTAACATAGGCTTAACTTGAGCTTTGGCGAACATAGCCAAGTCCGGACCTAAAGCTGAGGTATAATACTCAATTAGAACTTTATCAGAGGGCTTATCAGTTGCAGAGAAGTTCTTGAGGTAAGCAGAAATATCATTGAGTGAAATTGTGTGTTGCATGTGTCTTTCCTTTCTTTCCTTTCTTTTTTTAAAGAGCCTAAACCTTTCATTAGTGCTGCATGTGTCTTTTGGGCTGCATACTTACTTCTGAAAATCCTTTCAAAGGTATCCGAATCTGGGATAGAGTTTGCAGGAAAACTGAAGTACCACAATGCTGCTGCTCCTTTAAGGGTGTGTGGAAAAAGTCTACAAACTACATCCTCATGTTCCCTGGCCCTTAATCCTTCTATTGCCAAATATAAACTTTACAAATGGTCATCTACTACAACCTTCTCATTTGGATAAAACTTAGGCAGCAACTTCTCAAAAGCTTGAGGTAAGTCATGCAACAGAGATGTTAGGTTCAAGGGTGATCTGGCTTTCCAAGCCGGTGGTGGATTTGGTGGGTTAGGTGGATGGTATGCATTTACACCTACCATGAGTCTGGGTGGAGAGTGTGGAGGTGAAGGAACAGGAGTGCACGTAGGAGAGCAGTAAGGTGTGTTTTGGCCTACTTGATTCAAAGGATGAACAACCTCCTGTAATGCTACTTCTACTAACTCTTCCAAATCTCCAACCAACATTGACTCTTCCAAGATGGGATGGTCCTTCTTCCTATATTCTCTTCGGGGTAAATCAGGGATAATCAATAATCCTCCAATACTCTTTACATAAGCTTGCGTGTGTCTTCTCAGATCATTTACTACTTGGTTGTCCACAACAAACAAATGTTCTCTATTCTCTTCAGTATTTGGATCAGGAAATAGACTGCTTTCAAAACTATCACTGGTGGATTTATTTTGAGGAAATGGATTTCCCTGGCCAGCCATGCACTAGTGGCCCTCCTTCTAGCGCCAAAAACTGTTGAGGCCTGGAAATTCACAAGCAAAAATAGCAAGGGATTCTCCCTAGTCAACATTCCCAACTAGCCCGTGTCTGTTTGGTGTAGGGAATCCATCCAGTTTGTAGTCCGGCTATTGTAGGTCAAGTAACAAAAACAAAGGGTTTTACCAGTGGTGGCCTGGTCCACCATGTATATTTTTGTATTTTTGACTTTAATTATGATGTGCAAGTGTCTATCTAAGATGCAGATTGATGAAGAATGGAAGGAGTGGTCACAATGTGATGCGTAGGTTCTTACCTCTCGTCTTAGACTCTCTTGCATCTAAATCACCAACAACTGAAAAAAGCAAAAGCTAACTAAGCTATCCCTAGGGAGCGAGATTATTAATTCATGAGTAATGTAATACTGTTCACATGTTAAGATAAATCACAAATAGTTGTTCTTAGAATCAAAACATATAAACATGAATAAAGATAAACACGACAAGATAGCTCGTCACCTGTTAAAACATCCATTACCCATAGTGGAAATTATCACATAATAAACCAGAGAACATTCAAATAAGAACATAGGTTCAAAAAGTTAGAATGCTCTCACAGTTAATGAAACATAGCTGAAAAAAAAATAGTTCCCCTTCAACATTGTTCATTTTATCACATTCGAACATTCCACACAACACTTTCTCCAACAAGCAAAATTTGTAATTGTATTATTGCAAAACGAATTAGTTCCTCTTACAACAAGTAGCTCACAAGTTTCTCTAGGAAAAAGCCCCCTATTCCCTCTAACTTTCCTATATTTACACAAAAACAACAAAACCTTTGGGTTGCCCCACCAAGTGACCTTTGGGCTCCCCCAACCGTTTAATCTCACAATTTTGTCCTTTGTGAGTGCTCATGATTTATACAATACGTTACATTTCAGAATAAGGTTTTAAGAGCACTTTTATAAAAAAGGACCAGCTTGGTGACTGATTAACTTTTCCTCAGCCAGGGCCTCTGATGCTATTGATTTTGCTCAATAACCTGTTGATCTCAAACCTTCACTATCTTCTTCAGTGAGCAACATCTCTGCTTCTTAATTTTATTTTATTCATCTATCTCCCTTCTGCTTTGTCCTTTAGATACGTCTTCTCTGCAGTAGTGATCATCAAACTAGATCTGAACATTCCTCTAAATCTGTCTGCAGTTAAAACGAGAAATACATCATTAATGCGGACTACATTCGAACATCTAACTTCGATAAATGTAAACTACACTACCAATAAGAGACATCATCAAATATGAGGTCCTGCCCTATGTTCTCATTGCAAAAAACCTAGTATGACGAAAGAATCAGAAAACCTACACCACCCATAAGATAGGGTAAAACACCCACAAAACAGGCAGGAAAAACCCTTACCGATGGGAAAAACTCAGCATCAGGTAGATAAAATCCTCATCTGTGAACGAAAAAAATATAAGTGAAAGGGTTAGTTCACTAAGACTCCGCAATGGCAGAAACCCAAAAAAAATAAAGCACTAAAAATCGTCGTCCATGCATTGGAGATCAGAACCACTAAAGACTACGGAGGAATAGTCCTATTCATAGCTACAACATCGGACAACAAACAGACTACGGGTCCCATGAGACTATTAATTCAATTGGTGTTGGAGACATTTAACACTAAGTGTTAGGGCTATAATCTTTAACATCTCCACAGTGTTGGTGATTAGAAACACTAACATCGGGCAGATAGTTGACAAAGCAGCCGTAATGGAGGAGGTCATAAGGACTGTCCCTCCGATCCATAGTCATAAAATACTCCGATGGAGAAAAGAAAACAAATCAATTAAAGGCAAAAAAAAGTGTAGTCGGCAGGATATGGGCTTTCAGTCGGGGTACTTGCAAAATACCATCCGAAACGGTGGCAACGTGAAAGAATAAAACTCTGACCATGATAAAACAAAAATGCTGAAAGTCAAAAAGTAAAAGCAATTAATCACATCGGTGAACATCAAAACTGTCCATCGAAACATTCATAAGTAGGCTTTCACAATGGCTGCTGCGTAGATGACTACGGCCCCGATTCACTGTTGACAGACTTCCCGACAACGAAAATAATGACAAACCAAAATTTCAAGTTCGATTCAACAACATCAGTAGACAAAAGATATTCATTCAGCTATTTAAAAAGATCAAAAATTTCCACAGAGGATAACCATGTTCAGCAATCAGAATAAAATCTAGGAAAAACAAAATTAAAAGGAGGGTCCAAAATTTTAAAAATATGGGAAAACGTTGCAGCTACAACATATCGGTTGTTGGAGCAGGGTCCCACAGCTACAGGAGAAGCTGCCATTTTGGCGGATAGACGGTTTTGGCGAAGATGAAGAGATAAGGTAAAGCTACAATGCCGTAGCATGTTTCTAGCTGCAGATCAGAGCCGAAAACCGTGACTGTTGGGACAGAGAAGTCAAGGAAGATGACAGTACTTGAGTGGCCAAGAAGAGAGATCTCACCCACTGCATTGAAGACAGCGACGGAGACAGGAGGGCTTAGCTACCCTCATAAAGGAAAAGGAGGGATGAGGCCGAGGTATTGAAGACGAAGGACAGAAGAAGGGAAGCAGTGCATAGTACCCATGGTCAGCACCGGGAAGCATGGAAGACTGTAGAGAGTAGTGGTGTGATGAAAAGCAGCTAATCCAAGTACAGATATGCCGACTGTCACTAGTTAGGGTTTTTGGGTTACTATTGGGACAAGCCCACAGTGTTGTAATGGCGAGACCTTCGGGCTGCCTATAAGGGGATGTATTTTGTATTGTAAAAGGGTGGGGCAGTTAGACAAGTAGACACTTAGACCGTTGTACTATAGAAACCGAGCTCTGGTTCTGTTATTAGCTATAGTTATCTTACTGTAACCAGTAGCTGGCTCATTGAGCCTGTATGTAACAATCCGCAGGGATTGATACAGAGGGAAGAGGATATTGTAGAGAAGAAATATAGAGGTAGAGAAGAGATCTAAGAGAGAAGGGCTCTAGGCTGTGTGTGGAGTTACCCAGAAGATCTCGAGCTGCATATGCGATGCAGCAGAACTATGTTTACTTCCCCTGAGTTATAATATAGAAACAAAGTTTTGTGGACGTATCTTCTACCCTAGAAGTGAACCATGTAAAATCACAGTGTTATGTGATTGATTCATGTGATTGTGTTTACTTGTTGTATCTATCTCTCATTACATGAACTTTTCTTACAGTTACATGTATGTATGTGTTATTCAGTTCACAGCATTACAGGAGGATAAATACAAGTTGAAGTATTTAAGTATTCTGTATAAGAGTTTTTGTATGTTTCGCTCAAGACAGTTAAGAATCGCAGTGTTAAACAGCCTTGTATGTTGAGTCCTGTAAGTTGGACACAAGTAATGCTAAGTACGCTGAGCCGCAGTGGTAGGATATCGCAGGGAGGTGATATCGCACCATCAGAGGAGCTATGGTGTGTGATACCACATGTTAAGGATCTAGCGTAGGAGAGACTTACGTGTTGCCCAGGACGTGGCGATGCGATAAGGGCTAGAGTCATCGTGAGTAAGAGGAAACTGCGCGTCGTGGAGAGAGACCTCGTGGGCTAAGAAGAGCTGCGAGACACACACAGGATGCTACAGAACCTGGTCAAAGACAGTTGAGTCTTTGGCCAACCCATTAGAATCACTTTGGGTGAGAATTTATGCCGTTTTGCGGTTTATCATCGAAAGGGCCAGTGAGCTAGGGGTGTTGTTTGTACATTACAGTAAACCTGAGTCTGCCCATAGCGACCAAAAAATGGTTTCGTTGCCGGTTTTGAACAAACTGAGCACTGATGTTCTGTTGGCATCCTACTAGAGACGAACTCAACCAGTGGGTTGGGTCTAAGGAGAAAGAGTTTTCCGAACAAGAGAACAAGAGTCCTAGACTGAGTATAGAGGACTGGTTACAAAAACATATCTTTATAGACCTGCATACGATATTTTTTGTGACCTATGGAAACGAGCTTTACAACTGGTTATCAAAGTTGACTGATAAGAACATATTCAAGAAGAAAATAAACATTGTCTGGACATCGGAGCTGATTCAGATCGTGAAGAACCTTGATAATTCCATTACGAGGACAGTATACTTCTGTCTTGCGATTGTGCTAGAAGGATTCGTCACAGAGTTTGCAGTTGAACAGAGAAAAAGCTTCAGCGAGGGTGAGCAGTACTTCTTCAACGGATATCGCGGTAAGTACCTAAAATATTTAAACTTGTCCATTAAGATGTTATTACATGAAAAAGAAACAATGGATCTAGTCTCAGATGAATAAGTAAAGATAGTAATGTCACAAGAGTTTGAGAGTGATTTTGATGACATTGGACGTACACGTAGTGGAAAGAAATATAAAGTAGATTTCAGATCTCCCATATTTGAAGGCAATTTAGATAATACTAGACAACAGAGTCATAGTACCATAGAAAGAACATAAGGGGGTATCCCTTACCACCCCTACACCCCATAGAAATAGACCGGGACTCAGAACAATCCCGTAGGAACTCCATCCAGTAGCTCGCAGATAGTACATACTACCACTACATCACCTCCACCTACACCGTCGAGTGGTAGTAACACAACAAATCAACATTCACCACGTAGAAATAGAATGGGGGATGATATGAAGCTACCTATATTTAAGGGTATAGGGGTAGAGGACCTAGAGCAGCATTGGTTTCTATTTGAAGCCGTGTGGACCATTAAAGGAATCCATGATGATAATATTAAACTTGTACAGTTGGTCACCACACTGAGAGAACGAGCCTTAACATGGTATATGAAGTATGCCACATCGGTACCCAGAACACTTGTCCAGGTTAGGACCGCCATGATTAAAGAGTTTAAGAAACCTAAGTCTGAGTCATAGTGCATTATAGAGCTCAAAGACATCAAACAGTTGCCTACAGAGTCAGTGTGGGACTTCGATCAGAAATTCAAAGCCCTTATAGACCAAGTTAGCTTTGAGTTTGTGCCGGAGCAGCATAAGGAATGGTTTATTGCAGCGCTACTCCCTCACATCAGACTACCATTAATGCAGCAGAAACTCCAGACGCAGGATGACGCGTTGGAGATGGTGATGAAACTAGAGGCTTCACCTCTAGCTGAAACCAGCACAGGTATGACAAATCTTCAAAACCAGTTGGCTAATCTCACGTTACAGTTGCATGAGCTTAAGAAAGGGAAAGAGGTTGTGCAAGACATATGGTGCGTAAAGTGTAAAGAACAAGGCCATACTAAAGAAAACTGTCCAATCTTTGTAGAATATCTAGAAACTGGGGCTCCTAACCCCTTACCACAGACCCACGGGTCGTGGTGTGAAATATTCAAAATGCAAGGACATCCACCTCAGCAATTCCCTCTACTTCAGAAGTACATGCAGACACCTAAGAACTTATACTGTGTCTTCTACAAGTCTGTAGGCCATGATGAACATGATTACCGAGCCTATGATATTATGGTCAAGAGCAAGCAAGACTTGTACAGACCCCAATCAGAGACATAGGGTCCAGCAGCAGGACCACAGCATGATCCAGCTCATGTTGGCTGTGGCAGAGGATTCAGAGGACAAGGACGTGGAGGAGGCTTTGGCCGTGGAGAAGGATTTGGATATGGTCACGGACTAGTCACTTGTTACAACTGTGGAGTTCTAGGACATTATGCTAGGGACTATCAGAGCCCCACCACCACATGTAACTATTGCAAATCTTATGATCACGCTATAGAATAATGTCCTACCTTGATAGCTAAGATCAGAGAACCTAAGCCAGTAGTACATCAGAACATCCAGCTTATTACTACTGAGCAGGAAGAACCAGAACCAAGAGTCAACATTGTGACTCGCAGCGGTGCTTCCACCAGTGGGACATCCCAGGATACTGAAAAGAACATAGGTCAGGAGTGGGTGCACAAAGCTCCTAACAAATCAACAACACTTGACCTACAGAAGAATAAATAGACATTTCAAGAAGCTAAGACTTTCTTTGATGACCCTATGCAATCAGGATCGCAGGTACCGCTGTCCAGGGGCATACCGTAGCAAGCACCTTGTGGCATTAGCCCTGTACAGATATCACAGGCTACCACATCGGGCACATGTGATGAGGATGAGTTAACAAGAAGTGTACAATCCTTCCTGCGGAGTTGTTTAAAACTCATGAGAAATGAGCAAGCTACCGGAGAAATTCAGTGCATCATAGATCAGTGTCAGCCATCCTCTTCCGTGAGCAGTGCACAACGTGCTGTTCATAATATTATGGGACATACAAGAATAGGAAGAGAGATGCGACTCACAACACAGGTTGGAGAATTTGAAATGGATGAGGTGATCCTAGATCTAGGATTAGAGGTAAATGTTCTGACTAAGCAGACATGGGAACAGATGGGTAGCCCTAAGTTAGTTAGATCGCCTATCCATCTGAGAATAGCTAATAAGCAGCGGGTATCACCCCTGGGTTGATTAGCACATGTGTCAGTTGACATTGACGGAGTTTGAAGCTCTGCGGACTTTGAAGTTATAGAAATCATTGGCGATAATAGATCATATCCAGCATTACTAGGCATTGACTGGGTGATCGGTAACATGGCCATAATCGACCTAAAGAGAATAAAAATGACCTTTGAGGACGCACAGATCCAGGTCATCGCATCGTTAGATCCTCTTCAGGGTCCTAGATACATTGAACCTATCTGAGCAGAGGAAGAGGCACGTAACATGGAGAGTCTCTATCAGATGACTACGAACTAGAGTGACTACATCAATCCAACCACATAAGGGAACATTAGTTAGCGATGCGACAACTCATGCACATCGGATTCGGATGTTGGTCTATAGAACTGGCAGAACAGAATTTACGAAGTTTCAGCGCGTAGATGTGCGTACATGACTAAGTCACTGTGATGGATTGGCCCAGAGATCAACGAGATTCCATCATTTCATGGTCTAACAGATATCCAGGACTTTCTCACGCAGTTCGAACAACAAATTCTTCACAAGCAGAGGATCGAAGCTATGGACCTTGCAGTATGAGCCACACCTGCAAGATGGTGGTATGCACATAAAGAGAATATTGCATCATGGGATGGTCTTAAGAGATTGATGGCGATCAGATTCTCTACCGATAGAGAGTATGTCCAGCAGAAATACACAGGAGAAAGTGACCCCAGGTCACATATTCAGACGTGTGAACAGAATTGGCTAGACATTCCCGAGGATGAATGGGTTCACCGATTCATTCACACTTTGTACACAGTTCCAAGGAATTGGTACACAGAGACTGAATTGCGCAAGGGAACGGCTACATGGCCACTTATGATAGACAGCTTTCTACTCACCTTCGCTTTTGAATCTGAGTATCCAAGTGTTGATCAGGCCCTAGATGTAATAAAGATTAAGATATTTGAGGATTGTACCCTATCAGTACATACTCAACATGAGTGGGCCATCTAGTTAGAAGATGTGCTCAAGTGCTATAACTTCGTAGTAGAACCAGAGGATGATGATGACGACCCTCACAACGTCAACATTCCAGAGTTAGAAGGGACTCGCGATGTTGATGGACCGAAGTTAGAAATTCCAGCAATCACACAGCCCATCAACACTAAAAATATCAATATTGGCACAGACACAGAACCAAAGTTTTCCTCTATTGGAGACTATTGGAACGATGACACAGTCGGACAGATTGTAGATTTGCTACATGACTGTCAGGACCTATTTCCCACCAAGTTCACAGAGATGAAGGGAATAGTTGGAGACCTGGGAGTAATGAGGATACCATTGAAGGAGGATGCCAGATCAGTCAAGCAGCGTCCTTACAGATTAAATCCGTGCTATAAAGAAAAAGTTAAGGATGAGATCGATAAGATGCTAGCAGCAGGAATCATTGAGCCCGTAGAAGAAAGTGAATGGGTTAGCCCCATGGTCATACAAGAAAAGAAAACCAAAGGAGACATCAAGATCTGTGTCGATCTACGTAAAATCAATGATGCATCGCTTCATGATCCATTTCGGACACCTTTCACTGATGAAGTGTTAGACAATGTGGGAGGACAGGAGGTCTACTCCTTCACTGATGGCTTTTTAGGATATCACCAGATCAGAATCCATCCAGAAGATCGATCTAAGAGCACCTTTGCAACAGAATGGGGCTCATTCCAGTATACGGTAATGCCCTTTGGTCTTAAGAATGCACCAGCTATCTTTTCTAGAGTAGTAGTTGCTGTATTTAAAGAATACATCCATAAATTCCTAGAAGTTTATTTTGATGATTGGACTATATTTGGATTAATTGACAAGCACATAGGAGATTTAAGACTGATGTTAGAGAAATGTAGGCAGTACCAGATTTCTCTAAACTTGAAAAAATGTATATTCTGTGCGCCATTCGGTATTTTGTTGGGTCACATTGTTTGCAAGCAAGGCTTAATGGTAGATCCTGCAAAGATTGCCATCATTGTAAATCTTCCAGCACTTAACTCAGTCAAAAAACTGAGGACAGTAATTGGTCATATCGGGTACCACAGAAAATTCATCAAGGGCTACGCAAAGATTACAGCACCGATGGAAAAACTATTAAAGAAAGATGTAAAATTCCTATGGAATGAGGAATGCCAGCAAAGCCTAGACACACTTAAAGAGAAGATAGTTACAACACCCATCTTAGTATTTCCAGACTAGACTAAGTCGTTTCATGTACATGTGGATGAATCTGGCATCGCACTAGGGATTGTTTTAACGCAACCAGGAGAAGGAGGTATCGATCATCCTATCGCATACTCCAGTAGAAAGCTATATACGGCATAAAATAACTACACCACGATAGAAAGAGAAGGCTTAGCTATGGTGTACGCTCTACAAAAGTTCAGGCACTACCTGTTGGGTGCCTCGTTCAAGATGTTTACTGACCATTCCACATTAAAGTATATGGTCCATAAGCCAGTGTTAGGGGGGAGAATCTGCAGATGGCTACTCTTATTTCAGGAGTATGATTTTGAAATCATTGTGAAACCAGGAAAATTGAATGCCGGACCTGATCATCTGTCGTGGATAGACTCAGGAGAAGAGCCAAGTAATCTAGAGGACAATTTTCCAGATGCGCAGTTGTTTTCTATCCAGATCATAGATGAGGACTATGCTGATATCATTCACTTTCTCACTACAGGATGGGCACCTGTTGAGTTTACTAAGCATCAAAAGAGGCAGTTGGTTGTTAAAGCAACAGACTTCACCCTGATCACAGGACAGTTATACAAGTTAGGTCCAGATGAAGTCCTCGCAGATGTGTGATGCTGCATGAAAAATAGGCTATTATCAAAGAGGCACATTCAGGTACCGCAAGAGGTCATTTCACAGGAAATCCGACTGCGCAGAAAATCCTAGCTGCAGGATTATGGTGGCCTACGTTACACAAAGACACTAAGGACTTTTACAGATGCTGCGATATCTGCCAGAGGGTCGGAAAACCTTCAAGACGAGATGAAATGCCACTACGACCGCAGATTACGCTGCGTGCATTTGACAAGTGGGATATAGACTTTGTGGGTCCTATCAACCCACCAGGAAAACGAACTGGTGCGAGATATATCATCACTGGAACAGAGTACCTCACCAGGTGGGCAAAGGCCAAAGCAGTAAGAAATTGTGATGCTGCTACAGCCGCATAGTTCCTTTTTGAAAACATCATCAGTAGATTTGGATGCCCAGTAATTTTGATGAGCGATCAAGTCACACATTTCTTGAATTGCACCATTGAGTCCTTGATGGAATAATTCCAGATACAGCACCATAAGAGCACTCCCTACCACCCAAAAGCTAATGGTACGGTGGAGGCCTTTAACAAGATTTTAGAAAATACTCTTACTAAGATCTGCAACAGCCAAAGGAATGATTGGGACCTCAGAGTTAACGTTGTATTATGGGCGTATAGGACTACATGCAAGAAACTTACAGGACACACACCTTTCAGCTTGGTGTATGGACAAGAGGCTGTTATTCCTATGGAGTATATTCTTCCCAGTTTAAGAATTGCTCAGATCACCGGGATGGCTTATAAAAACATGGTGCATGAAAGGCTAGCACAGTTGCTTACCTTAGAGGAAGACAGATTCATCGCCGGATTCCATCAGAAAGTGTAGAAGGCACGAGAAAAATCTTGGCATGATAGACACATTAAGAGTAAGACTCTTTAGATCGGAGACCTAGTACTCCTCTATGAAAGTAAGTTTATTAAGTTTCAAGGGAAGTTCAAGACGCATTGGTTGGGGACATATCAGATACAGCAAGTTACAAAGGGAGGTGTCGTTCAGCTCGGTAAACTGAATGGGGAGCTTCTTCCCACATTGATTAATGGCAGTAGGCTTAAGCTCTATAGTGATAGCCACTCCACCTCTCAGCCCTAGCTTAGATAGCAGGAGGGTGCAAATGTCCAGTGTAGTTGAAAGGAGGCATCACACCAGGAATTAGTCTACACCAGCAGGTATTCTAAGTATAAGGAATCACATGAGGACGGTTCATTTTGTGCAAGTCATAAGCGGCTTGCGGAAAAAGAAAAAAAAAACCGCTTAAGTTTGTCTGAGCAGGTGATGCGGTGTGGCATCGCAGCAACGCGATGTTTCTTCATGCCACGTACCCAGTTTTGCAACAAGACAGAGGGCTAGTCAAGTTTCCTTCTGACAGGCAGTTAATGAAGAAATGACCGGTATACCTTATCGTAGATCTGGAAACAGCATAATCAATTATCCATATTTGAGAAATCTTCGATGAGACCGGTGCTTGCACACACACACTTCGAGGGAAATTGATCAGATTTCAGCATTTATTGAGGATCGGGATGACAGGTGTGGTCTCGTCCATGAAATTAATATGACCGATGGGTTCAGCCTAGATGACCATTGCATCTGGGATTATCGCCTTCGGCATAAAAGCAGAAATTATTCATTCGGGAGGGTTACATTTGCAAAGATCCGAGAGCTATAGAGTGCATTGTTAAGTTTTCCCTGTGCAGAGCTAATTCTGTTACATAGTGCTATGATTTCCATATTTCGCAGCCATTTCCCATCCAGAGTATTCCATCGAATGGGTTTTGTCTGAGGAGGAGCCTCTAGAAGCGATTTTGGAAAGGTTCGAACATGGTGGCCTTACAGCTACTATGATGATGCCACCCAAGGGTGTCACACCAAGTTCATCACAGACCAGACAACTACTAAGGATGAGGAGTTAAGTGCTGGATGTAGAATATGTCATCAAATTCTTTGCTGCAGAGAAGCAGGAAGACGAGAAAATCACTGAAGATAAGAAAGCAAAGCCGAAGCCTGATAAGAAAACATGCAGACAAACGCTTGTTCTTGGAATGGAATTCAAGGCCTGTGTAGTTCTCGTAAGCACAAATTCAGACTGAATGAAATGTTTGAGAAGGCTGAAAGATAAAGATTCCTATTTCTTTTGTGATAAAAGTTCTAACCTAGATAAAGAGGAAAGGATATATATGGAATACTTCTCAACACCTAAGAATCCTTAGAGGCCTTGCAAGTGATGAGAGTGAGAGCATGACAATGAGGGAAGGAAAAATATGAGAGCCCTACGAACTAAGTTAAACAGAAGACTCTGGTATTATTCAAGCTATGCTTGACTCGGCACAAGAGCGTGTTGAGGCTATGCAGAACGAAGTCGCAGGACTTTGGGAAAAGTTTCAACGGACTTCGCAGGAAGCCAAGGAGAAGCTACAGTAGGAGAAGCCCGCTGGTAGTGGCTCGTAGACAAGCCATAAGTAAGTGTTAGGCGACTGTTGGAGTAGGGTCCCACAGCTACAGGAGAAGCTGCCATTTTGGTGATAGACGGTTTTGGAAAATATGAAGAGATAAGGTAAAGCTACGACGCCGTAGCATGTTTCTAGCTGCAGATCAGAGCCGAAAACCATGACTGTTGGGACAAATAAGTCAAGGAAGATGACAGTACTTGAGAGGCCTAGAAGAGAGAGCTCACCCAATGCATTAAAGGTAGTGGCGAAGATAGGAGGGCTCAGCTACCCTCATAAAGGAAAAGGAGCGACGAGGCCGAGGTATTGAAGATGAAGGACAGAAGAAGGAAAGCAGTGCAAAGTACCCGTGTTCAGCGTCGGGAAGCATGGAAGATTGTAGAGAGCAGTGGTGTGACGAAAAGTCGCTACTCCAAGTACAGATATGCCGACTGTCACTAGTTAGGTTTTTGGGTTACTGTTGGGATAGGCCCACAGTGTTGTAATGGCGAGACCTTCGGGACGCCTACAAGGGGATGTATTTTGTATTGTAAAAGGGTGGGGCAGTTAGACAAGTAGACACTTAGACCATTGTATTATAGAAACTGAGCTATGGTTCTATTATTAGCTGTACTTATCTTACTGTAACCAGTAGTTGGCTCATTGAGCCTGTATGTAACAATCCACAGGGATTGACAGAGAGGGAAGAGGATATTGTAGAGAAGAAATATAGAGGTAGAGAAGAGATCTAAGAGAGAAGAGCTCCAGGCTATGTGCGGAGTTACCTAGAAGATCTCGAGCTGCATATGCGATGCAGCAGAACTGTGTTTACTTCCCCTGAGTTATAATATAGAAACATAGTTCTATGGACGTAGCTTCTACCCTGGAAGTGAACCATGTAAAATCAGAGTGTTATGTGATTGATTCATGTGATTGTGTTTACTTGTTGTATCTAT
The DNA here is from genome assembly GCA_001517045.1 of Pseudotsuga menziesii. NCBI lineage: Eukaryota > Viridiplantae > Streptophyta > Pinopsida > Pinales > Pinaceae > Pseudotsuga > Pseudotsuga menziesii. The sequence continues at coordinate 201,814 of LPNX010225272.1, forward strand.
CTCTTATTACATGAAATTTGCTTATAGTTACATGTATGTATGTGTTATTTAGTTCACAGCATTATAGGAGGATAAATACAAGTTGAAGTCTTTAAGTATTCTGTATAAGATTTTGTGTATGTTTCGCTCAAGATAGTTAATAATCGCAGTGTTAAACAGCCTTGTATGTTGAGTATTGTAAGTCAGACACAAGTAACGCTAAGTACGCTGAGCCGCAGCGGTAGGATATCGCAGGGAGACGATATCGCACCATCAGAGGAGTTGTGGTGTGTGATACCACAGGTTAAGGATCTAGCGTAGGAGAGAGTTACATGTTGCCTAGGACGCGGCGATGCGATAAAGGCTAGAGTCATCGCGAGTAAGAGGAAACTGCGCGTCGCGGAGAGAGACCTCACGGGATAAGACGAGCTACAACACACACACAAGATGCTACAAAACCTGGTCAAAGACACTTGAGTCTTTGTCCAACCCATTAGAATCACTTCGGGTGAGACTTCAGGCCATTCTACGGTTTGTCGCCGAAAGGGCCAGTGAGCTAGGGGTGTTGTTGGTACATACAGTAAGCCCGGGTCTGCCCATAGCGACCAACATTGGTACACAACCAAATTTTGAATAGACATCAGTATTTGAAAGGCAATGGTTAATGGCATTCACAGTTCTCCATTCTCTATGTCGAATGTGATCAACTTGGAGTCAGAGGGGTCCATGACACCAAGGGAGGCTAGTAAGGATTTCTGCTGCATTGGGCAATTTTTGAGTACCTCAAGAGTGGACATGGTGGTGGGTGTTTGGGACAAATCATCCACGATGCTGTAGCTGATAGCAGCTCTAGCCTTGGTGTTGTTGGCACCCCAGAATATGGGTGGGCATAGGAAAGGGGGCAACTAAAGAGGTGCATTGGTTGTTTTAGACATCGATGTTGTTGATGGGTCAGCAGGTTCGGTGTTGGTTGTGTATTGATTTTGTCTGGTTTGTAAGTTGACCTCTTTAGTTGTCATAGCTAGCAGGTGGTGGACACTTGTTTCTACTATTAGAGGTGCCCCCGAGGTGTTGGGATTGGGTTGGGGAGGGGGTATGGTTGCCACCAATCCTTGGACTAGTAATGGGTTTTGGAGCACCATAGGAGGAGGTCCTTGTGGTGCTGGGTTGGGTTGGGCTTGGTCCGTTGCTTTGGTGGTATGTTGAACCTTGTTCCTAATGGCCTACTTAGTGCAACCCTTGAAGGGACACTCAAATGTGTAGTGCCCGTAGACCTCACAGAGTGTGCATGGTTGGTTTGTACGCAATGGGGCGTTGCGTCTTAGTGCATTTGGTTGTTGAGGATTTTGGGCTGGCCGGTTTGCTGTGACATTGTTGGGAGGGTTTGGTTATTGACCACCTCCCTATTGTTGATTGTTTCCTTAGTTCCATGGTCATTTATTCCTGGCTTTCCCTTATTGGTTATTGGGGGCTGGTTGGTTGGGATGGTTTTGTTGTGCAAACACATATCCCAATGGAGCAGGTGGAGTAGGGGTAGGGGCTTGAACCGCTTTCATTGGTGGTGCATAGTAGATTGGGGTGGGTGTCGGTGCCACAAATGTGGGCATTTGTCCCACGTATTATTGTGTTGGCCAAGCCAAGGCCTGAGCCTGCTGCGGTGGCGCAGGTTGTGCATAAGAAGTTGTGGCTCCATACTAGGACATAATTCTTGCATAGTTCAGAGTTTGGTTTTGGTAGGAAACACTAGTGGTGTTGTTCGGTTGTGGTTGTATTGTAGGTGGTGTCAAACGGTGCTATGGTTGGTGAGAGACAGAACCTATGTTGCCATCTGTAGCATGGGATGCCCCTGGTGCATCTCAATAGGAAGTTCCCACACGGGGAGCATTTGGAATGATGATGTAAAGGTATACAGACTGTGCATAGATCAGATCAAACTACTGGGCTTTCAAGATGTCCTCCTCTTCGGATTGGGGATTTTCGGATGCTACGTCCTTTGCTATAGGTGGGAGCAAGGTTTTAAGGAGCCAATCCAGGAAGATCCTATCATCAAGTTGGATCGTACACAAACTACAGCATTGCCACCACTCATGGATGTGGTCAGTTATGTGGGTCGTAGTATTTTGGAGGCAAGATAACAAGATCTCCACCTCTTCGTCATATTTGACAGGGATTTGGAAATATTGCAGGAACATGAAAGCCAAGGAATTGAAATTCGAGTATTTGGCTTGTGGTAACTCAATGTACCACTTGGCTACAACACCTATAAGGGTGCGTTGGAATAGTCGAATTTTGATCGAATCATCTACGATGTTGTTTGATGAGCACCATAGGTGAAACATCATGATGTGGTTTTGAGGGTACTCCCCTGCCTTCCCTTCAAACTTGGGAACGTCTGAGGAAAGTTTGGTTGGCATGGGAGGCCAAAACATTTGATGGCGGATAGGGCCATTTGTTAACCGAGCAAAGTTAGGAAAGTTGAGATGTGCCATGAACGAAAGGTTTGACCCAAGGTTGATGTGAGATGGGGCAGTGATGGTGGTGGGGTTTGCAGGGACATGATGGACCTGCATAACTAGGGGTACTTGTGGCACCATTGTGGATGGGCCACTACCCCCAAGTGTGGTGAAAGGAACTGTGTGAGTGGAAGGACTACTTCCCCCTTGTGTGACAAGAAGGGTAGTGTAGGTGGAAGGGCGACTACCCCCATGTATGCCAAGTGGGACAGTGTGAATGGAAGGTATACTACCTCCATGTGTCATGGGTAGGACAACTTGAGTGGTTAGTATGGGTGGTGGTATCTAGCTTATGATGGTTTCCATGACTGTGTTGGGGCCACCTACAAGGGTGTTGGTGGTGATTTGGGGTGTGGAAATGGGTTCACTACCAACCACTATGCCAAAAAATGGATCCAGGTTTGCTCCAGCCATGGGGCTAGATGGTGCGGTGTACAGATATAGTTTAGACTAGTATGAGTCTAAATCTGAATCAGAGGCTATGTGGCCTTCTTATGGTGTGGAAGGTCATCGAGAATGGTCTCAATGATGTCATTTTAATGACCCGTACTGTGGTGGTTTGCCTCTTAGGCGTGAGGAAGAGTGTGAGGGATCAATCTTGTCTGTTTTGTATGTCAAAATGGTGGTAATGATTTTTGGACCCTAGTTTTAATGGCTTCCTATTGGCTTCAGGTGGTCACTCTGCCACCAAGACTGCCAAAAGACAGCGCTTGGCTTTTTCCTCACGGGCATGCTAGTCAATTGTTGGGGGTCATTGCCCGTTTCACTTGGAAATTCCTCTCAGTGGCCAGCTACTTTGGGGTTCCCATGGTACTACTCACAATGAGTTTCTAGGCTGAGCCCAAGTAATTCCCACGGTTAAGGCAGTTAGGGACTTATGTCCTCAAATACTACAGGTGTTTAACTTAGTGTAAATTGTAAATTTTAATGGCTCACTCAACGTCATGAACTAAGTTGGGTTGATTTATATGGTATGGTTTGTGTGAATGTATTGGATATTTCTGTTACTCTTAATTGTTGCTTTTATGGTTTATGAATAGTCCATAGAGATTGTTCGGTTTATTTCATAAACATAAGTAATGAAAGCAGTAAACATAAATTTTAACATATACCATTTGTGATCCTAAACCGTGATAGCCTAACTAGGTGACTACCTTACACCTATATCTCTCTTCAACCAGGAAAGGGTATTGGGCTCTCAACACAATGGGACTAAGCCCATCCATATATCCACAGGTCACCCTTCGAATGCAAGGTTGGTCAACAGGAAGGATGGACGTTGAGCGCTATGAGAAGCCCTCCTTCTCTACCCCCTCTACCTTCCAAGTCACCCATTTTTAGTGGCTTCAAAAAATAATAGGTGAAGTTCCTATTACTATATGAGCTTCACCCTGCATCTTATCCCAAAATACCCTGAAGGGTTATACTGGGTAGAGGAGGAAGGCCTAGGCAAGATGTTTGATTTTAATTATAGTAAATTTTAATCAAGATTTAATGATGTTCATTAACCCATTAACCATTGTATTACTATTTGATTTACACATGCTTCAACTGAAATGAACAGAAACAAAAACATAAATAGATTTGATGGACAGAGGTGGCTGAGCCACATTGACAGTCCTAATAGAAGCAAATGGTGAAGCCTAAAAATGGGTCGCACACCTATAAAGGACCATTTTTTGCAAAATAGATTGGGATCAAACCGTGAGGAATTACCCAAACGGTTGAAAACCCACTTCGAAAATGGGCCCTTTTACCCCTAATCGCAAGAAGATTCACAAATCGATCAACTGTTTGGGTCGAAAACGAGCCTGAACATAGGTGAATTTTCAGAAATTTGGTTCGGTCATTTTTGCACAGTTGAACGATTTGCAACTCACAGAACAGCCAACAGTAACCGGTATTGTGGCCGAGACAATAAAAAAATGAAATACAAATATAAATCAACCTAAATAAGGAAAGTATATTAAACAAAACCCAGGGATCCAGTGGGATCGACCTAGTATGGTCACTAGTTCTATAGCAGGGATTTCTCCCTTGCTACAGGGAATGAATGGCTACCTTCTATCTATAGGACGAAAGGGTAGGGTTCCTGATGGTAATGCAAGCAAAACTGAGCAGAAATGAAGCAAAGAACAGAAAGAAAAGAGATGGAAACCCTGCACACAAGGTTAGACTCCAGAACCCTGCATATACTTGTTAGAACATGAAATAAAACCTACAAGCAAACAGAGTTAGAAAAAAACTAAAATAAAAATGACATTTAAACAAAATATTATACCTCTTGGTGGAAATGGGCCACCATTCCCTAGCTTGGAGAAGCACCTCTCTCTTGGAAATGGGGGAGCTATGGATCAAAGGGAAAATGGATGAGAGGTAGTGTGGGTGGCTTGAGAGGCAAATGATCTCAAGGCATCCACTTGGATAGCATAACAGTATGCAAAGGAGGAATGATTTGAGAGTGACCCCCACCTTTCTATTTATAGCTTTTTTGGGGTTTTTTAGGGTTTTAAGCCCATGGTTGGGGCTTTTAGCCCTTTTAGCCCTATCTTTAGCTCCTTTTGGGTTTTTAAGCTCCTTTGAGGGGTTTTAGCCCCTTTTTGGAGTATTTAGCCCCTATGAGAGCTATTTTGGCTCCTTTAGGGGATTTTAGGCCCTTTTGCTCATTCTTAACCTTTTTGAGGGTGTGGGGGTCCAACGGGTTGAAATGAGGGTCATGCATGGGTGTCCTTAGCTGGTGTAGTGCATGTAGAGCTGAGTGAGGGATTTTTTGGGTTAAAAAGTATCATACTTTGTTGCCTCTAAAACATGAGCTGCATACACCCTGCAACCTTTCCCATAGAACTTCTTCAGCTGCATTACTGAGTACTTCCTTCCAGAGATCCCTTTTGGAATTCCTTTTATGACCCTTAGGTTTCCTTCTTCATCCAAGCACTCAAAAGTATTGTTGTAACAATCAAGCTTTGCTTTATGTGCTTCCAACCAATCCATTCCAATGAGGACATCATATGATCCAAGTGGCAGAACATTTAGATCTGCGAAGGTGAGTAACCCATCCATGAACAATGGGCATTTCATTACCACCTCATTGACATCATTCTAAATTCCAGTGGCTAGTTGGACTAACCATGATATTTTATGCCTTGATTTCTTCAAAGTACACATCTCAATAAATCCAGGGGTAATATAGCTATGAGTCGATCTAGGGTCGATCAAAATAGAAAGCGTCTGTTTAGCAATCTCACCCTCAACTTCCACCACAATTGATTTATGAATTTCCTGGTGGTCTTCTAACACTGAACAATTTTAGGAATAATCCCTACTTCTTGAACCATGGTTTCTACTTCTTGGGTGCTAGGGACTTGACCCTCCCTCTTATTACCAAGTGGACAATACCTGCACAGATGCGGTCCTTCGCATCCCCAACATTTGAGAGGTTCCTTTGTATTTGTCCTCATAAGTATGGTTGGATTAATCACATCTTGTGATAGATTCCTTTGTTGCTTCAGGAGGTGGGAACTTCTCCTACTCCCTTATACCTATACTAATGGGAACTTCTCCTACTCCCTTATACCTCTACTAATTGATGCCCATAGTTTAACTTGTTGATGTATTTGTAAATTCGAAATGTATTCATCCGTCTATCTTATGTATTGTACCCCGATGTTTATTCTGGGATGTGTCTGTAATGTATTTGAGTCATGTCATGCCCCGATGTTCCTATCGGTAGGTTCTATAATGTAAATAAGTCATGTCAAGTCATTGTGGGTAACCCTCCTATTGGTCAAGGGTTAAAGTCCCCGTAGTTGTGGGCCCCTAGGGTTATTAGAATATCCTAGAGAATTTGAACCTAGGTGAGTCATTGTAAGTCGGGGAAATAGTCCCCACCATTGTGTTAAGGATAAACCTCCTTGTTGGTTAGAGGAGGCAAAGTCCCCACAAGTTGTGGGGAACTAGGGTTATTAGACACTCCTAGAGATGTCGGCTCTAGTAAGTATTTGTTAAGTGAGGTTGACATGTTGGAGTGGGTTTCAAGTGAACGAAAGAAGATAAATAGAGAGTGAGCCTCTCTATTTATCACACACACACTCACTCATTAGGGCGCATGAGTGAGAGAGAAGTTGCTGAGATCAGAGAAAGAGACTACTGCTGTCGGGAGATCATCTATATGTTTTCGAGTTTTAATTTTGGTGTTGATTCTATATCTGAGGAATTTGCGGGGTTTTCTCTTTATGGTTTCCCCAAGGAAAATTCTTTGTGTCTGTTGTCTCTTGTGTTTATTGCTGTGCATGTTATTCTCTCAGTTAAAGATCCTAAGATCATAATGCTAACTTGAATGATAAAAATATAACATGGTATCAGAGCTAACCTAAAAACAAGACATTGTGCAGCTATAGAACCTAGGTATTCTTACTTTTTGGGTCTCTCTCCACAATCCATTAGAAAAATTTTGCTAGGCTGACTCTCCATTGAAAACCGCATCTTTCTATCGAAGCAGAATTCGATTCCGAGCATTTTTAGTTTTGGTGTGGGAAATTAGGGATTCTTGCAGAAGAGGAATTTTTGAGTGAACCCAAAATAAGACTCCTTCCCTCATCAAAATCGAATTTTATAGACCTGGGTCAATTTTTTTGGTTGGGTGAAACTCCGGGAAAGTCAAACCCTAGTTTGATCTCGAGCTGGAAAAACCCTAAAATACTAAAACTGATACATTTTGGTACATTCACTATATCTCGAGCTTGGCAAAGGATCAGGAGCTAAAAATTGCAGAGGCCTTATATAAAATCCTGATTTACATTATATCCAAAATTCATTGTCAAATTCACTATATTCTGGGCTACATGATCCCTCCAAGTTAGGGTTCTAGCCTCTTCCAAGATTCATCCTTAAACAGGACACCTGGGGAACATGGATATATCTTGGGATACAAAGGTCCAGATCAAATTTATAAAGATGTTCCCAAAAGGGAATGGACTGTACTTTCTATGGTCCGATTTTTAGACACAGAAGATGAGACAGTGACACGTGGAAGTTCGTACAACTTCATTGTGCTGAATAGTCCTGAAATAGGTCACCTTGGTAAAATGATCATAAATCCCAATTGGTGAAACCAATCCTAATTAAAAATATGGTGTTGGAACAGGAACATGTGAGGTTACCTTAGTGCAAATTTTTAGACATAGAGGGGTGGTATTTTGAAGATATCACAGAAATAGTAATAGACATTTCTGCAAAAGAAATTGGAAAAGTAGGGATTCTTGTTCCGGGAGCTTCCCTCCACTGTTTTAAGAAAATGAGTACATTGGATAGCTCAAATTGAAGAGATATATATTTATATCCGATCAGATCTGAAAGATTCCAAGTTTTAAAAATTAGGGTTTCTCTGAAAAACCCTAGATCAACCAGCTTTGGAACCAGGACATACACCTCAAATCAGTAAGATCTAATCTTTTGCTATTTTCATTTGAGGTTCTCATTTCAAAGTGGTCTATCACATCAGATTGATGATAAGCTTGATGAAGTTGAAACTTCCAAGCATGGAAGTATATGATCTCTCCGAAGAAAATGAATTGGACACCTACATGAGTAGAGAGGTTCCAGTTCCAGAGGGAGATGAGGCTCAAAGCCTTACACAAGAAGAACTTGGTTAAGGCCAAGAAGATCATTGTTGATTCAATCATAGATCAACTTGTACCACAAGTGTCTTCCCTAAAGACACCGAAAGAGATGTCTGATTCCTTGACCAAGATATTTGTAAGGAAGAACATAAATTAGAATATTACTTTGAGAAACCAATTGAAGAATGTGAAGATCTAGAATCCAGAGACCATACAGTCATACTTTACAAGGGTCTCTCAAATCAAATAACAAATTGAAGCGGTAAAATAAGAAGTAAAGAATGTAGAAGTGGTGATAGCCACCTTGAATGGCCTCCCAGGATCATGGGATTCATTCATTTGAGGAATTTGTGCCAGAAGGAAGTGATTACTTTCAGCAGAATCTGGGAAGAAGAAGAAGCTCGACTCATAAGAAGAGAAGAGAAGATGGGAGCAATTGAAGATAAAGCTCTCACCATCGAAAGAAGATCCCTCAAGCAATGACAAATATGAAGGACTCAATTCTTGAAGAACCTCTTATCCATCTTGAGAGTTTGGATAAGAAATGATGAAGTCATGAATGAAGAAGATGATGAAGTAGAAGGATCAAGAACGAGTCTACCCATGAAGCAAATAAAGATAAGTATTCAATTGTCATTTCATGATATTGTTTTGATATGCATTTGTTTATATTCAGTTGATATATTATGCATGATAGAATTTTTTCATTAATGATCTTGTTGATGTAATTGTAACTTCAGAATGTATTCACTTGTATTTCGTATCTATTGTAACCCGCTGTTTATTCCAGGATGTATTGTAATGTAATTGATTCATGTCATACCCCGATGTTTATTTCGGGAATTTTCTATAATGAGAAAGTCATGTCTAGTCATTGTGGGTAACCCTCCTATTGGTCAAGGGTTAAAGTCCCCACAGTTGTGCGGCCCTTGGGTTATTATACTATCCTGGATAAGTCAACCCTAGGTGAGTCATTGTATGTCGGGGCAATAGTCCCCACAATTGTGTTAAGGATAAACATCCTTGTTGGTCGGAGGAGGCAAAGTCCCCACAAGTTCTAGGGCACTAGGGTTATTAGACACTCCTAGATATGTTAGCTCTAGTAAGTAATTGTTAAGTGAGGTCGACATGTTGGAGTGGGTTCCAAGTGAAGGGAAGAATATAAATAGAGAGTGTGTCTCTCTATTTATCAAACACACAATCACTCATTGGGGCACATGAGTGAGAGAGGAGAAGCTCTCTCGGTGAGAGAGAGAGAGACAGAAGCTATGGAGATCATCTTTATGTTTTCAGGAATTACTTTTGGTGTTGATTCTATCTCTAAGGAATTTGCAGGGTTTTATCTTTTATGGTTTCCCCGAGGAAAATTATTTGTCTCTTGTCTCTTGTGTTGTGCTTCTGTCTTATTATTTTGCATGTTATTCTCTCATCCTAATATAATGCTAGCTTGAATGATAAAAATATAACATGGTATTAGAGATAACCTGAGAAGAAGACATTGTGCAGTTGCAAAATCTAGGGATTTTTACTTTTTGGGTCTCTCTCCACAATCCATCATGAAACGTATGCTAGGATGACTCTTCATTGAAGTTTGCATCTTTCTATCGAAGCAGAATTTGATTTCGAGCATTTTAAGTTTTGGTGCAAAAAATTGGGCCTTTCTACAGAAGAGGTATTTTTGAGTGAGATCAGTATAGGATTTTCCTCCTCATCAAAATCAAATTTTAGAGACCTGTATCAAGAAATTTGGTTGGGTGAAACTCCAGGAAAGTCAAACCCTAGTTTGATCCCGAGCTAGAAAAACCCAAAATACTAAAACTGCTAAGTTTTGGTACATTTGCTATATCCCAATATTGGAAAAGGATTAGGAGCTAAAAATTTCCTAGGCTGAAGATAAAATCTTGATTTACAATGTATCCAAAATTCAGCCTCAGATTCACTATATTGTGGAAGATATGATCCCTCCAAGTTAGGGTTCTAGCCTCTTCCAGAATTCATCCCTAAACAGGACACCTGGGGCGAATTGCTATATCTTGGGACAGAGGTCCAAATGGAATTCCTAAAAATGTTATAGAAAGGGCATGAAATATAATTTTTGTGGTCCAAATTTCATACCCAGGAGATGCAACAGTGACACATGGAAGTCCATACAACTTCGATGTTCTGAACAGTCTTGTAATAGGTCACCTTGGGAAAAGGATCATAAATCCCAATTGGCGAAACCAATTCTGATGAAACATGCGGTGTTGAAACAGGGACATGTGAGTTTACCTCAATGAGGAATTTTAGACATAGAGGAGTATTAATTTCAGAGATATCAAAGAAACAGTGACAACATTTTTGCAAAAGAAATTGGAAAACTAGGGCTTCCTTTTTCGAGAGCTTCCCTCCATTGTTTTCAGAAAAGGAGTACATTGGATAGCTCCATTTGAATAGATATATCTTTCTATCCAATAATATCTGAAAGATTCTAAGTTTTTAAAATTAGGGTTTCTCTGACGAACCCTAGATCGACCAGCTCTGGAACCAGGACGAACACCTCTAATTAGTAAGACCTAATCTATTGCTATTTTCATTTCAGGCTCTCATTTCAAAGTGATCTATCACATCAGCTTGATGATAATCTTGGTGAAGTTGAAAAATTCCAAGCATGGAAGTATTTGATCTCTCTGAAGAAAATGAATTGGACACCTACATGAGTAGAGAGGTTCTAGTTACAGAGGGAGATGAGGCTCAAATCCTTATTCAAGAAGAACTTGGTCAAGGCCAAGAAGATCATTGTTGATTCAGTCACGGATCAAATTGTACCACAAGTGTCTCCCCCAAAGACACCGGAGATGTTTTATTCCTTGACCAAGCTATTTGAAGGGAAGAACATAAATTGGAATATGACTTTGAGAAAATAGTTGAAGAATGTGAAGATCCAGAATGCAGAGACCATATAGTCATACTTTATGGGGGTTTCTCAAATCAGAGAACAACTTGAAGTGGTAGAAGAAGAAGTGGAGAATGCAGAAGTGGTGACAGCCACCTTGAATGGCCTCCCAGGATCATGGGATTCATTCATTCGAAGAATGTGTGCCAGAAGGAAGTGATTACTCTCAGTAGACTCTAGGAAGAAGAAGAAGCTCGACTCATAAGAGAAGATGGGAGCAATTGAAGATCAAGCTCTCACCATTGAAAGAAGATCCCTCAAGCAATGAGGAATATCAAGATCTCAACTCTTGAATAACCTCTTACCCACCTTAGCATTTGGATAAGAAACGATGCTATTATGAATGAAGGAGACGATGAAGCTGAAGGCTCAAGAAGGAGTCTACCCATGAAACAAATAAAGATAAGTATTCAATTGCCATTTCATAATATTGTTTTGTTATACATTTGTTTATATTTAGTTAATATATTATGCATGATAGAATGTTTGCATTAATGACAGTATACTACTAATATGCATGTGATGGGTAAGTAGCTCGTGGTGCTATACAACTCTCCATTGCTACTTATCTAGAATGAAACCTCTTTGCTGACATATTGGATTAGTGCACAATCTCAATGTCGTCCTGGTAGAGATGGAAGGAATCTAGAAAATTTTTAGTGAGATATGGATGAATGTTGTATTGGCTAAAGTAGTTGCATGATCATATATTTATGCATAAGAATTTTCCAGTATGAATATTCCTTATGAAATGTGTTGGGGTGTGCACCCTAAGGGTCCTTAAGGTGGGTGACTTCATGGGCTTGAACGAGTTTGTAAGCAAAGTTACGGCTCAAAATAGTCTTTGGGGTGTCGGAGTTGAGTCAAAGCCCTCTTTTTGTAATTAAGCCATGGTTTAAGTCCATGGTTTAGGGTTTGGGATGCCCATGGTTTAAGTCCATGGTTTTGTAATAGTGCGTTGTATAAATAGGCACTCCTGCAAATAAGTCAGGTTAGGCTTTTATGTATAAGGAATTGCTGCGAAGCTAAGGCTATTTTGTAAGAAAAGGTTAAGTCCCAGCTGTGTGCGTGGATGACCTCTACAGCTGTGTGCGCAGAGGGTTTTTGTAAGTGATTAGAAGATCTGCAGCTATGTGCACAGAGGCCTGCAGCTGTGTGCATGGCTTAAGTACTTGAAGGGATCTGCAGCTGAGTGCGCAGATTATAACTGTGATTTTGTAAAGAGTTGAATAAAACACAGTTCTGTGGACGTAGCCCCTACACTGGGGGTGAACCACGTTATATCTGGTGTTGTGGTTCTTGTGTTATTTTTGTTATATTCTTTATGCATTGATAAATATATATATCTGATAAGTAATATCGTTGCTAACAAATAGCTTCGCTGTGAATTCCCAGTAAAGGGTTAAGCAAGTCACTGTTTGTTTACTTATCTGCAAAGTTATATATATGAATGTCAGAGCTCTATGTTAATTGATTATAAGTTATTAAAGGATAAAGGTACAGTAATATCCCTCTTCTGCTTGCAGAAATCTGATTCTGCGGCACCCCATAGCTGTTTCGGGTGAGACTGCAACCTGTGCACAGGTTGTTGCTGAAAGGGCCAACACTGTGGGTCTTTTGTTGGTACGACGTAAAAGGTGTAAAACCCGGGTCTGCCCTATTGCCCAACAAATTGGTTTCGTTGCCGGTTGAACTCAGTATCTGCTCAAGAGGGGTTTACGTTGTACCTCGAGGGCTATGTTCTGGAGGCCCTCTGTGAAGGAAATTGGTGACTAGCTTGATGAGACTTATCTGAAATTCGTTGAGCAAGAGAACAAAGATACGCATCGTAGTGCAAGTGAATTTTTACAAAGGTCTGTTTTTTGTGATGCTTATGAAATTTTCTTTGGTAGTATCCACATAGAGTTGCACCAGTGGTTATCTAGGTTGGCCGAGCGAAGGACAAACTTTCGAGAAGGTCAGTTTCCTGCTTGGACCCCCGCAAGAGTTAATATATTGAAAAGGGTGAACAACGAGATATCTCGCGCGATTGATTTCTGGACCACGCAGACCCTTGAGGCATTTGTGATGGAGTTCACCATCGACATGAACACTTCCTTTAGTGAAACCGAGCGACAGTTTTTCCAAGGACCAAGGGGTAAGCTTTTGAATTCATTTAGTTTGAGAATTAAAATGCTATTGGCTGAAAAAGGAATATTGTTGATTGAATCAGACTCTTAGATTTTGTATTACTAACATATGTTTTCAAGTGACAACACCTTCACCGAGCAAAGTGGTTTGCTGCGAAGTGGAAAAAGGTACAAGAGAGATTTTGGATCCTATTCCTTATATCAGGATACCGTGCCTTCCCCTATAAATCCTAAAGAGTTAGACCCTGAAGAAAACCCTTCGGTTGGAAACCCTCTAGTAACCCCGCAGCACAGCCTTGTTATGCCTGAAAATCCGTCGCAGTCTGAAAGTCACCCTAGCCCGAGTATTCCTGTCGTAGGTCAGTCTACCCCAGTAAATCCCCCCCTGCCTACTTCCTGTCCCCCTCCCAACCCCCCTAGCTCTACTATGGCCCATATGACTGATGATATTAAGCTCCTTATTTTCAAAGGAACTGGATCCGAGGAGCCAGAGCAGTTTTGGTTTTTATGTGAAGCAGTGTGGAATGCTAAGAACATTACCAATCAATATGTACGAAGAGCACAGCTTGTTACTTCTTTTAGGGACCAGGCTTTGACCTGGTTCATGAAATTCTCCAGCACTCAGAGTCATGCTTTAGATGATATTAAAGCAGCAATAATCAAAGAGTTTAAGAAGCCCAAATCAGAGTCGCAGTGTGTCACTGAATTGAAAGAGATTCAGTAGTGGGGCAACGAATCAGTGTGGGACTTTGATCAGAGGTTCAAAGTTCTACTAGACCAAGTCAGTTTCACCATTGGACCTGCACAACACAAGGAATGGTTTATTGCAGCCTTGTTACCACATATCAGAACTCCACTCATGCAACAGAAGATTGCTGACCAGCAAGAGGCTCTGGAAATCATGATGAAGCTTGAGACTGCCCCTGTCGGAGATAATTCTGGTATTGCTCAAATCCAAGCGCAGTTGGAAGCTATGGCCCTAGAGCTCCGCGATATGAAGAAAGGAAACCCCGGTCACAAAGAGTTTTGGTGTATGCAATGTCGGATAGAAGGTCACGACATGGAATGGTGTCCTATGGTAAGAAATTACCTAAATACTGGTGTACCAAACCCATTTCAACCGCCAGTTCTATATTGTGAGCTCTGTAGAACAACAGGTCAGCATCGACCTAAAGACTGCTATATGCTCCAAAGGTATGGGCAAGTACCTAAGAACACTTATTGTAAATTATGTAAGTCTGTAGGACATAATGAAGATGAGTGTCGCAGTTATGACCTCATGAAAGAACGCACCTATGACGCCTACCGGGTACACAATGAGGGATAGAATAATGATGGCTACAGTTACCACGGTGGGGATTTTGGAGGTTCTGGTCGTTGTGGTATGGAAGGAAGAGGCCGAGGCCAGGTTGTGTGTTACAACTGTAACCAAGCCGAGCATCTAGCTAGAGAATGCCAGAATCCAACCACGACATGTCGGTATTGTTGCGCCGTAGATCATGTGATCGAGAAGTGCCCGCAGCTGATAGCTAAGATCCAGGAAAGAAGCAGTGGCCCAACTCAGAATATTCAGATGATTTCCGTCGAGCAAAGACCTACCCCAGCCATTAATGTTGTCATGCGAAGTGGAGCTACGACACACATACAGAATATGGAGAAACAGCTTGCCGAGGCTTGGGTTCGTAAGGCCCCAGAGAAAACCCTAGCCTTTGATATCAAACAAGAAAAAGAGACATTCATGGAAGCCAAGAGATATTTCTCTGACCCTAGCACACCAGTCGCACCTGCGCAATCACATCAGCCACAGTCGCAGCCGAAAGAAGCTTCGACAGATAACGTAAGTACATTGTCCTCCTTTTTACAGAGTTTCCTGAAACTCTTAAGAAATCAGAAAGCTTTAAGTGAGTTGCAGAAAGTTATCACTTCCTGTGAACCTCAGTAAAGCTCTGGTCAAGAAAAAACTGTTCATAGAGTCAGAAGAACTGGTAGGGAAATGAGATTGAATGCTCAGATAGGAGAGTATGATATGATTGATGTCATTCTAGACCTGGGATTAGAAGTCAATGTCCCAACCAAGCAAACCTGGGAACAAATGGGAAAACCTGCCCTTGCTTGGTCCCCTATACAGATGAGGTTATCCAATAAGTAGAGGATTGTGCCCCTAGGGAGATTCCCTAGTGTCCCAGTAGATCTTGATGGGGTCAATACTTTAGCAAACTTTGAATTTATTGAGATCATTGATGACAACAATCCCTATCTAGCCCTGTTAGGCATTGAATGGGCAATGGAAAATGATGTAGTCATTAACCTTAAGAAGAGATAAATGACCTTCGAAGGGACATATTTGAGAGTCATAGTACCACTGGACCCCTCGCAAGGAGAATGGTACACAGAACCCCTCAGAGACGAAGATTAGGATGATCTGGAGCACATCTATAACATCACAGCTAGGGAAGAAGATTATGTTGATCCTACTGACAAAGGTATCATGGATTGGCAGTGTGATATCTCATGTATGACGGACTCAAATGATGGGTTAGAGAACTGGCAGAACAGACTGTATGAGCTACACGAACATAGATGCGCCCGAATTATCAAATCTCTCAGATGGCTTGGTGCACAGGTAAGTGTCCTACCTATTTATGATGGCTTGTCAAACCCAGAACAGTTTATTGCAAAATTCTCAGTGCAGATACCAGAATCAGAGAAAATGGAGACTTTGGATTCAGTATTCAAAGCCACAGCAGCCAGATGGTGGAATGGCCACAAAAAGAACATTCCTAGTTGGGAAGCCTGTCAGAAGCTCCTTCACCTGAGATTTATGGACCAGCCCCAGGAGGTGCGAAGCAGGTTTGATGGAACGTCTAGCTCCCAGGAACATTTGGCATAGTGCTACGAAGCATGGAAGCATGTACCTCAGGAGGAATGGGTACATAGATTTGTGCATACTCTGGAACCGATAGCAAGGAACTGGTACGCGGAGGCTGAGCTTCACCGGGATACTGTAAGTTGGGATTGTCTTGTTGATAGTTTTGTGCTTACCTTTTCCACTAATGAAGTTTTCCCAGCTTTATATGTAGCTATCAGGTTGATCCATACGAAGGTATTTGATGACCAAGAAGTAGTAGAGTATCGACCTGATTGGAAAATACAAGAAGCTCATGCAGTGGAATGTTATAACCTCGCAATTAACGAGGATGATGATCCGCGCAAAGTTGTTATCCCTGAGTCAGAAGGATACTGCGAAGTTCACGGACCAGCTGTCAAAGCACCTGAAGTGACTCAGCCCCTGAATATGTGGACCATCAACATTGGATCAGAAGAATAGCCTAAGTATGCTACCATTGGAGATTATTGGGATGAAGAGATGGTAAGCAAAGTGAACCAACTTCTCCACGAGTATCACGACCTATTTCCGACGAAGTTCTCCGAGATGAAAGGTATCCTTGGAGACATTGGTGTGATAAAGATTTTGTTGAAACTTGATGTGAAGCCTATGAAGTGGTGCCCGTATAGGTTGAACCCTAAGTATAAGGAAAAAGTTAGGGTGGAGCTGGATAAGATGCTTGCTGCAGGAATCATTGAGCCTGTTGAAGAATCCAAGTGGGTCAGTCCTATGGTGGTGCAAGAGAAGAAGACTAAAGGTGAAATCTGAATCTGTGTTGATCTGAGGAAGCTAAATGATGCTTTCCTACATGATCATTTCCCCACTCCCTTTATAGATGAAGTGCTAGACAATGTCGGGGGTCAAGAAGTGTACTCTTTTACTGATGGATTTTCAGGTTACCATCAAATCATAATTGCTCCAGAGGATCGACATAAGGCAACCTTTACTACAGAAATGGGATCCTTTCAGTACACCGTTATGCCCTTTGGTTTGAAGAATTCCCCTGCTATGTTTTCAAGAGTAGTTATCTCTACATTTAAGGAATTTATACATAAATTCCTAGAAGTTTATTTTGATGATTGGACCATCTTTGGGCTAGTAAAAGACCATATAAATAGTGTAAGACTGATGTTGGATAAGTGCAGACAGCACCATATTTCCTTGAACTTGAAAAAGTGTATATTTTGTGCACCTTTTGGAATTTTGCTTAGCCACATTGTATGTAAGCAAGGATTGATGATGGATCCTGTGAAGATAGCTATTATTGTGAACTTGCCACCTTCGAAGTCCGTTAAACAGCTTTGCACTACACTTGGTCACACTTGATATTATAGGAAATTCATCAAAGGCTATGCCCAAATCACTGTTCTGATGCAAAAACTGTTGAAGAAAGATATTAAGTTCGAGTGGACACTTGAGTGCCAAGAAAGCTTGAATATTTTGAAGGGAAAAATGGTCACTGCCCCTATCTTAGTATTCCCTGACTAGAATAAGAAGTTTCATGTACAGGTCGATGCATCCTCCATTGCTCTGGGAATTGTACTGGATCAGTCAGGTCCAGGTAATATCGATCACCCTATTTCTTTTGCAAGAAGAAAATTGTCCATAGTAGAGAAAAGTTATACTACAATAGAACGCGAAGGTCTCTCTATGGTGTATGCACTACAGAAGTTTCGACATTATCTGTTAGGTTCTCATTTTAAGATGTTCACTGATCATTCTGCTTTGAATTATTTGGTTAACAAGCCTGTGCTAGGTGGACGGATATGCAGATGGTTGATTCTGTTTCAGGAATATGATTTTGAGATCATAGTTAAGCCTGGAAGACTTAACCTTGGAGCCGACCACTTGTCGAGGCTCGAGTCAGGCGAAGAACCTACCAGTTTGGACGAAGGTCTTCCTGACGCTCAGTTTTTTTCTATTCAAATGGTTGATGAATACTTTCAGGACATTGTTCAGCACTTGTCTACAATTTTGCCGCCCGTTGAGATGACCACACAGCAGAAGAAGCAGCTGGTGTTTCACGTTGCTGACTTTACCCTAATAGCAGGATAGCTATATAAAATGGGACCGGATGAAATATTGCACATATGTGTCTTGGAGCATGAAAAGCCACAAATTTTGGCTGAGGCACACTCCGGCGCAGTAGGAGGTCACTATGCAGGAAAGGCTACGACACAGAAGATTTTGACAGAGGGCTTGTGGTGGCCCACAGTTCACAAGGATGCAAGGGAATATTGCCACAGCTGTGACATCTGTCAGAGGACAGGTAAACCATCCAAGAGGGATGATATGCCTCTAGTATCGTAGGTGACCTTACAAGCATTTGAGAAGTGGGCTATTGATTTTGTTGGCCCTATGAACCCCCTTGCGAAGAATTCAAGAGCCAGATACATCATTACAGCGACTAATTATTTTACCCGATGGGCCGAAGCTCAACCAGTCAAGACCTGTAGCGCTGCTACAGTTGCGAAGTTCATCTTCGACAACATCTTGTCCAGATTTGGGTGTCCTAAAGTTCTTATGAGTGATCAAGGATCACATTTTCTAAACAAAACTATTGAAGTATTGACTGAAGAATTTCAGGTTTATCATCAGAAGAGTACTGCCTATCATCCACAAGCAAATGGGACTGTTGAAGCTTTTAACAAGATCCTTGAACATGCTTTGACGAAGGTTTGTAATGTTAACAGAAATGACTGGGATCTTAGAATTCCGGCAGTACTATGGGCTTATAGAACTACTTGCAAGAAGTTGACAGTCCATACACCTTTTAGGCTGGTCTATGGGAAAGAATCAGTCATGCCCATGGAGTACATTGTTCCTAGCCTCAGAATATCTGCTTTTACAGAGATGGATGACCCAACCATAATGACAGAAAGACTGACAAAGATACTAGAACTTGAAGAGGATAGATTTATTACAGGGTTCTAGCAGCAAGTGCAGAAAGCTCAAGAAAAAGCATGGCATGATAGACACATCAAGAAGAAACAGTTCCAGCAGGGTGATCTTTTTCTCTTATATGACAGTAAATTCATGAAATTCCCAGGAAAGTTCAAGACACATTGGAAGGGACCATATATAGTGCAGAAAGTTACTGATGGGGGCGCAATCCAGCTAGCTAAGTTGAATGGAGAACTTTTCCCTTCTGTGGTAAATGGCAGTCATTTAAAAAAGTACAGGGACAGGCCGGGACCTCTGAATCAGAAGTAGTCCCAAGAAGGAAAGTCTAAGTACCAAGAACAGTTGAAATTGGGTACTAGAATATAAATGAAGTTGTCCTTAGAGCTACGGAGTGTAGAATACTATTCGAGTTCGAAGGATGAAGTGTGGGTACAGCGTGGGTCAGGAAGGATCGAAGGGTAATATCGGGTCGCAGGTTAATATTATGTCGAAGCTGAAGTTAGTTGTTACGTTGAATATTCAAGGTGTGCTGCAGCCTAAAATGTGACAGATGGGACAAATTCGACTTGGCGGCGCCAGCACGAAAACTACCATAACTCCCTGTAATGATGAGATTTTGGGAAAATCTGGCACCGTGTGGATAGGATTTCCGGCACTCCATCAGATTCGACGCCATTAATGCACCATGATGACAGATTTTGTTGTAGGATTCTATAAGATGTTACACCGGCATGTGACCCCTGCATTGAGCACTCCTTTGAGTTTGTTCAGTTAGAACCATGTCCAACGATTGTGAAGTCCAGGAGTTATTACGAGAGTTCAGAGAGAAAGGTTTGCACAACCTTCTGAGCAATCCCCTCTGTGCAGCCATGTTCGACTAAGGTACAAAGAAAGGCAGAAGTTTTCTCTAAACCGGACGAAGAAAAGCAGAAGTTTGCTCTAATGTGGAGTGACGAAAGGCACAAGGCCTCACAAGAAGACTCTGGAGAACCCCGTCATGGATCCTTCTAGTTTGGAAGAACCAAGGCGGCTGTTTGTCTTATGCAGCTTGACACACAACTCTAGGGACCTTAAGTTGTGGATGGTCAAAATGTTCAGCAAGCAGATCGAAGGATGGGGTCGCTAATAGATCCAGCAGGCCTTAATCAGCAGAAATATTATGAAGGAAAGGAGCAAGCAGCCAACAACTGCATGGAGGGCTTCAGCAAGCAGTGTGCTATGTTTTGCCAACAGGATTCTACCACCAAAAACATAGGTGGGTAACTCCGCGGGCTTGAAGGAGTTTGTAAGCGGAGT
Organism: Pseudotsuga menziesii; assembly: GCA_001517045.1. Lineage (NCBI taxonomy): Eukaryota > Viridiplantae > Streptophyta > Pinopsida > Pinales > Pinaceae > Pseudotsuga > Pseudotsuga menziesii. Next base: position 222,075 of record LPNX010225272.1, read on the forward strand.
TACGGCTCAAAATAGTATTAGGGGTGTCGAGGTTGAGTCAAAGCCCTCTTTTTGTAATTAACCCATGGTTTAAGTCCAGGGTTTACGGTTTGGGGTGCCCATGGTTTAAGTTTATGGTTTTGTAATAGTGCACTGTATAAATAGGCACTCCTACAAATAAGTCAAGTTAGGCTTTTATGTATAAGGAATTGCTGCGAAGCTAAGGCTATTTTGTAAGAAAAGGTTAAGTCCCAGCTGTGTGCATGGATGACCTCTGTAGCTATGTGCGCAAAGGGTTTTTGTAAGTGATTAGAAGATCTACAGCTATGTGCGCAGAGGCCTACAGCTGTGTGCGTGGATTTAAGGACATGAAGGGATCTGCAGCTGAGTACGCAGATCAGAACTGTGATTTTGTAAAGAGTTGAATAAAACACAGTTCTGTGGACGTAGCCCCTACACTGGGGGTGAAACACGTTATATCTGGTGTTGTGGTTCTTGTGTTATTTTTGTTATGTTCTTTATGCATTGATAAATATATATATCTAATAAGTAAGATCACTGCTAACAAATAGCTTCGCTGTGAATTCCTAGTAAAGGGTTAAGCAAGTCACTGTTTGTTTATTTATCTGTGAAGTTATATATATGAATGTTGGAGCTCTGCGTTAATTGATTATAAGTTATTAAAGGCTAAAGGTACAGTAATATCCCTCTTCTGCTTGCGGAAACCTGATTCTGCGGCACCCCATAGTTGTTTCGGGTGAGACTGCAACCTACACACAGGTTGTTGCCGAAAGGGCCAACATTGTGGGTATTTTGTTGGTGCAACATAAAAGGTGTAAAAATTGGGTCTTCCCTATTTCCCAACAAAATGTTTCTAACAATACAAATGCATTTGACTTGTAGGAAACATCTCATACATAATCACCTGCAAGAAAAGAAGAATGAAACTTGTTCCGAAGAACAAGTGACGATAGTTCAAAGATGAAAAATAATATGATGAATGCAGTGACATCATTGATGCAAAACCTTCCAAGAAGAAAGGGAATACCAGTTCAAGAAGAATGATGTCTAGGATGCAATATCGATACGTGAAGGGAAGTCCGTAGTTCCATCATGCAGTAGATGGAAACATCGTGGGATACAAGGAAAGATTCATAAAGACATTTGCAGCCACTGGAAGTGAAGTCACATGACATGTATAATCATTTGTGCAAATGAAAGAAGGCCTTGTACGAGTTTAGAAAACACCCATGGGATAACACATAAAAGAGGACCTTGATGAAGATCTTAACCTTTGCTACAAGGTTGAAGATGAAAGCCTATAGAGGATGACATGCTCACATATGGGTGCGAGAAGAACTTTTGAAAAAAAAGTTCAAGACAGAGGATCTTGGTATCCAGTGATCCTAGATGGATACATAAAAGATTAGTAGCATAGGAAGCTACTTATCACTCCTGTACAGAATGTTTCAGTGCATAGATTATGGAAGACAGAGGAAGTATGATGCTCCAGAGGGAATGACTGTAGAAGATCCTGTGTTTCGACATGATATGTCAGGATGGATAGATTACTGATGACTCTAGACTTTACTAAGAGTAAAGTGGATTCCAACCTTTGCTTCAAAGCTGAAGGCGAAAGAGCAGTGATGCTCCTGTTATGTGTCTATGCACTACGTTCTAGGCATGGAGGTGTGGACAAGAGAAGTATGCAGTAGAGATCCTGAATAGGTTCAGGATGATGGACTGCATGGCCACACCTATGGCATCAAACATGAAGCTATTGAGTTATGCTTCATTAGATACGGTTGATGCTACGATGTATTGCCAAGTAATTGGGTCCTTGATGTACCTAAGACCAGATATTTTCTTTGTTTTGAACACATTGAGACATGTTCACCTGATGGTTGCAAAGCATGTAGGGGTACATTTGAGTATGGGCTCAAGTATGATATGAATAAGAAGATTAACCTGGAAGGTTATGTTGATTTAGACTAGGCAGTGCCATTGATAGGAAGAGCACTTCAGGATGTTGCTTCAGTACGGGATCAGGTGTGATCTCTTGGTTTAGTAGGAATCAATCCTATGTGGCATTGAGTACAACTAAAGTAGAGTATATCGCAACTTGTTCAGCTAGTTGTGAGGTAGTATGGGTGAGGAAGCTACTGTCTGATTTATTTGATCTCTAGATGGGTGCTACTTGTATACATTGTGACAAACAGAGTTGCGTGAAGTTGTCAGAGAATCCATTGTTCCATGACAAGTTGAAGCATATTGAGATCAAGTATCACTATATCAGGGATATGGTGCAAAGGGGAGTAGTGAATCTCCAGTATGTTGTGATGGAGGAACAGATAGCCGATGTATTGACAAAGCCATTGGCTAGGGTGAAGTTTGAGTACTTTAGGCAGAATCTTGGTGTTATCTAGATTGAGGTTTTCTCCAAGGGAAAGTGATGAGTCCCATATCCATTCTGACGTGGTGAGAGGATTGGTTCCTTCCATGGTCATATGTAAGGGCTGAGCCATTCTTTCATGGTGAGAGGATTGGTTCCTTCCATGTCATATATGAGTGTTGAATCCATAGCCATTTTGACGTGTAGGTCAGATATAAGGGCTGAGCCATTCTGTCATGGTGAGAGGATTGGTTCCTTCCATGTTAGATATGAGTGCTAAATGCCATTCTTAGAATGGAGGTACCTAGTCAGTTACCAAGAACACTCAGTCCGAGATTGAGAGCCATTCTGATTTGTAGGTCATATGTAAGGGCTGAACCATTCTGTCATGGCTAAAGGATTAAGTTCCTCCCATGTCAGATGTGAGTGTTGTCCATTCTGTCGAGTAGGACAGATGTAAGGGAAACTGCCATTCTGGGAATGGAGGCACCTGGTCAGTTACCAGGTAGCTCAGTATGGGAGTGAGGTCCATTCTGGTGAGGGTGTAGGATTTGGTTCCTATCAGATCAGATGTGAGTGCATGCCCTTCTGAACATGCATGTTGGATTGGTTCCTTGCATGTGTTAGATGTAAGTGTAGGGCCCTTCTGGACATGCATGTTGGATTGATTCCTCGCATGTGCCATATGTAAGTGCAGATCCTTTTTGAACATGCATGTTGGATTGGCTCCTCGCATGTGTTGGATGAAAGTGCAGAGAATTTTTGAACATGCATGTTGGATTGGTTCCTCACATGTGTCAAATGTGAGTGTTGGGACTTTATGACATGGTTGTGGGATTGGTTCCCACATGGTCGGATGTGATTGCTGGGCATGCCTTTCTTATATGGTTATAGGTTAGTTCCTACATGATCAGATGTAAGTGCTGGGCGAAGACCTACATGATGGCTAGGCCTACATCCAACATGAAAAAGGGCTATATTTGTAGAACTTATTGTGACAAGAAGAATCATGAGATAGCACCTGTGAAGATTTAGTATTGATGATCCAGCAGAGATGATCCAGATCCAGAGACGATGCTCTAGAGATGATCCAGATCAAGTGATGATCTAGATCCAGTGATGATGATCCAGATCCAGAGATGAAGATGAATTGAAGACAAAGAATACTTGAAGATGAAGAAGACTTGAATATGCATATGACAAGAAGATCCAGAGAAGAAGACCAGTGATGAAAATTGTGTCGAGAGAATACCTTCCTAGTTAAGAGGGAGTTTTGATGTAATTGTAACTTTAGAATGTATTCACTTGTATTTATTATCTATTGTAACCTGATGTTTTTTCTGGGATGTATTGTAATGTAATTGATTCATGTCATACCCCGATGTTTTTTTTGGGAAGTTTCTATAATGAGAAATTCATGTCTAGTCATTGTGGGTAACCCTCCTATTGGTCAAGGGTTAAAGTCCCCACAGTTGTGGGGCCCTTGGGTTATTAGACTATCCTAGAGAAGTCAAACCTAGGTGATTCATTGTAAGTTGGGGCAATAGTCCCCACCATTTTGTTAAGGATAAACCTCCTTGTTGGTTGGAGGAGGCAAAGTCCCCACAAGTTCTAGGGAACTAGGGTTATTAGACACTCCTAGAGATGTCGGCTCTAGTAAGTAATCGTTAAGTGAGGCCAACATGTTGGAGTGGGTTCCAAGTGAACAGAAGAATATAAATGGAGAGTGAGTCTCTCTATTTATCACACACACACTCACTCATTGGGGTGCATAAGTGAGAGAGAGAGAGAGACAAAAGCTGTGGAGATCATCTTTATGTTTTCGGGTTTTACTTTTGGTGTTGATTCTATCTCTGAGGAAGTTGTGGGGTTTTCTCCTTTATGGTTTCCCTGAGGAAAATTCTTTGTGTCTCTTGTCTCTTTTGTTGTGCTTGTGTGTTATTGTTGTGCATGTTATTCTCTCAGTTAAAGATCCTAATGTAATGCTAGCTTGAATGATAAAAATCTAATAGATCTTGGTATCTAGTGATCCTAAATGGATACATAGAATATTAGTAGCATAGGAAGCTACTTGTCACTCTAGGGCATAGAGACAGAGGGAGTATGATGCTCCGCTTCAGAGGGAGTGACTACAAAAGATCCTGAGGTTAGACATAGTACAATAGGATGGATAGATTACTCATGACTCTAGGATTTACTGAGAGTAAAGCGGATTCCAACCTTTGCTTCAAGGTTGTACGTGGAGGAATAGTGATGCTCCTATTATGTGTCGATGCAATGCGTTCTAGGCATGGAGGTGTAGACAAGGGAAGTATGCAGTAGAGATCCTGAATAGGTTTAGGATGATGGACTACATGACCACACCTATGTCATCAAACCTGAAGCTATTGATTGTTGCTTCATCAGAGAAGGTTTATGCCATGATGTACAATCAGATGATTTGTTCATTGATGTACCTAACAGATACAAGACTCGATATTTTATTTGCTGTGAACACATTGAGACATGTTCACTTGATGGTTGGGCTCAACTATGAGGAAAATAAGAAGATTAACCTAGAGGGTTATGTTGATTCAGATTGGGCAGGCAGTGCCATCAATAGGAAGAGCACTTTAGGGTGTTGTTTTAGTATGGGATTAGGTGTAATCTCTTGGTTTAGCAGGAAGCAATCCTATGTGGCACTGAGTATAGCTGAAGCAGAGTATGTCACAGCTTGTTCAGCTAGTTGTGAGGCAGTATGGCTAAGGAAGCTACTGTCTGATTTATTTGATCTCCAGTTGGATGCTACTTGTATATATTGAGACAACCAGAGCTGTGTGAATTTGTCGGAGAACCCAGTGTTCCATAACAAGTCAAAGCATATCGAGATCAAGTATCATTATATCAGCGATATGGTACAGAGTGGAGCAATGAAGCTCTAGTATGTTACGATGGACGAATAGATAGCTGATGTGTTGAAGAAGCCATTGGCCAAAGTGAAGTTTGAGTACTTCAGGGAGAAGCTTGGTGTTCTCCAGATCGAGGTTCCTTCCAAGGGGAGGTGATTAGTCCGTGAGCCATTCTAACATGGTGAGAGGATTGGTTCCTTCCATGGTCAGATGTAAGGGCTGAGACATTCTTTCATGGTGAGAGGATTGGTTCCTTCCATGTCATATATGAGTGATGAGACATTCTGATATGACTTTAGGATTGGTTCCTACATGATCATATATAAGGGCTATTGCCATTCTTGGAATGGAGCTTCCTGGTGAGGTACCAAGAATACTCAGTCTAGGATTGAGGGCCTCTTTGATACGATTGTAAGATGTAGTCTTACATGATCAGATGTGAGAGAATGGCCATTCTAATGTGATTGAGGGATGTGTTCCCACTTGATCAGATATAAGGGCTATTGCCATTCTTTGAATGGAGCTGCGTGGTGAGGTACTAGGAAAACTCAGTCTGGGACTAAGGGCTGTTCTGATATGACTGTGTGATGTGTTCTCACATGATCAGATATGAGTGCATGACCATTCTGATGTGATTAAGGGATTTGTTCCCACTTGATTAGATATAAGGGTTGTTTCCATTCTTTGAATGGAGCTACCTGGTGAGGTACCATGAACCCTCAGTATGGGACTGAGTGCCCTTCTGACATGGTTAGAGGATTGAGTTCCTTCCATGGTCAGATGTAAGTGATGTTCCTTTTCATAGATAGTAGTAGGTGTGTACTACCATGCTGGTGATTGTAAGTGCTATGCCTTTTCACAGATGGTAGTATGTGTGTCCTACCATGCTGGTGATTGTAAGTGCTGAGCCTTTCCACATAAGATAGTAGGTGTGTCCTATCATGCTGGTGGATGTGAGTGTTGTGCCTTTCCATGGATGATAGTAGTTGTGTCCTCTCATGCTGGTGGTTGTAAGTGTTGAGCCTTTTCACAGATGATAGTAGTTGTGTCCTATCATGCTGGTCCTTTCTGATGTGATTATAGGATTGGTTCTTACATGATCAGATGTGAGTGTTGGGCATGCCTTTCTGACATGGTGTTGGATGTGTTTCTCTCATGGTCAGATGTAAGTGCTGGGAGAGCCATTCTGACTTGGTGTTAGATATAAGCGCTGGGAGATCCATTCTGACTTGGTGTCATATATAAGCACTGAAGAAGACCTACATGGAGGCTAGGCCTACAACCAACATGAAAAAGGGATAGCTTTGTAGAACTTCCTGTGATGAGAAGAATCATGAGATAGCACCCATGATGATGATCCAGATCGAGTGATGATCCAGATCTAGTGATGATGATCCAGATCCAGTGATGATCCAGATCCAGTGATGATGATTCAAATTGAGTGATGATCTAGATCCAGTGATGATGATCTAGATCCAGTGATGATATAGATCCAGTGATGATGATCCAGATCGAGTGATGATCTGGATCCAATGATGATGATCCAGATCAAGTGATGATGATCCAGATCGAGTGATGATCTAGATCTAGTGATGATGATCCAAATCCAGTGATGATAGTGCAGTGATGATCCATATCGAGTGATGATCCAGATCTGATGATGAAGTTGACTTGAAGATGAATATGAATTGAAGATGAATATGTCTTGAAGATGAAGTGGACTCGATGATGATCCAAATGATACAGAGAAGAAGACTTGTGCTGATAAATTGTGTCAAGAGAATACATTCCTAGTTAAGAGGGAGTGTTGATGTATTTGTAACTTTGGAATGTATTCATCTATATATCTTATGTATTGTACCCCGATGTTTATTTTGGGATGTGTCTGTAATGTATTTGAGTCATGTCATGCCCTGATGTTCCTATCGATAGGTTCTATAATGTAAACAAGTCATGTCAAGTCATTATGGGTAACCCTCCTATTGGTCAAGGGTTAAAGTCTCCGCAGTTGTGGGGCCCTAGGGTTATTAAACTATCCTATATAATTTTACCCAAGGTGCATCATTATAAGTCGAGGCAATAGTCCCCACCATTGTGTTAAGGATAAACCTCCTTGTTGGTTGGAGGAGGAAAAGTCCCCACAAGTTGTGGGGCACTAGGGTTATTAGACACTCCTAGAGATGTCGGCTCTAGTAAGTATTTGTTAAGTGAGGCCGACATGTTGGAGTGGGTTTCAAGTGAACAAAAGAATATAAATAGAGAGTGAGACTCTCTATTTATCACACACACACTCACTCATTAGGGCACATGAGTGAGAGAGAAGTTGTTGGGATCAGAGAGAGACACTATTGTTGTCGGGAGATCATATTTATGTTTTTGGCTTTTACTTTTGGTGCTGATTCCATCTCTGAGGAAGTTGTGGGGTTTTCTCCTTTATGGTTTCCCCAAGGAAAATTATTTGTGTCTCTTGTGTTTATTTATGTGCATGTTATTCTCTCAGTTAAATATCCTAAGATCATAATTCTAGCTTGAATGATAAAAATCTAACATAACTGCCTTTGGAGACCTGCAAAAATATGTAGCATGGTGGTAGTCAACTGGTTTTTCTCTACCAGAGCCTTGAATAGCCTCTTATTTTCTTCTTTGCAATCCTGCAACTCTGCCCTTAGGTTCTTTATAGTAGATACAACAACTGGAAAACTCTCCTATTCCCACTTCTCAACAGCTTCAGCTCCATGACCTTGGATATTGTAAGGTGTCCCTAAACACCCTTCCCCATGTGGACAAATCCGGTGCAAATGGGGTACTCCACATCTCTAGCATTTGAGTGGCTTTCTACCCTCTTATGGATTTCTTGGCTTTTCCCCCATAGCATCTTTCCCTTGTCCACAGGGGTCCTATGCATCATCCATGTTGTTAATATTCTTGGTGCTAGCCTTCTTTGACCCTATTGGTTGGACCAAGATTAACTTTTCAATCTGCACTATGACTCTGCAAAATTTTTTAACAACAACATTTGTTAGTCAATCTTAGAATTTCAAACAATTACTTACAAATTCCTTCTTGTAGGCATGAATGGTCAATGTGCCTTTCGTCGGGTGGGTTAAGTGTAGCAATTCTTCTAATTAGCACTCCTTTTTTCTGTATTTTCCTTGCTACAACAATGACTATCTCATGGGGACGAAGGGGGTCAAGGGGGCTTTCCCCACTGTGCCACTGCAAGGCAGGTCGAGGGCAGCGCCCTCATTTTTTTTTTTTGTAAATATTTGATTTTCGCACAATCTGGTGCATAAGATCACTGCCATTTTCATCTTTTTTACCCTTGTAAATCCACTAAGAAAATGCTGAAAATATGCTTTTCCCACTGAAAAAAATCCCACAAAAAAACTCAAATTTTTCCATCTGATCGGATCCCTTCCCAACTAGTCATCTGATGTATCATGTCACTCTTCCTCTATCTTCTGATGCAATATCAGGTCACTCTTCCTCTATCATCCAATACCATATCGGGTCACTCTTACTTTATTCTTTTCCAACTCCTCTGGTCGATCTTCTTTTCTTTATTGATGTTGTGGTCGGAGAAACCACAGTATCGAAATGACCAAGTCGATGTTTCGGATCCATCATCAGGACAATGTCGAAGGTGGAGAGAGTGAGAATCATCGATAAATACTGAAGCCGGGTAAAAAAGTCTAAGGTCAGCTGTAGAGACTAGGGTTTGCTAGGTTAAAAAAAAATTAATTTTATTTTAGTATCAAAGTGTGCGGAAAAGTTATTCTTTAAACCTATTTTTGGAAAAATATTCTCACTCTCTCCACCTTCGACGTTGTCCTGATGATGGATCCTGATATCGATCCAAAAAGTCGACTTGGTCATTTTGATACTGTGGTTTCTCTGACAACAACATCAATAACTAGCCACTATAGAAATTTAGCAACAAAAACTTCTTTTCTTTTTCGACGCTTCGGCTAATCAATCTTCTACTCTTTTCTGATGCCTCGGATCGATCTTCTTTTCCTTTCCGACACTTCAGCTGATCGATCTTCTATTCTTTTTCGAAACCTTGAATCGATCTTCTTTTCTATTCCAAGATGCCTCGAAGGGCTTCACCTGAGAGCCATTGGAAAACTTTTTTCGAGATTTCCTCTACTTAGAAAATTTCTGAATTTTCTTCTCATCTTCTTCTTTTTGCCTCCGTTTCGGCTCCCTTTCGGTGAGCCTTGCCAACACCTCAGCTCCATCTGGCCAAGAGCTCCGGCTCCTTCTAGCCAAGAAATTCGACTCTTCCCAATTGAGAGCTTCGAGTCCTCCCAGCTGAGAGCTTCAAATCCTACCAGCTAAGACTTTCAATAAAAATTTTCAAACTTAGGAAATTTTCAAAATTCTCTCCGCTTGGTTTCTTTACCGAATGGACTCAGCTCTAGAGTATCGGATGGGATTCTATCTAAGTCATCCAACATATCGAATCAAATTCATCCTATGTCATCCAATGTGTTTGTGTCAGAAACTGTTTCTAAGGCTAGGGAAACATGCTAACACAATCTCAAGAGTAAAATCAATTCAGACTAGGGTTTAGGGTTTTTGTTTTAAATATTTTGGTCATAAAAATCAAGAGCATATAGGGAATACATTCATCAGAAAAGCAATAACTGAATCAAACACAATCACTGATAAAGATGTATATATATCATAAAAGTCTAACAAAAAGCCTGCATTGAGGTTTACACAGAATGGACAAGCACTGCTAGAAAACACACATTAACCAGCACTGAAAATGTCAATAAAGAAGCTAAACAAGCTCACAGTAAAGCCAACACAGACAGAAAGTAGGGTAAAGAGTCATATATCCATAGTTTTATCAGTAACAGTACAAGAGAGTCACAACACTTATCTTTGAATAAGCCTGAAAGTATGATAGCCAACAGACCTCCTGATGCTCCAGAAAAATTAGAACCTTTACAATGCCTTTCAAACTCTCCTAAATAGCTATCCTCTTCCAAAAAAACAGTTAGGTTTTACCTTCAAAATTACCTCCATCGAATCCCTAAAGTAAGTAAGGTAAAAG
>LPNX010225277.1:3994-23944 GCA_001517045.1 Pseudotsuga menziesii
GGCCTTGGGTATTGTTTGAGTTGAGTTGGAAATTGCTTGACAGTGATGTCCTAGTTTTGATATTTTCCCTAGTTTCTCCAAATTGCAATATCACTTCATATATGAGTTTAGAATATTCGATAGCAGGTTGTGGATTTCTAATTTGATCTGCTTCTAGTATTGCACTAGAATCATGTAAGTTTCCACATCATTCCTGGGGCCATTGCCTTGAATCCTTTGGTGTAGCCAAAGGATTCTACCTAGGTGTGACGTGGTTGGAAAAATGCAAACCATCGAAGTAGAATATTGAGTCCACCTTATTCAATCTTGGTTGGTACGTCAAGTAGTGTTGTAGATCCTCTCGTGGTTGTAGTAAACCCCATATTTGAGTTTGGGAAGTTTAGGATTGATCTAGTAGTGTTTGGAGAGAGTTGGAAGCAATCAAGCTAGTTTTTTAAAGTTTTGAGTTAGTGTTCCTAAATCTCTATTTGGGTACATTACGGTGGTATCAGAGCATGGTCCTTTGCACCTTTGCATTGTGACCATCAATTGTAGAAATGAGGTTAGTTCCAGTGGAATATGTTGATTTCAAATAGTATGAAGAGGAAGAATATTTTTGGGAAGAAATAATATATATTGATGGAGGCCTCCAAGGAGACGAGGATGGTTACTTTTGTGACCAAATGTATAGTGAGGATAGTAGGAACAAAACTTCAATGGCTAGTACAAAAAAAGATTTAGCAAGGATACTAGAAGCATGTGAAAACATGACTCAATGTTATCAGGAGTATCTTGCTTTGAGGGAAGATTCTGGCCTAAGAATGTAGATGACTAATCATTGAAGATAGAAAAATCAAGTTGTTCTACCACTCCAAGAAAAGAGCAAGTAAAGAGAATTGGAAGTAAATATTTGTTGGATGCCAATGTTTCAATGATGATGAAAATTTTTGGATCTTCTTGAAGAAGGGATTGCAAGGATCTTGATCCTAAAGCTACCAAGGATAAAGATGCATCAATTCACTTGAAGGATAAAGAGAAAAAGTCAAATGCACTTTCTTTTGAAATCCGAAAGGAGAATGAGGCCAAAATTCCAACCTCTTCCCAATAACACGAGGATGTGGAGCAAAGCAAATCATCGGTGGAAGATTCAAGTCCTCTTATAGACCACATAGTGGTAGAGCATGCTTTCATCAATCCACTCCATGAAGAGGATGGAATTGAATAAAAAAATGTATGATAACCTTTCTGATTTGTATAGTAGACATACTTTGTTGTGTGACTATGAGGAAGCATCCCTTTTGCATGCAAATGATATGGAGGTAGAATATTTTGATTTTGATATTCAAAATGTAAGTGTTAAAGATGGTTCCATGTTAATGGAGGAAGACAATTAAAGTGATGAAGAAATAGATATGAGCTCACATGAGTTTCATGAATCCCCATGTGATGTACCATTGTGTGACTTCGAGAGCTATCTCTTAGTCACTGAAGAGAAGATGTTGCAAGTGTTGGTTAGACCAGACGGTGCACACAAAATTATTGAATATCTTATGTGGAGGACTCAGTTGGAGGAAAGACAAAGAGGCACAATTAAAGATGTTACTAGTGTCCAATTGTGAATAATAAAAGAATCATATGAAAAGATAAAATCAACTTACTTGCAACTATTCATGGACCAGGATCTTGCACTCAAATATGCAGAAAAAAGGCCATAAAGGTAGAGAATCTACACATGGAGTTGGAGAGATCACATCCTTCCTCTTACACCACAACCAGTCACATATATATGGATGGTAACACTCATTCTTTGATGGAGGAACCTCATGAGAGGTTTGAACATGGAGAGAAATCATATTTACAAGTGTTTGAGAAAAGCACTCTCATGGAGGATGCAAGCCAAGCACTTGATATATTGCAGAAATATTATATATTGCAGATTGATTAAAAGAAGGTAAAAAGGTTTAAATTTCTCACACATTGATTCACCCCCCTCTTAGTGTGGCCATTGTGCACAACAATTGGTATCATATTCAACCTTCATCACAAGCCTAGAAAGCTTGAAGGATATATGTGAAGACACAATGGAAGAAAAAATAGAGTCATCAAGAAATGACATTCCTATACTTGATGTGAGAGATTATTTCGACTGGAGGAGCAAGATGAAAACATATCTGAAGAATTTTGGCGTTTGGGAGATTGTGATGAATCCACCCACTCCATCAAATAAGAAGGGTAAATCCACTACACATAAGGAAGCAAAGAAGGACAATACTACATCATTGAAGTTCCTCATTGATGAACTTACCAGCTTAGTATAAGAAAGTGTAGGGGAGTACACTTCAGCCAAAGACCTATGGTTCAAGTTGGAAAGCGAGTATCAAAAGGCAAGACCATACACAGAAAAGATAGAATAGGAATCAGAAGACAAGCCCTTGGAAGAGGTAAATCAAGAAGAATACAAGCATGACTTAGGACTCCAGTAAAGGTATGGACATGTGTGGTTCTAATGATAACTTGTGTGATGAAATTGAGAAATTTCTTGCAGGTGAGGATGAAGGGCTATCAAAGGTTTCACATGAGATACATCTCACGTTGCTGAATATTGATCTCAAAGCCAACTTGGTCATGAACACAGTAAATCTAAACCATAGTGAATTCACGAAGTTCAAAAAGAAAATATTGGACTCTTTGAATGAATATCAACAAAGGACCATGACAATGAAAGTGTTGCTTGTAAATATCAAACACAAGAACAAAGAGTTGCAAGATTAGATGGAATTCAAGGACGTTGAAGTTGAACAACTAAAGACTTAATTGATCAGTCAAAAGGAAGAGCAAGAAGAGCATGCTGAAGAGCTTGAAGAAACTAGGGAAGCTAATCATGATATAAAGACTCAGCTAGAGGAAGCCAAGAGGATAAAATAAATCTTGAATCAACAGGAAGAAAAGGAGCAGACAATACAGATGCTAGAAATGGAGGCAGTTGGTCTTAGGAAGAAAGGTGAAAAGAACGATGCATTTGTCAAGTTCAAGGATAGTTCAGTTGTCCTAGATAAGTTCTTGGAATGCCAAAGATATCCATGTGACAAGACTGGTCTTGGTTATAAGAAGGAGAAAGAAAAAACTGAAGATGAAACTTCGTCTCCTAAGACTCTAGAAGCAGGTCCATTTACATCCAAAGTTGCTACTCATGCACCTGCACATGAAAACAAAGACTTTGGTATTTCAAGAATGCATCAAGAAGCAATATCTATTCCTTAAGGCAACCTGCGAAAAGAAACAACTCCAATGTGGAACTAAAGTCCCAGGTATGAAAGTGGATTCAATGGTTATTGTTATTTTTGTTCTAATTTTGGTCATAAAGTTGTGGATTGTAGACTATACAAAAGAAGAGGTGGCGGAAGTCCCAATGACTTAGTTAGATGTTGGACATGTTGCTGCCACATGGCATACATTAATATTCTACACCTACAGTGGGTTTGGTCACAAATCCCAAGAATGTGAAAGTCAAAGAAGTCAACTGAGGAACAATCCTTCCTACACATCAGCAAGAAGAACCAATGAACCTTAGAACAAGACCAATGCAAGAATATTTGATTATCAGAAGACAAAGGCCTATAGCCAAGGACAATCTCAGGCATGGAGACAGAAAATTGATCAAAGAAGTGTTGGAAGTTCCAACAGCACCATGTTGGTCACATTATTGCATATTGTCGTATGATGAGGGGTTATAGTTGCAGTGGCCTTCGACACAAAGATCAAGGTTGTTGGAGTACACAAAAGAAAACCATGAGAATTTTCCTATACATCTCATTAAGGAAAGCCAATACAGATGAAGGAACAAATGCTGAAAGGGTAGATGCCAAGGAGCAAGTATGGATGAAGAAGACCAAGCAGTTCCAAATAGGAGAAATTGATCATAGCAGGGAGGATGGTTGCCATATGGAAATCCAAGTGTAAGGTCTTTTAAATAACTTAGCACACCTTGAGTTCATGAGGTTTGAGGATGAACTCAAAGAAGAAAGGATGACTACTCTAGGCATATAGAAAGGGCCTAGGATCATGCATATTGATAGGGGGAGCAGTGATTTCATGTATATGTATGTGGACACCCTTTTTTCATTTATGCCAAAGGGGGAGAGATGAAGACTAAGGGAGATATGAAGACAAAAGGGGAGCATGCTCATAAGGGGAGCATGAGTTGTTGTCATCAATGAAAAAGGGGGATATTTTGGATGAAATTGTCATTAATGCCAACATGGACTTGCAGTGGACCCATAGGTTGTCATTGATGCCACCAAGTACCACCTGCAGTGCCTTGGACCCATTACAGAGTGGGTTTGTGCCTTGCAGTGCCTTGGACCCCTTACAGAGTGGGTTTGTGCCTTGAAAAACCTTGTACCCATTTGACAAGGTCCTTGTACCCACAAGGTTGGATCTTGAAGCCACCACCTTGCTGAAGATGCTGAAGACCCTGCTAATGGTGTTGAAGACCCTGGAGATGGTTCTGAAGCCTTTAATGGTTGGAGAAACATTAATTCTGTGGTTATTCATGCTCTAATGGTGTCACGGTACGCTAAGAGAAGGTCTAGAAACCCCACAAGTGATGTCATGATGGATCTTGACCTTTGGAGGTCTCCTGGTGTGGTTGAGGTGGTTGAAGAAACCTATGAAGCCCCTTTCTTGATGAAGAATCCCTGAATAATCCCTTGGACCCACATTTGATGGCTTAATGGTCCTTAAAGGTGATGATGTGGTCATTAGTGACTTGATGAATACTTGGAACTCTTGATGAAGATCTTGATGCTAGTGTATCTCTTGTCGGGGTCATGGAACCCTTGGAGATGGTCATTATGCATGAGAAGGTTCGACACCGACATATATGGTGACATGATGACCCTTGGACATTATATGATCGTTGATGGTGCATTTGGAAATGATTTGTGTCTTGGAATCCACACATATGGTGTTTTGTAATCCCATGATTGTTGGAACCTTTGATATGATGAAATATTTGGTCATGATGCCCTCATCACTTGGCAATGGACCCCTATGCGATGGCCTTGAATTCCATGGAAAGTAGCTTGTTTAAATATTATATGACATCTTTGAAAGAGTCCTTGAAACCCTTGCATGTGGTGCCTTGGGCCTTGAACCCGCACACTTGGTAGCTTTTTGATGGTGATGTATGGTCCTCTTTGTATTTATATGGCTATTGGGATGTAGATGGAGGTAGAGACCATGGACACTCCTTGCTATGTTGGAAAAGACTTTGAAACTCTTGTAGTTGGTGGTATGGTCTTTGGCACCCTTATGTGTGGGGTCTTTAACGTCCTGAACATATTGAATAATTTAAATACCAAGAATTTTCAAATAAACCCATCATAGGGAGATAGTCATCATCAAGTCATTTTCGTTGATATGTGGAGCATATTCTAAATCCTTACAGTTGAAGAGATATGAATTTTTTAAGTTGGTGTACCCCACCTTTTTAGGTTAGCCGACCAAAGAAAAGAGAATTTAATCATATGTAATTTTGGATTGCATGTCAACCCAGTTTGATGTACTTAATTTCCTCCAAACCCTATATAAATAGAATATCAAACATTTCATTTGTTCATCAATCAAGTCACTCTTTGGTATTCAACTCTTGGAGAAAAGTGTGAAACTTTGTGGAAGATAAATTTTTCGGCATCTTCAATAAAATTGACATAACTTTCTCATACGAAATCATAGTTACAAAATTCTTGGCTCGTTGGAAATCTTGTTATGAGGGATATGTGGTGACATGATCTAGAGTTTATTTTGTTTTTTCTATTGTTTCTTCATCTTTTGATCTTTGAAAATGTATAGTTCATGCTTCTAGGTTTCTCTTGTGATGGCACATGTCTCTCATGAATAGAGTTCATCTTTGATCTTAGTATGTGAGCCTCTATATTGGTATATATATATTTGAATTCATTATGGAGGCTATGATAATGATGTTGCATACATTTATGCTATTATATGATACACTTTATGATGACAATGCATGTGATAACGATGTACACTCTATGATGTTGATGCACTCCTATACAATATGATGTACATGCATACCATAATGTGATGATGCTCACATATGCACTATGATGTATACTTGATGTTGATGATGCATAAATGATGCACACTAAGATGATGATGATGTATATTTGATGATGATGATGCATACCTATGATGATGATGCATGACGATGCATTCCTTATGATTAGTGAAAGCAAAGTAGAACTACTTGATGAGTGAGTGGGTATGCTGAGGCGTACAAGGATGTACATGAGTAGACCTGGCAATGTTGAAGCAATGATGAGCATAAGACCAACAGGATTGACCAGAGATTGATGAGCAGAAGACCAACAAGATTGACTAGAGATTGATGAGGAGATTTACCAGTGATTTATGAGTAGATTAACCAGAGATTGATACTTGTAGATTGACCAGAGATTGATGAGCAGTGTTGACCAACAGAGTGATGAGCAGAGATTGATGTGTAGAGAAGATGTTGGTTGTGTACTAGATCCATATGATTGCTTGCAAGAAGAATCTTGCACTTGAGGATTGGACTCCTCAAACCCTTCTTAGTTGGATCTAAGAAAACCAGGTTGGGTCATGTTATGAGAGTTGTTGCTCTTTTCATCATTTGGTGCTGATTGTAATCGAGAATATTGTTGTCTTCCATGTAGAATAAATAAATATCGAAATTCCATATATTCTTGTGTCTCTTTTGATGTGATGTTTTTTCTTATGAGTCACAATTGATTCAACTGAAGAATATGATTATGTGATTAATGCTTGATATACTTTGATTGATTAAAAGAAGGTAAAAATGTTTAAATTGATCACACACAGATTCACCTCCCCTCTCAGTGTGGCCATTCTGTACAACACAACCTCTCTTACAGATCTTTATATTTAGAGTTTGAATAAAGGAAAAGGTTATACATTCGTTTTGGGAGCACTATTGGCCACACTAGAACCCTCTTCACTTCTCCATCCTTCATTCTTTTGCCACCACCATAATTCATTGATGAGGAGAGCATTGCAACCTATTACATCTCTACCATTATGGTGCAAACAATCTCTTAGTAGCATGCACTAGATTTAATTATGCTTTATACTAGCTCTTCATTTCTTTGGATGCTATTGGTTAATTACTGCTAAATGTTTGGTATTTTTAGCTTGTTTTGATTTATCCAAAAAAATCAGTCGAGATGCAATTTCGTTCAATCCATCTCATTTGCTTTTGGGTCATATTCTTCTTTAGGTCATGTTCTCAACCTTTCAAGCTAAGTATTTTGAAATAATTCTCGTTCTTCAACTTGTATAGGACACTTGATGAGGGAGATTTAGCACAATGTTTTTTCTAACTTGCTTACATAAACTTGCATATCAAACTAAAGTGCGCGACCTCGATTAATATAACCCTTAGGTTTCTAGAACGAAAATTCATCTAACTATAATGGGACATAAATTATAAATAGTCTCTAAAACTAAAAATAGTGTAGTTTTATTTTTTTAAACATTTATTAAAAATTACATAAATTGTTTTAATTTAATTTAAGATATAAAAAAAATACTTTATTTTAACTTAGTTTAAGATATAAAAAAATACTTTTAATTAATGCATAAAAAATTACTTATCTTTGTAAACGCATCGTTCACAACTTTATTTTTAAAAACTAAATCATAAATAATATAAGCACGCTATAACTCATTTAACTTTGCGTTATAAACTCCACCCAAAGAAATACTTTGTATAATTAAATAAACATTAAAAAAATGGTTGAAAAGACTCAATATAAATCTCTCTCTACAAAGTCTCTCTTTGAATTCCTTAATTTATACCGTGTAACGAGTGGACGAAATATTTAATTGGTATATGAATGAAAGAAACCAATATATTATTTTTAAAATATATATTTCATTTTTTAAATATACATGGGAAGGTTGACAAGTTAGATATTTTTTTAATAATCAAATTTAAAGATGGATTTTTAGTAACAAATAAACAAAATAAAATATTTATCATATTTTCTGAACCTCTTAAATATTAAATACGAATGTGTACTTTCATATTTTGGATAAACATATAATGGAGATATAAATTTAAAAACAAATTAAAATAATTATTAAAATGATAATTATATAGTAATTGTATGTTTTTTTTTTGACCAAAACTGTTGGGTAGATTAATAGAGATCCGGAAAATCAGCTTCCGGGGGCTGTATTACACTGGGAGATTCCCTGAGCAAGACAGAGGGATCTGACAAGAGAAACAGAGACCAATGTTGACCAGAATTGACACCAATTGGAGTCCAGCTGTTGCAAGGACTTACCTACACGATTACAACACATCTTAACGGCTGACATAGCATAGGAACAGAGGAAACGAGCTCAGTTTCAATGGAGTGAGCTTCAGAATTGTTTTATTAGGAATCCATCTTGAACTTCTGACAGGCGAGCTCCCATCCTGTAAAACTTCGACCAAAGTCTCCAAACAGGTTCGCTGCCTCTTTGATCTGGGAGAAAGAGTCTTCTTGTATGTCAGCAAATCCTTCTGAATCGTATTCAAACTGTTCTTTGTACCCATCCGATCCAAAGGAGAGCAGAGGCAATATGCCCGACTCTTTATTATGAGGCTGGATCTTTCCTTAATATTCCAGATTGCCCACACGATTTTCAAAAGACAAAGTTCATAGATGGCAGCCGCAGAGTCACCGCCGAGAGGAAAAAGGTAGTTAACAGTAAGAGCGTAGCTGATAGCTGGGTTTGAGATGGAGCCTGAATGAGCAAGACAGCCTCGGACTTCCCTAGGGCAACGAACAGGCCTTAAAGCCCAAAGGACCGCGAGAAAGAAGTTGAAAAGCAGGATGCCAATACAGAAAATGCAGAGAACCATGAGGTCACGTTCAGGCAAGGAAGAATCACGGGAGGTTGCAGGAGGAGACATTCCCATTGATTGAGATGATGCTCCTGCTCAGGAGCGAGGCGTGATTGGCTTCAAGATCAGCTTCCTTGTTAAGATGGCGCAGCACGTGAAAGAAGCTTATGGTTTGAAACTTGCCAGTTAAGATTTGAATTTTCTGGGCGATCCTCTTCATGTGGATGCTGGGAGGACTAGACTTCAATCTCATGGCCTGAATCACCAATTTGGAATCCCCAAAGACTAGGATATTTCGGATGTTAAGACTTATAGCTTGCCTGAGTCCCTGCCACAGAGCATGAAATTCAGCAAAATTGTTAGACTCCACTCCTAGCCCCCAAGCAAAGGAGGAATGAATGGAACCTGAAGGCATGAGGATCACTCCTCCCCCTTCGGAGGGGCCTGGATTGCCCTTAGAGGCACCATAAAAAAACAGACAATGAACCTGCAACGAAAGTCTCCAATTTAGGAAATCTGCATCTTCCATTCGAATTTCCCAGTCAGTAAGATTTGGAGGTCTGGTAATGGGGGTTTTATGAGCACTAGAGGCGAGTCCAGATAGCCATGTAGCTTCTCTGTCCTCTAGAGGCCTAGCATTCTCGAGATCAGGCTTGTGGTCCAAGGCTTTTCCAAGGAGAGCTTTGGCTCTCATCGCTATCCTAGAAGGAGTGCTCTCCACATCTCTGAACAGACGGTTGTTCCTTTCGAGCCAAAGTTTCCAGAAAATGAACTTAGGGAGAAGCATCCATGCAAATTTGAGGAGGTCTTTTTTGGAAAGCTGAAAGGGGGAGCAATCAACCCATCTGGTAAACAGATCTGCTGTTAACTCCGGCAAATTAAAGTTAGGAGGATTCAGAGGAAGAGCTTCTTTCCAGACTTCTTTGGAGAACGGACAGGACAGCAGAAGATGGTCAATATTTTCTTCATCATTCTTGCACAGGGAGCACCTTGAGGGGCCTTCCAGGCCTCTCTTACGAAGATTTTCCGTTGTGAGAATACTTCTATGAACCACATTCGAGCAAAACAGATCAACTTTCAGAATGGACTTGGAAGACCAAACGAAATTCCACTGGATCGGATTGGGGGCTACGTGAGGAACCGTCATTAAGGACCGGTAGCCTTCAGCCACTGTAAAACTTCCAGATTTGGATCCCCAGCCTCTCTTGTCACAGGCAGCTTGATTTAGGGGGGATTTACCTTGCAGAAGCTTGGACAGAAGTTTGGCTTCCTCGTCAAGTTCGTTGGGGAGGTTTGCATACTTCCAATCAGTCCAGTTTTTTTCATTGTCCCAGGCTGAAAGCTCCCAAAGAGTGAAGATATGCTGATCTTTGAGCCACTGTCTAATATTTTGAATTCCAGGATTATGCCCCAAAGGCTCTTCCCCGAGGATGGAATCTTCCCACAAATTATTTTTTTTCCCGTTACCAGGTATCCAATACAATAAAGATCTGAAATGAACCAGGGCTTTGAGACAGAGCTTATATATTGGAGAGCCAATTTTGCTGGGAGGATTTTTGTCAAGGCAGCGAATTCTCTGGCCAGAGAAATATTTTTTCCACAGAACCTTTTTGCTCCAGCTAGTCTTCCCGGACGCAATCTGCCAGAGAATTTTGGTTCCCATGGCTAAATTCTGAGCATGAATACTTCTGATTTGGAAGCCTCCTTCTCTATAGGTCCTTTGAACTTTGTCCCAGCTGACCAGATGGGGCTTTTTCAGGTTTCCTTTCCCCCCTTCCCACAGGAAGTTTTTGAAGAGAGTTTCAATCTTGCTGATGATAGAAGAAGGGGCCAGAAGAATAGAAGATTGATAAATAGGGATATTGGACAGAAGGGATTTCAGTAAGACAAGTTTCCCTGCTAGGGTGAGCCAGCTCGCCCCCCACTTTTGGATCTTAGCTTTTAAATTTTCAACGATGGGGTTCCAATTCTTAGTTTTGATGGCAGATTTAAAAATCGGGACACCTAGATAAGTGAAGGAGTCCTAGTTCTGGAAGCTTTCCATTTCCAGAGCTCTAGAGGTTCTTCCTATTTCTTCCACAGAGCTGTTCCAGCAGTAAATTTTGCTTTTTTGCAGGTTGATCTTGCTTCCAGAGATCTGAAGATAGATATTTAGCTCCTTCTTGAATGTCTTTGCAAATTGAACACCAGCTCCTCCCAACAACAGTGTGTCATCTGCGAATTGGGAATGATTTATGTCCTTTACATTATGGGCCATGCGGAGCCCAGGCAGAGAAAGGTCCTGCTGACAGTTGTTAAGTTGGAAGCTGAACACAGATGCCTGGATGGCATATAGAAGCGGAGACAAAGGGCAGCCTTGGCGCAGCCCTCTAGAAGCTTGGAAAAAATTGGTTGGCCTTCCATTGACCAAAGGGGCAATCCAAGGAGAACAGATACATCCTTTGATCCAGCCAATGAGCTCAGTGGAGAAACCAAATTTCTCCATAACAGCAAAGAGGAATTCATGATTTACTCTGTCAAAGGCGTTGGCTAGATCTAGTTTCACAACCATGCCTTTCTCTTTTCGGAGGAAGCTGGAATGAATAGCCTCCTGAACAAGGATAACATTATCTAGAATTTTCCTTCCCTTTATGAAACCTCCTTGGTTCTCAGGGATTATTCTTGGCAGAATTTTTTTTATCCTGTTGGCTATAATCTTAGTAACCAACTTGTAACCAGTGTTGCAGAGGGAGATTGGCCGAAATCTTGAAAAATTTGAGGCTCCTATCTCCTTCGGGATCAAGGCCAAGAAAGAGGAGTTTGTGCTCCCGCCCAGCTTATGATGGATTTGAGAGTTCCTAACCATCTTCAGCAGATCATATTTGATGATATCCCAGCAGCTGGAGATAAATCTGGCTGTGAAGCCATTAGGCCCAGGGGCACTATCAGGTTTCATATGGTCCAGTGCTGACTTGAGTTCTTTCATAGTCACTGGTGTAGCAAGGGTGTTATTGACAGAGGCTTGAACTAGAGAAGGGACCAAAGATATGGGGTAAGCATTGGAGTCAATGAGATCAGCAGTAGGAGCAGTGTAAAGATCATGGAAATGGGAAAAGGCAGCCTGTTTAATGCCTTCAACATCTTTAATCAAGTTATGTTGATGAGTAATTTCCTTCACGGATTTGAAATTTCTCCTTGCTTCAGCTTGTTTATCAAAGAAAGAAGTGTTTTGTCACCGCTGGCTAGCCAAAGATTCCGAGATTTTTGGCGCCAATAATCTTCTTCGTCTCTGCATGCTTTATAATAGGCTTTCTGAAGGTTACTTTCTTCCCGGATTATGCTTTCAGTGATAGGGACAGAATCCATGAGGATTTGATGATTTTCCAAGGCAACCTGGCTATCTTTCCTGCAAGAGATTGGGGAGGGGAGAGACTTGGCCCAGCTCTTGAGATCATGTTTAAGCCTTCTAAGATTTTCTTCCCAGATAAAGGAGGGGTTTCCAGTGACTTTTTTGCTCCAAGAGCTAGTGACAATATGGTAGAAGCCCTCTTGATGGATCCAAAGGGGACTGAACCTGAAAGGGATGGGGCCAAGATCTTCCTCAACAGAGAGCTCAAGGAGGATTGGTTTATGATCGGAAATATAGTTGGGAAGGATTTTGGACGAAGCATGAAGCCCTAGGTTGAGGAAGGAGGAATGGATTAGAAACCTGTCTAGGCGGGCCGCAATGTGCCCTGGCCCTAGTCTTTTGTTAGTCCAAGTAAAGTTACCTCTAGAGGGTTTTATGTCAACTAGATCCCATCCTAAGATGATGTCTTCGACCCATTCCTGAGAAGGATCACGGACTATGGATCCACCTTTTTTCTCATTTGCTGCCAGAGTGACATTAAGATCTCCAGCTATGATAATGTTTCCTACTCTTTGGAGGCTTAAGAACGTTCCAATAGAATCCCAGCAAGCTTTTTTTTCCGCTAACAAGATTGGAACATAGAGATTAAACATACTTATGATAATGACCTGAGTCTTTGTGGATGAGGTTGGTGTAGATCCAGTGCGTAGTATTGTGAACAGAGATTATCTCATATTTGGAGGAGTCCCAGAAGGTGGCAAGTCCTCCTGAGGCTCCCCTTGAGCTGACAGCTGTTCCCAGGCCTTTCTTCCAGAA
Organism: Pseudotsuga menziesii; assembly: GCA_001517045.1. Lineage (NCBI taxonomy): Eukaryota > Viridiplantae > Streptophyta > Pinopsida > Pinales > Pinaceae > Pseudotsuga > Pseudotsuga menziesii. The sequence continues at coordinate 17,032 of LPNX010225277.1, forward strand.
AATATTTCCTACATGGAGGGCAGAGCTATCCTCCATTTTTGTCTCCTGAATAAGTAGGATCTCTGGCTTATTGATTCTTACTAGGTCTTTCATTGCTTCAACTTTCTGCGGACTGCCAAGACCTCTACAGTTCCAGGAGATGTACCGCATTATTTACTTTTGGAGGGGACGGCCCCTTTAGAGGGCTGGCCATGCTTGGATCTTGTGTTCACCATAGCTTTGAGAGTTAGCTGGGATCCTTGCAGAATATCTGCATAAGATCTTTCTCCCTTTGTTTTTTGTTGGATTTATGGCCCCTTGTCTTCTTGATTGGGGTAGCATATGAGCTTCTGGACTCGGAAGATCCATCATCATTGTCTCCTCCTGGATCAAAGTCCATGGCTGATGGATCTGCTTCTACATCTCACGAATCTCCATGGGTAGAGGAGCTTCTAACTAATGGGTTTGCAGGTTCTGGCTGGATTTCTCCTGGCTCCAATGCATTACCTCCTTGACTGTCTTGTGTTTCCTCTGGGATAGCAAATTTAGTGGCCGAGGATTCTTGAATAATAATAACCGGAGGAACTTCTGGGGCGTTCGTAGAAGGGGGGATTTCTCCATGGGCCGCAGTAATTGGCTGCTTAGACAACGCTGGAGAGTGGACGGGATCCTTCGGAGGAGCTTTGGGGTCGGATTTCAGAGCATTGCTAGGGCCTCTTTTTTCGATTGGCTTGCTGGGGCCCTTGCCTTTTTTGACCCTCTGCCAACCTTCACCTTCTTCTTCCGTCTGTGCTTTTGGGCAATTGCGCTGGAAATGGCCATGCTCATGGCAGAGCCGACATTTAAACGGTAATTGTTCATAATCAAGTTTCTGGAAATGGCACCATGATCCTACAGAAAGTTTGACGGCTTCTGGGAGTCCCACCTCCAGATCAACTTCAACACATATTCTAGCATAGGAGTACTGGCCTTTATTCTCTGCTTTGTCAATGAACCGGCCTAGGGCATTTCCTATTTTTTCTAGGGCCTGAAAGTCCCAGCAATGGATCAGGAGATTGGGGAGCCTTACCCAAACCGGGACCTCTTTGAGGACATCAACTGTAGGGTCAAAGTCCAGAGTCCACCTGTTCAGATAAAGTCCTTGGGAACCCATGAAATAGGGGCCACTTCGAAAGATGAGATCACGATCCTCTTTTGAGATGAATTCAAAGACGAAGAATCCTCTGCCAACCAAGTAGCAGGTGACACTGTTCTTCAGATGGGGTCTCCAATTACGCTGAATCCAATAATCTGTGGTTTTGGGAGAGGGCCAAAGCCCCATGAACTGGCCAACCAGGCCTCTTTCAGCTAGTGCCAGGGCGATTTTAATGGAATGCTCCTCAGGCAAAGCAATTTCTGGAATTGAGTCAAGTTTTTTAACAAATTTCGGGGCCTCTTTGGTTGCCAGATTCTTTCTAGAAGGAGCTAACAGCTTGCTGAAGGCGTCTGCTGCAGAAAGAGAGGAGGAGGGAGGGGGATCCCCTCCCCCTGGACCAGCCATGGCGGCGGGCTAGAGCATAACGAAACCCTAGAGGAGGGCAACGCGCAGCCTATCGGGCATCTTCAGATCGCAGTCAGTCGTTCCAAAATCTCGGTTCCAATTTTCGAGTTTGATCAGCTTTGGATAAGAGTATATAGTAATTGTATGTTAACAAAACAAAATTTTTAATATTTAAATTATTAACTATTAACATAAAAATATAATAAAGTTTTGTGGGTTAGTTCAAGTGGTTGAAAGTTGGCTAAGTAGTTAAGAGTTGTTTATGCTAGAAGAAGGTTTTGGGGTCAAATCCCCTCAAATATAAATTATATAAAAAAAATCAAATAACTTGATTGGAAGAAGATATTCTTACATCTTTTGCATGTTTTGAGAAAAACACAAGCAAACTAGTAGAATCTAAAGAAATTCCTCTTCAAAATCAGAAATAGAAATTGCATCTCAAAAAACAAAGAGGCACCTTAATAAAGAGGTCATCTTGGAAGAGTTTCCTCTTCTTAAAAGTTAGAAACAATTTTTTCATTCAAATAGCTTGCAAATTCAACCCTTCCTTATTTCAATCTCCATTATCTTATACAAAGGAGAACTCCATTCATGGAATTGATTTTGCTTATACTTTTTCCATTCTTTCCACCACTCCATGAAGCTGCTTTCTTTCAGAAAGATTTTGGAAGAAATATTGCGATCGTTGATAATCTTTGTCATATAGCCTTTAAACATTTCAAGACTTTCTAGTTTTTGGTGTTGTCCTTGTTTCAAATTTTCCATGTTTTTCAAAGCCTCTTCTACGTATACCCACAAGCATGAGTCCTGAGTGAGGGATGCAAGCTTTGTGTGAGATTTCTGATTTCCTGAACTACAAGCAGCTTTTTGTTTCTCTTCCATCCATTTTTGAAGAACTTTATGACGGTTGAATCTTCCATCTAAAATAAAATTTTCATTGGGATTAATCAAATAATAATGTGCAATATCCAACGGCTTTACTAGTCTGCTATAGGTATTTAGCTTTACCCTATGCAAATTAGCCCTGATATCTTTCCTGTCACGTTTTTTTTTTTAAGAATCATAATATGTAATGCCATCTTCTTTCTCAAAACGATCTTTATAGCGTTCAAGCTCTGCCATAATGTATTGTTTCTTGTTTAATTCAATTGGTAGCTCAACCACGTTTGTGTTGTGCTTGTTTTCAATATCACTTGCTATTTGTAGGGCAATTGATGCATTATCATTCTGCATAAAATGGATATCATCAATTCAATAACATTTTTCAGAGAATAAATTTCAGAAATGTAGATAAAAGTCAATGTCAAATTACAATTTAAGATCTAACTCTTAACACAATAAAAAAACTAGCAAAACTTTTACTTCCAAACAAGTTGAGAGGATAGCTTTCAACATTTTTTATTTTGTTCTTATCTTAGTAAAAAATTATGAATCAGGTTTTGCAATTCTCCTACAGTTATAGTCCTTTCTACGACATAATTCAAAACAAAACCATATTCTATATGCTCTGAAAAACACTCATGTACAATATTATCATAACCTTTTTCATAGCTTTGCATTGTGAAATGAAGAACTTTCAAAATTCAAAATGGTCTCAAAATTATTAGTACAAGTTACGCCCTTGCTTGAACAAAACATGTAAGTGCCGAAAGGTTTGTATGGGCTTCTCTTGATAAACCCAACCAACAATGGACCTGCGACAACATTTCTGTAAATTAACACCAAATTGAAGAAGCAGGTCAAAGACCAGTTTCTTGGATTTATGTAAATTAGCACCAAACTGAAGAAGCAGGTCAACGACCAGATTCTTGGATCTGCCTTGGCTGGGCTGGATCAAACTCCAGTTACTAATTACTAATGATTGATATCAACTCCTTTAAACATTTAAAAGTAAATGATATCATTTTATCTTTTCATAAACAAAAATAGTAATACAGAGCTTACTATACTGAAAACCCCAACGTATTACTTGGGATATCCTCTAGAATCTGCTCAGTCCAAAGGGACGTTAATCCTACAAACCTTCCAATTACATATAAAAAAATTGAATATATTAAGCACTCCATATGCTTAACATGCATGGATTTTATGACTCTGAATTTGAGGGTATGCAGAGCACCTTGAATCAAACCCATTGAAATCAACACCAAGAATAGAGATAAATTTACTTGAAAATCTATTCCAACCTCAAACAGAATCTCTATTTCACCCATAAATTCCAATTTTCAGGCAAATAGCTCATTAAATTTTAAAAAATGCAACCGTTCACTTTCAAAAGAAAAATCTAGTAAAGCTCAATTCTTCACAGAAAATAATTAATTTTCAGTATGACATAGAAGCTTCTATGAAAATGTAAAAAAAACAAACATATGAAAATGATTTTCCAAGCTCATCCTTACAGCGGGGTAGACAACTCTGCTTCCATGTTCTCCTATTGTTGCGTGTTGTGATTTGCTTCACAATGCGTGTTGTGATTTACTTCGCAATGCATGATGAAGTGGGAGGAAATTGTGGTTGTTGTTGCTTATCCCAACGCCTCCCATATTTAATGTTGCGATGGGAAAATGATTATAGATGAAATTTGAAAGTTAGATAAATGATCAATTACATACATTTTATTAGATAAATTAATGAAGTAAAATTGATTGGTTTTTTTCAATTGGAAAAAATTCATAATCTTTATTTTAGAAAATATTATATATTTTTATAATCTTTATTCTAGAAAAGATTATATTTTTTTTAGATGTCTTCATGAAACATTAGTCAGCATATCTAAAAGTGACATCTAACCAAAGTCCAATCTTTGATCTTTCAAGATACATCTTTCCAGAATTTACAAACACCAAAACAAAGTTTTACACTTCATACATTTTTACATTTTGGTCATATATCTTTAGAACCCTCTTATTACCTTCTAACATAGCAGCACTTGAATTTTCCATCTCATCCACCAAACTATTTCTCTAGCTATAGACATGATTAACAACCATACTTTCCATCACATCTTTCAATCTTAGAGTGTCTTCAAGAAGATCCTCTTCTTGTACATTATGAATCCTATTTTATCCTATAATCCACTTAATAATGATTTGTGAATCAACAAAGATCCATACCTGATTTTCCATGATTTTCCATAGCCAACCATAAAAGTAGCCTTAAAGCACTCAATTTTGCAAAATTATTTGTACCCAACCAAAGGCCTCCTTTAAAGATGTACCAATGCATGTGAGAAATATAGAGTAAGCCTCCTGCACCACATCTCTTGGGGTCTCCTTGATCTTCTCCATAAAAAAAATCCTAAGGTATGTTGTGATCAATTTCTTCCTCAATCACCTGTCTTATTTTGATCTTCACACTATTTTGTGGATAATAACTGATTATGCATAAACTTTGTAATGCACATTTTCTAGGCAAGACAAGTGATTCCTCAAAATAGATTGCATTCCTAGAAAGCCATATATCCCAAGCAACAATTAAAGGAAGAGATCTAATACCTTTGAGATCATCATTTGTGCTCCAATCCTTTAGACACTTTTCCACTGAGTCTCCTTTCCATAAATTTGATAGATTTAGCTTCTTTTCAATTTCAGACCAAACAATCCAGTATAACAACACTCAACCAAAAAGTGAAAGTTTGATTCCTCCTCATTTTGGCACAGATGGCATCTGCCAGGCCCCTCTCTTCTTTTGCTTTAGAGTGGTATACCCATGATCCTAGAAGGACTCAATCATATGAGAAGGAAGAGTAAATCTCGGATTGCACCCCACCCAGGATCAACACCCACATGCACAAATAAACCATCACTAACCTTCCAAGATAAGCTCGATTCAATAATGTCAAAAGACTAAATAAATAACTTCCTTCTAGCCTAATCATATGTAGTGGGGATTTCTCCCCTACTACGTGCAAAAACACCTACCCTAGATAGTCCAGATCATAGGGTATAGTTCAGTAATGAAAACGAGAAACAAGAACATCAATAATAATATTTTTAATTTTTTTTTCAAATATATTCTACTAACTAACAAACACAAAAGCATTCATACCTTTTTTTGTAATGTGGGCCACCATAGTTGCTCGAGGAAATGTTCCTGCAGCTCAACAGTTTGGGTCTCCAATCTCTTCCACGAATGGTTGTCAAATAGGTAATGGATTCAAATGGGTATGTATCTAGATCAACATACATCGTGGGAGACGATACGACAAGATATGGGAATAATGGTAAAAAAGTGTGTTTCTGGAATGGCTAGAAAGTTCAAGAATGTTTGTGAGGAGACCTTCACAATGCATTTATAGGATGGTCCAAGGTTTTTTAACCCATGGTATTTTATTGTCCATGGTATTTATCTATGGTTTTTGACCCATTCTCATTTTTAGGGTTTTTTGTCCTTTTTGGAGAGAGGGGATAAATCACAATAAATGCGCAACTTGCTTTCATTTATGGGGAAGGAATAATAATGTTTTGGACCATATTTAGTGGAAATTTAGTTGGGAAGGTCAAAATAGAGGGAATAATGGTGGGAATATGATGTATGATTCTGGTTTAGACCATGGGGAGCCAGGTGAACATTTTTTGTTGTTAACAGATTACCCCTGATGTGTGAGGGAAGGAGCTCATCCTATGGCTGATAGACATCATAGGATCACAGGAAATGGTGACAACGATGGACAGACTGTAGAGGGGGTGGAGTCTCCTCATTCGATCTATGGTGACATTTGGTTTGTATTAATTCTGAAAAATGGAAGAGATGCATAGAATCTCAGACATGTATATGGACGAGGCGGGAATACCCATGCTCGTAACAATGTCTCAAAAATAAAATGGGGATCAAGGATCAAATAATGGGAGCTAATCAATACATATACAATTGGTGATACATAATGGTGGCCTCAATTAGAGGATGAATACAAATACTGATATGAAGAACTGATACATAGGAACAATGGCATTCTTATAGAATGAAATACCATAACAACTAATGCTCTGTTGGATCTAGAGATGTACATATATGTATGGACTCAATGACTTACAGTTAGAAGCTCTGCGGTACAATAAGTGGCATCAAGTACTGGAGATATACAAAAGCATGAAACTGGGGGGATTCGAGCTGAGAGCTACCGCGATAAGGCTATACGATAATGTAATTGCCAAGTTTAAAAGCAATGAGGGGTGGTTGAAAGAGATTAAGTGTAATATCGGAGTTAAGCAAGGTTGCCCCCTCTTTCCTACCCTTTTTGGCATTTACATTGATAAGTTAGAGGGTTTTTTAGAAGAAGCAGGTTGTGCTGGTACAATCTTAGCTGGAATAGTCATCATCCTTCTTCTTTATGCTGACGATATTGTCCTTCTGGCAAGGTGTTCTTCTGATCTTGATAAGCAGCTTCGACTCCTC
>LPNX010225295.1:4016-35904 GCA_001517045.1 Pseudotsuga menziesii
GACCAGGTAGGGTACATTTTAGTAGCATGTCCTTGCTTCTCGTGCATAGAACATCATTGTTGGTTGACCTTGGGTGCATTGCTAGTGCTTGGTACCACGAGGGATTTCAACTTAGGTTTCTTGATGCACACAATGCTCGATATTATCAAGTCAATGGTGGTTGCATCACATGTGGAAGTGACCCTATAGGCATTTCTTTGGGTATTCTCAAAGGAATAATGAACTAAATAGATATAGTAAATATAGTGTATATGTGTAGTGATATACAATGGAAAAGATATATAATGTCAACATGATGGCACAGGATTGAGCCAAATCATCCACAATGTTGTAGGGATAGGGTTTTTAGCCAAAACAACCATCATTTCCTTCTCATATATAGAGGCATATAATTCTTACCAGAAAGGGATTTGCTCATGGACACAAAGGGATGTTCATGTTTAAAGAGAACACCACCAACTCCATTATCGCAAGCATCACTCTCAATAGTGAAGGGCTTGGAAAAATCTGGCATGTGAAGGTTGCAATGAATTAAAGATCCAAGGGAATAGTTGAGACCACTAAAGGTTGTATCTGAATGTACCTAATAACAGCACTCACAACATAGGATATGTCTCGTCTCGAATATGTGAGATACAGAATCTCGCTACCACTACACCCCTAGGTGCATCCACACGGTCCGAACCATGGCACAGGGATAAGTTTAAGGGGATTTGAACATAAGAATTTCCATTTACAACCATTTAAAACATTTCAATGTAAACTTCATAATGCTTAAATATATTTACAATTCTAAACTTTTGTGTATTTATGTATATTTAAACATTTAAACTTCATGGCAATTTAACACAATTCATTAAGAGTGAAACTTTAACTAGAATAGAAAATGCTCATCTCGGAGTTTAATTCAAGTATTCATTAATCGTTCATATAAGAATGGACCTAACTTAGTAACATAGTCAATGTAACTCATATTAGTCCCAACGTTACAATCATAAGACAATGGACAGAAGTTCCACTTTTAACAATTCAATTTTTTATTATTTGTTAATACTAGAGTATAACTTTTATTTTAAATGCAAAAAAAGTTTAACTTTATATTAAGAAAGTTTAAGTTAGTAGAGTATACAAAAAACTGTATTCAAGAATACCCTTTTAACTGAGTGACATCAGCCAGATAGGATCAAATACTAGAGCATTTACATCCTTACTATAATCAGATTAACTTCCACCTAAAATATCATAAAAATACCATCATGGTGATAATGTATATACTTAACATGCACATAAGAGCCAAAATGTATAAGGATAAAAGAGGTAGAAAAGCTCATTATTTTACCAATCTTCCTACCCTGGAGAGAGAAGAGTTGTGCCAAACCTCATAATGGATGAAGCCATCCATATCACGTATCCCCACCTTTGATAGTCTATCACTAACATCATTATATTCATAATAAATTTGTTGCAAAGTTATGCCACTAAACATTGAACTCATCCTTTCTACTTGCATCTTCCACTTATCCAAAATAAGAGAATGAAAGTTTGACTCTTCTTTATCCCATCTAATTATAACCTTTGATTCCCTAGTAATTAGAAAGTCTTCAATATCGCAAGCTTGTGTCAAATAGAGAATGCCCCAAATAGCTAGGATCTCTAGAGTGGAACTAAAAGAGTTATATAGTTAATGATAACTCATACTATTCCTAACATTATAATGAATATAGTGGCAACATTTGTTAATTTTCACGAGAAATATATCTATGATTTAAAGTGAAGTTGTAATCACAAAGGAGTAGTAGAGGTTCTTGAAAATGAGACAACTAATTAACCTAACTATTATTGGGAGGTTCTCTCAATTGATACAATTCTCGTAAGAGATATGATTTCCATAATGCATATGGAAGTTAATTTAATAGTTATGATTAGGAATTATATAAATTTGTGTAGCTCAAGAGGAAAGTGGGGGGAATGATTGTAATCTATATTATTACGCCATAAGAATACTCGATATCTTGCCTTGTGAATGTTTTCTTGACATATTGTTTGGGTTTTACTATGTAAAATATTATGTTTCGTGGTTTCTATTGTCCTATTGTGTATTATAGATCTCCAAGGGGAAACCACATTTATAGGGTGTGTGGGTAGATTCATGTGCATGTAGGATATTTACTTGAAGAGGAAGAGCTCAAGTAGATGCATGCAAAACTATTCAAGGGAATGTATCTCTTATATTATGTCAAACAAATGAGCATACCATAACAACATCACCTCGCAATATAACTTAGCTTAGTGGCATGCCACTTTTGGGATCCATTTGTGAGACCCAAGGGACTACCAAAAACTAGGGATGGTGAAACTAACCATCAAGCTAGCTATAGAGGGAGACACGAGACTATTCCTATGCCTATGTACTCTCGAGGAGAGGGAAGCGATGAGAATGGGGCGTAAATCCTTATACGAGTGGGTCAATGGTATTATTGATGTCATAGATGGATAACATGGTTAACTTGTGCATTTTATTTTCTTTATCAAACACATTACAACATCATCATTCAATTTGAGCTATTTACAATGAAGTCCTAAGGTGAATAGTAACCTTCAGATGGAGGTCATGATATTAATCTTTTTTGTAAAAGGTACAACAACATGTAAGGTAATTGAATCCTGTGTGAATTGAGGAAGCATCAACAATGATAAGTTTTTCATGCGGGCCTTTCATAACTTTTAAAGAGGCATACGTGAATCTTCATCAACATATCTCATTTTACCATAGTAGAGAAAGTTCAACATTGATAATAACATAAGAGAGCATACCATAATAGAGATGAAGTATTTTAATTACTTAATTAGTTTTCACATTACATTGTTCTTTAAATAATAGTTACTACATGAGTTGGTTATTTACTTACTTAGTTTTCACATTACATTGTTCTTTAAATAATAGTTACTACATCAAGTATGAATGGGTAATGATGTGTATAGAGTCCATATAATACTTTACACACACATAGAGGATAGTTCATCATAAGGTTGGAGTTTTTTCCTTGTGTAGGGAGATTGGTAGTCCCCTTATTCTGGTTTCCCATGTTTTGGTTCTCTTGGGGAGGAGGACTCCCGCGTGTATATTTTGTTAGTATTGACTATTATTTTCTTTTGTACTCCCTCACTTTTACATTTGAATTTTTACATTGTCACACCATTATTATTTGATGGAATTTAGTTTCAAATAACCTCATTATGTGTTGATTCAAACGTGGATTTTATGTCTAGTTATTATTTGAGTGAATTTGGTTTTGAATAACCGAGACAAGTATAAAACTAGTACTTTGATTATTAAAGATAATTGTTTCGAAACTATCTATTGTGAGACAATGTTATGAGGACGATGAGTTATAGCCTTAATTTGATATTGTGAAATGATTTCCATGATGATCAAATGTGTATATGAAATTGTGAAATGATTTCGATGATGATCGAACATTTATATGAAATTGAGAAATGTTTCAATGATGTTGTAATTTTGGGAATGATATGATTATGTTTATTAATAGCATGTACTGTGATGGATCGTCGATTGTGATAGGAAAATACAGGTACATGTGACTCAAGCTTATGTAAATACCACATGTTCTCTGAACTAAGTTGGGTATGTGTGGTAGGTGATGTCATCCTAGTGTATATATGGATATTATTATTTTGGTTTAATAACAGATTTGATGTGTATAATGTTTCATGTGAAAGTGTTGGATTGTGCTTTCCAATTGATCCACATTAGGTAATGTAGATTAATTTAAAAATGATGTAACTAGTCTAGCATATTTCATGTGACAAGATGGAAAAAGTCACAAAGGAATTTTCTCGTTAGATGTGTGTTGTCGTCAGGTTCCAGAATTGATCACTCATGAGGCATATACTAGGGGGCATGCAATAAGGATATGAGCTTATTCTTCAGAAACCATTCTCCCTCAACAAGGTTGAAGGACTAAATTAAAAAGGTCTTAGTTTTTGTACCAAGACCCCACCATGGGGGGGGTATTTGAAAGGAATGTGTGTTGTCGTCAGTATATGTTGTAAACTTGATCACTCATGAGCCATATGCTAGGGGGAAATAAGGGTATGGTGTTATTCTCCACAAACCATTATCGCTCAACATGGTCGTGAGGACTAAGCTAATAATGTCTTAGTTGTTGAATGAAACCCCCACCATGGGAGGGATATTTGAAAGGAATGTGTGGAGCATGGAACCATTGATACCCACATCATATTTGAAAGGAATGTGTGGAGCATGGCACCATTGATACCCTCGTCACAAGGAAAAAATGTCAGTTTGATCAAAACACTAAGCGAGGTACTATTTGAAGGGCATGCATAGAGCATGGAAACCTTAATATTCCCACCATAATGAGAATGTGACTCTTAAATTAAAATGTTGAATGAGGGGCAATAGAGATTCTTTTATTTAAAACAATCTACGAAAATATTTCAATTAATTAATATGTGAATAAAATCTTAGATTATTAATTTTAAATCTGAAATTGTGAATAAAGAAAAGAAAGAAAATAACAATTAGTAAACTCATCATCACGAGAGATGGAAGGAATCTTCAATCAAAGAAACTAAATAAGAGTAAATCTCAATTAAAAATAATAACCCTAGAAAAATTGATATTCACATTATAGAATTTCTCCTTTCCATGAGTGAATTCTTTAGGTATTTTCAAAATAATAATGAAAACGCAGATCTAGTAAATATAATGTATATATGTAGTGATATAGAGTGGCATAGATTTTTTTTTTACACAAAAAGTACACCTCAATAAATTCTATTTATCTCTTGCTTTATAGATTTGGGCTTAAGTTGACATTGATTTTTTAATTACTTCTTATAATTTTTTAAATTGTGAGTTTACATGAATCTTTTAACTACTTTTTCTCACCCACACTAGGTGTAGAGCACCTCACTCCTCTAGGTGCAGTAATTTGTAAGGGTGTTAGAGATGGAAGGAAACATGGAAACTATAATTAAATGTTTGAATATTATTTGGAAATAATTAAAAGTATTAACCTCAAATACTGTATTTTCACATAATTTGCCTTATTTTCTTGGCATCCAATTCTTGCAAAGAAAAGAAGGGATTTCTCTTTATTGGTGTATGTATGCTTCTAAGATTCTTTTGGACTTTCACATGCAACATTGGTAACCAACTCCATATCACTTCAACAATGATAAGTTTTTCATGAGGGCCTTTCATAACTTTTAAAGAAGCATGGGTGAATCTTCATCAACATATCTCATTTTACCATAGTAGAGAAAGTTCAACATTGATGATAACATAAGAAAGCATACCATAATAGAAATGAAGTATTTTATTTACTTAATTAGTTTTGACATTACATTGTTCTTTAAATAATAGTTACTACATCAGTTGGTTATTAAAAATGAACATTCATTGTGTTCCGAACATTAAACATTTAATAAGACAAAAATATATTTAAAAAAAGGAGTGAAAGTGGAATGGAAGCCATAAGCCGGCCAAGAAAACCCTATCATGCCAATACTATTGCAGGCTCATTTCTGCACGTTGGACATGAGTTTTTAAGGCAAAACCATACAAAAATGCACTCTGAATGATACAAATGTTCGCATGACAACTGTTTTGCAGGCTGTTCATTGGAAAAGCTTTCGTGACAGATTGAGCAAATGCGTTCATCACTGTTTTCAGGTTTTTCTGGCAAGCCATCCACAGCTACACGAAGGCTATTAGCCGCTTCCTCTTCTTGATTCGTAGAAGTAATAATGTCATTAGTCATTGAAATATCGATAATTTCATCTCTGAAAACAAAGTTATACGTATTGTTCTCTACATGTTGTTGGATCTCACTCCACGTGAATGCCGAATTCCATATAATTTGAGTCTCACTGGAATAATAGAGTTCTTGATCTTCGTGTATGAATCGAACAACAATTAAATTTTCGGGAAAAGTAAATGTTGTCAGATGATGTCCACTCTGTTGATAGACCCGAGTATTTGATTCAAGACGTTGAACGTTCTGTCCCCGCCACCGATCATCTAATTGTCGTAAATCAATATTGTCAAGCCTGGATACTCTAACCTCTAGCTTGGTAAAGTTCGTAGTAACACTAACAGTGGACACCAAATGGTTCTGGTCATCTCCACTTCTCCGCGACGCATAAGAGTACCACGATTAACCATGTCTTCCACCATTCTCATAACAGTGAGAACCGCACGTCTAGCAGTTGCATCCATATCTCCGTTTCCTTCTGCAATTGTTACCAAATGACCTAATTCAAATAGATTAGACTTGACAGAATATAGCTCTACAGGTAAAGATCTCGGATGTGAAATCTCGAAAATGAAAAAAAATATTGATTTCGCTTGACGCATTAACAATTTGTCTAAGTGATATTATAAATATGCTACACAATAGGTTTTGGTCGATGGATGTTTGAGCATGCCGACATTTGAGAGCCACGTTCATAGTATCTATCAATCAATAGGTTTTGGTCGATCGATCTTTGAGCACGCCGACGTTTTAGAGCCACATTCATATTATCTATCAATCATTTTTGATAATTAATTTTAATCCATAATTTAATATAAAAGTCTGAATCTCCAAGATTTAGATGTGAAATTCGTAATATGGAAGATTGTAAACCAACCCCATATCCGTTCTAGGCTACATTCAAATTTGCTTATCACTTGTATTACTCTTAAAGGAGATGTCACCTTGCACCATTAGTTAGTTAGCATCTTGTACTTGATTCATACTTTCCATGACATTTTCTTTGTTGTTGGTCATATTTTTTGCTATATGCAAACACCCCATGAAAGTCATTAGAAATAAGCAAAAATGATATTTTAGTATATTGAGGGTATAACTCAATTTTAGATTCATTACAATATTGAGAGACTCCTTTGTTGGTTAGATTCACTAATTCTGATTTGGTTAGTGCCCTTCATGATTGGAAATATACAACAATATATTAAGGGTATAATTCAATTTTAGATCCATTATAATAAAGGAGGGACTCCTTTGTTGGTTAGCCTCACTAATTCTAATTTGGTTGGTGACTATCATGATCGGAAATCTACAACAACTTATAATTTTCATCTTGGTTTCTAACATGTCAGTTGGGCTTGTAAGAAACAACAATCTCTTTTTCTTTATTTAATAGAAGTAGAGTATCGAGTTTCAACTAATTCAAGTGAAGAAACCTTAAGGATAAATGGGAGTGTTGAACAAGGTGTTCCCTCACTAAGTTGGTATTAACAACACTTCTTATTAATTCCCCCATCTAGAGTCGCCTCCCTTATGATTTAGGGGGATAAAATGTGACAAAACCTCTTTGGAGAGGAGAACTTCCTTGTTAATACTTACCAAAAGGAAGATAATTCTTACCAAAAAGGGATAGGGCTTTTAGCCACAGTGTGTGTGAGGATGATGGTCACTAATGTATCTTAGAATTAAGGTAGTTCAAAACAACGATGTGTATAATACAGTATGTGAGAATATATTGTGCATGCATGAATCTTGCATAATGTCTTGATCTTTGTCTTGGTATTTGGGATAACCAAGGTGGTTGGCATGCTCCCTCTTAAGGTGTCTCGTGTGTGGGTTGCACTAAGAGGGGTGTTGAGAATATTCTTGAGATTTGACAAGGTAGGGTACATTTTAGTAGCATGTCCTTGCTTCTCGTGCATAGAACATCATTATTGGTTGACCTTGGGTGCAATGCTAGTGCTTGGTACCACGAGGGATTTCAACTTAGGTTTCTTGATGCACACAATGCTCGATATTATCAAGTCAATGGTGGTTGCATCACATGTGGAAGTGACCCTATAGCCATTTCTTTGGGTATTCTCAAAGTAATAATGAACTAAATAGATATAGTAAATATAGTGTATATGTGTAGTGATATACAATGGAAAAGATATATAATGTCAACATGATGGCACAGGATTGAGCCAAATCATCCACAATGTTGTAGGGATAGGGTTTTTAGCCAAAACAACCATCATTTCTTCCTCATATATAGAGGCAGATAATTCTTAGCAGAAAGGGATTTGCTCGTGGACACAATGGGATGTTCATGTTTAAAGAGAACACCACCAACTCCATTATCGCAAGCATCACTCTCAATAGTGAAGGGCTTGGAACAATCAGGCATGTGAAGGTTGCAATGAATGAAAGATCCAAGGGAATAGTTGAGACCAATAAAGGTTGCATCAGAATGTACCTAATAGCAGCACTCACAACATAGGATATGTCTCGTCTTGAATATGTGAGATACAGAAGGCTCCCAATGAGATGTATGTAGTGTGTTCTATCTACGAAAGTTGTGGAGCCACCTTCTTCAAGCTTGATTTTAGAGAGAAAGGGACAAGGGGTTTCCTTGCAATATTCCATGTGAAATTTTTTGAAGGCCAAAGATCAATGATGGGTTAAAGCCACATACTTACATGTAAGATCTTGGAATGATGACGAGGAGAATCATTTATTTATGATCATATTTAATTTTAACACATAATGCATGAAATGTATGATTATACATCTTTGATATATCAATTTCCATCATTTTAACATAATATTTATGGTTGTCACAAAGCTTATATAGATTTTTCATATACATTCATAGTAATTTACGTTATCAAAGTAAATATATATATACATAGTTTGTATAATAGTTTATGATATTGTAATATCATCATGCATGGAATGAATTTCCATAATTTTAACTTACTATTTATGGAAATAACGGTTATCATAGAGTTTATATATATTTCTCATATACATTTATAATAATTTACATGATCAAATTAAATATATATACTTTATGACATTGTATGGTTGAAGTTAAATATCATCATGCATGGATGAAATTTTCCTCTACCTTTTTATTATGGGATTTTATAACTTTTATTTTCAAAAGAATTGACAAATCTTCATAGAATGAGGGATTTTAGTGTTTTGAGAGGAATTCCTCTATAAGGTATGTGATTGTGAGTTTTTCTTCATTTTTTGAAGATTCAATTTAATAGTTATGATTAGGAATTATATACATTTGTGTAGCTCAAGAGGAAAGTGGGGGGGATTATTGTAATCTATATTATTACACCATAAGAATACTCGATATCTTGCCTTGTGAATGTTTCCTTCACATATTGTTTGGGTTTTACTCTGTAAAATATTATGTTTCGTGGTTTCCATTCTCCTATTGTGTATTATATATCTGCAAGGGGAAACCACATTTATAGGGTGTGTGGGTAGATTCATGTGCATGTAGGATATTTACTTGAAGAGGAAGAGCTCGAGTAGATGCATGGAAAACTATTCAAGGGAATGTATCTCTTATATTATGTCAAACAAATGAGCATACCATAACGACATCACCTCGCAATATAATTTAGCTTAGTGGCATGCCACTTTTGGGATCCATTTGTGAGACCCAAGGGACTACCAAAAACTAGGGATGGTGAAACTAACCATCAAGCTAGCTATAGAGCGAGACACAAGACTATTCCTATGCCTGTGTACTCTCGAGGAGAGGGAAGCGATGAGAATGGGGCGTAAACCCTTATACGAGTGGGTCAATGGTATTATTGATGTCATAGATGGATAACATGGTTAACTTGTGCATTTTGTTTTCTTTATCAAACACATTACAGCATCATCATTCAATTTGAGCTATTTACAATGAAGTCCTAGGGTGAATAGTAACCTTCAGATGGAGGTCATGATATTAATCTTTTTTGTAAAAGGTAGAGCAACATTTAAGGTAATTGAATCCTCCATGAATTGAGGAAGCATCAACAATTATAAGTTTTTCATGAGGGCCTTTCATAACTTTTAAAGAGACATACGTGAATCTTCATCAACATATCTCATTTTACCATAGTAGATAAATTTCAACATTGATGATAACATAAGAGAGAATACCATAATAGAAATGAAGTATTTTAATTATTTAATTAGTTTTGACATTACATTGTTCTTTAAATAATAGTTACTTCATCAGTTGGTTATTTAGAATGAAAATTCATTGTGTTCCGAACATTAAACATTTAATAAGACAAAAATATACTTAAAAAAAGCAGTGAAAGTGGAATGGAAGCCATAAGCCAGCCAGGAAAACCCTATCATGCCAATACTATTGCAGGCTCATTTCTGCACATTGGACATGAGTTTTTAAGGCGAAACCATACAAAAATGCACTCTGAGTGATACAAATGTTCGCATGACAACTGTTTCGCAGGATCCCAATGAGATGTATGTAGAGTCATTCTATCTACGAAAGTTGTGGAGCCACCTTCTTCAAGCTTGATTTTAGATAGAAAGGGACAAGCAGTTTCCTTGCAATATTCCATGTGAAATTATTTGAAGGCCAAAGATCATTGATGGGTTAGCCATATACTTACATGTAAGATCTTGGAATGATGACGAGGAGAATCATTTATTTATGATCATATTTAATTTTAACAGGTAATGCATGAAATTCATGATTATACATCTTTGATATATCAATTTCCATCATTTTAACATAATATTTATGGTTGTCACAGAGCTTATATAGATTTTTCATATACATTCATAATAATTTACAGGATCAAAGTAAATATATATCTACATAGTTTGTATAATAGTTTATGATATTGTAATATCATCATGCATGGAATGGATTTCCCTAATTTTAACTTACTATTTATGAATTTATGGTTATCATAGTGTTTATATATATTTTTCATATACATTTATAATAATTTACATGATCAAATTAAATATATATACTTTATGACATTGTATCATTGAAGTTAAATATCATCATGCATGGATGAAATTTTCCTCTACCTTTTTATTATGGGATTTTATAACTTTTTCTTTCAAAAGAATTGACAAATCTTCATAGAATGAGGGATTTTAATGTTTTGAGAGAAATTCCTCTATAAGGTATGTGATTATGAGTTTTCCTTCATTTTTTGAAGATTCAAAAGATGGATTCTGTTATGCTCGATGATCTACTCATTATTATTTTGACATTTCCTTCTATTCTACGTTCAAATATTATTAGGTAAATCCATTATAATGCATCCATATATACATAAATAAAAAAGCACATTTTCAAGCTATTGTGAGAGGTCATTTCTAGTGTACAATCATTACCATTTATCTAAGCTAGCCTTACAACAAGGTTAAATTTCCAACAAAAGTAGCCATTGCATTAAACACTTTGCTATAGTTGGGAAGACAAAGAAATTGGGTATTTAGATTATGCATCAATTATAAGATGCAAACTGTACAAAGAATATGTTGAACTGATATGGTGGAAAAGTGACTCCTACTTTTTTTTACTTAGGGGAATCAAGAATAAGGGATGGGGTTGGTACTCACATGACACCGTGTCTAAGGATCCAATCTCGCTACCACTACACCCCTAGGTGCATCCACGGGGTCCGAACCATGGCACAGGGATAAGTTTAAGGGGATTTGAACATAAGAATTTCCATTTACAACCATTTCAAACATTTCAAAGTAAACTTCATAATGCTTACATATATTTACAATTCTAAACTTTTGTGTATTTAAGTATATTTAAACATTTAAACTTCATGGCAATTTAACACAATTCTTTAAGAGTGAAACTTTAACTAGAATAGAAAATGCTCATCTTGGAGTTTAATTCAAGTATTCATTAATCGTTTATATAAGAATGGAACTAACATAGTAACATAGTCAATGTAACTCATATTAGTCCCAATGTTACAATCATAAGACAATGGACAGAAGTTCAACTTTTAACAATTCAATTTTTTATTATTTGTTATTATTAGAGTATAACTTTTATTTTAAATGAAATTTTTTTTTAACTTTATATTAAGAAAGTTTAAACCGGAGTATACAAAAAAAATACCCACACAGTGATAATGTATATACTTAACATGCACATAAGAGCCAAAATGTCTAAGGAGCAAAGAGGTAGAAAACCTCATTATGTGACCAATCTTCCTACCCTCGAGAGAGAAGAGTTGTGCCAAACCTCTTAATGGATGAAGCCATCCATATCACGTATCCCCACCTTTGATAGTCTATCACTAACATCATTACATTCATAATAAATTTGTTGAAAAGTTATGCCACTAAACATTGAACTCATCCTTTCTATTTTCATCTTCTAGTGATCCAAAATAAGAGAATGAAAGTTTGATTCTTCTTTATCCCATCTAATTATAACCTTTGATTCCCTAGTAATTAGAAAGTCTTCAATATCGCAAGCGTGTGTCAAATAGAGAATGCCCCAAATAGCTAGGATCTCTAGAGTAGAACTAAAAGAGTTATATAGTTAATGATAACATATATTATTCCTAACATTATAATGAAAATAGTGGCCACATTTGTTAATTTTCACGAGAAATATATCTATGATTTAAAGTGAAGTTGTAATCACAAAGGAGTAGTAGAGGTTCTTGAAAATGAGACAGCTAATTAACCTAACTATTATTGGGAGGTTCTTTCAATTGATACAATTCTCATAACAGATATGATTTCCATAATCGATATGAAAGTTAATTTAATAGTTATGATTAGGAATTATATACATTTGTGTAGCTCAAGAGGAAAGTGGGGGGAATAATTGTAATCTATATTATTAAGCCATAAGAATATGTTTCCTTGACATATTGTTTGGGTTTTACTCTGTAAAATATTATGTTTCATGGTTTCTATTGTCCTATTGTGTATTATAGATCTGCAAAGGGAAACCACGTCTATAGGGTGTGTGGGTAGATTCATGTACATGTAGGATATTTACTTGAAGAGGAAGAGCTCGAGTAGATGCATGCAAAACTATTCAAGGGAATGTATCTCTTATATTATGTGAAACAAATGAGCATACCATAACGACATCACCTCACAATATAACTTAGCTTAGTGGCATGCCACTTTTGGGATCCATTTGTGAGACCCAAAGGACTACCAAAAACTAGGGATGGTGAAACTAACCGTCAAGCTATCTATAGAGGGAGACACGAGACTATTCCTATGCCTATGTACTCGAGCGGAGAGGGAAACGATGAGAATGGGGCATAAATCCTTATACGAGTGGGTCAATGGTATTATTGATGTCATAGATGGATAACATGGTTAACTTGTGCATTTTGTTTTCTTTATCAAACACATTACAGCATCAGCATTCAATTTGAGCTATTTACAATGAAGTCCTAAGGTGAATAGTAACCTTGAGATGGAGGTCATGATATTAATCTTTTTTGTAAAAGGTACAACAACATGTAAGGTAATTGAATCCTCTGTGAATTGAGGAAGCATCAACAATCATAAGTTTTTCATGCGGGCCTTTCATAACTTTTAAAGAGGCATAGGTGAATTTTCATCAACATATCTCATTTTACCATAGTAGAGAAAGTTCAACATTGATGATAACATAAGAGAGCATACCATAATAGAAATGAAGTATTTTAATTACTTAATTAGTTTTCACATTACATTGTTCTTTAAATAATAGTTAGTACATCAGTTGCTTATTTAAAATGAAAATTCATTGTGTTCCGAACATTAAACATTTAATAAGACAAAAATATACTTAAAAAAAAGCAGTGAAAGTGGAATGGAAGCCATAAGTCGGCCAGGAAAACCCTATCATGCCAATACTATTGCAGGCTCATTTCTGCACGTTGGACATGAGTTTTTAAGGCAAAACCATACAAAAATGCACTCTGAGTGATACAAATGTTCGCATGACAACTGTTTCGCAGGCTGTTCATTGGAAAAGTTTTCGTGACAGATTGAGCAAATGTGTTCATCACTGTTTTCAGTTTTTTCTAGCAAGCCATCCATAGCTATACGAAGAATATTAGCCGCTTCCTCTTCCTGATTCGTAGAAGTAATAATGTCATTAGTCATTGAAATATCGATACTTTCATCTCTGAAAACAAAGTTTTACGTATTGTTCTCTAGATGTTCTTGGATCTCACGCCACGTGAATGCGGAATGGAGTAGTCTATCTAGTCGCCGATTTTTCCAGGACGACGAATCGTCTCCGGCAAACTCTGGCTCCAGCTGCTGTCGCTGTCCTCTCCCCCATCGTCTGGCCTCATGTCAACATCAAACCATGTCCGCAGCCGCTGAGCTTATGGAGCATGTACGTATGCTCGTTAAGCCATGGCATCATGCATGCATCCATGCCATGGTAATCGGGATGATGGATAGCCTTCCGCCAAGTCGCCCGCATTCCCGATGATCGGCGTTTACAAAAAATGGCAGCCGGCAATGTATTTCCCGGCAGGTGTCAAACCCTCAATCCGACACATTTTACGAATGAATCCATGCCATCAGCTGTTTAATGTTCGGAGCCTCGCATCATTATAGCGATGGGACAGTGTCTTTAAGGAGGAGTTCTGCCTCCTAAGAAATTCAAATTCAAAAATTTGAAACGATACATTTACCTCCAACCACCCTTACCCTCTTCACAAAAAATACTATGTTGCTATCACGGTTCTCTATCTGTGTGTATGTCATTACCTATGTGGTATCGTGGTTCTATGGCTGCCCAAAACCACGGCTACCTCGGTGAGAGCAGAAAGAAAGCAGTAAGGACGATGCCATAGATTTCAACAATACTATACCTAAACAAATTTGCTGACGAGAGGCCCAGATGTATGGATAGAGCGAAGGGATTTTTCCTGTTAGGTAAGCTGGTCACACACAAATGACATTTTATTTCTTGGTTCGACTGACGTGGAAGAATTTTGTGGGGTTTGTGCTTTATAATACAAACGACAAATCTGGTGGAGCCATTTTTTTCAATGGGGACAATGAGGCAGAGATTCAATGGAACGGATGTTAAGGTCTTTGTGAAGGATGGCACTGTGGTGATCAAAGGAGGTCACAAGAAAGAAGCGAGGGAAAATGATTCGTGGTAAAAGCTACAACAACTATAATGCTTGCCTCGCCTTGCCAGAAAACGCCAGAAAACTGTGAGATGTACAAAACAAAGCGCCAGAAAACTGTGAGATGTACAAAACAAAGCGCCAGAAAACTGTGAGATGTACAAAACAAAGGCGGAATTGAAAAATGGTGTCCTAGATATTACCATTCCTAAGGCTATGGGTGTTTCTGTTCAGACAGAAAGATTCCACTAGACACAACGCCTCTTGTCACAACTAAAAGAGGCTGTAGTCTTTGTTTCTAATTTGGTATCTGTTTTGTACATTACTAAAAATAAGTATGCGGGAGATATATGTACAGGCCGTCTTTCTTTTGTTGGGTGAGGGCTTTCTTTTGTTGGGGTGAGGGGCTTCTCTCATATTCGTTGCTAAGTATGAGTCTGAAAGGGTACTTTGTGCGGAGGATAAATTTTTAGCTAAACATGAACTGCATTCAAATATCATTTCCTCGGATGGAAGATAATAAAAGTTTATTTTTTCATTTTGCATGAACTGCCTTCAAATATCGCTGACCTCGAGTTGATGACTTTGACGATTTTGATAGAGATAATTGAAATGGTGGTTGTTTCATAAACCGTGTTTACCTATAACATATGTTATGAAAAAAGAAATTACATTTACAAAAATGAGTTTATGCCCATGGATGATCTGCTTTCATCGTAATTCTTATTTTTTTGGTTTGCATAAGTGGGTGAGTTTGTTTCATATTTCAAACAATAAGGCCTCAAGAGGAACTCTATTGAAACTTTTAGAGTTAATGAGGTGGTGCTAAAACTACGATGGCTGTGCAATAAAATGTTTACAAAATTATGCCTTCATGTGCACTATTAAAAGTTGGGTTAGAGTGATGAAGTTTATTGGTAACTTAGGACAATTAGGACTTCTTTTAATTTGTCCATACATGACATTGTTTTCACAAATAAATGCTTAAAGAAACTCTTGTTCTATTAATGAATATATAACATAGTAAGCTAATTTTATTAATGACACTATTTTAAAACACTATTTTTTTATTTCATTTGTATGTCATTTTAGTGGTTTCATATAAATGCACCTAACTCCAATTGTTGTGGGATAACTTTTGACATTAATAAAGTTAATGTTGTATATGGATATAAAGATTATATTGTAAATGTAAAAATGACATAGAATGAGAATACTTTCATAATGGAATCGCATAATGAATAATTGTAAATAAATAAATTATGATAGACGATGGTAAGGGATGAAGAAAGTAATATGAGAATGACAACATTATAACAATGTAATAACAAAGTGTGGAAAATGTGATGTGAGGTTAAGAACATTTAAAAAATGAAATTACAAAATGATTAAGTTGTAAATTAAAAAATAAATGAGAAGGTGATATGAGAATGGTAACATTTTAACAATGGAATTACAAAATATGTAAAGATGAAGTGAGATTAAGAACACTTTAACAATGAGATCACAAAATGAATAAGTTGTAAATGAAAAAAACAGAATAGAAAGAAATGGAGAAAGTGATGTGAGAATAAGAACAAGAGAATCCCAAGTTTTATTTAAGATAAATATTTGAATTAGAGAAAATATTGTAATTAGGTAACTTTAAGGTTATTTGTTATTGTTTTAGTAGGTTAATTTGAAATAAAAAGCAATCATTGGTTACATTTTGTCATCATAAAAAATAGATATAAATAGAGTAACCTAGGATAATTTATTTATTTTGGATTTTGTTTTACTTTCTAGGCTAGACTCAAATTCGCTATCACTTGTATTACTTTTAAAGGAGATGTCACCTTGCACCATTAGTTAGTTAGCATGATTCATACTTACCATGACATTTTCTTTGTTGTTGGTCATATTTTTTGCTATATGCAAACACCCCATGAAAGTCATTCAAAATAAGCAAAAATGATATTTTAGTATATTGAGGGTATAACTCAATTTTAGATTCATTACAATATTGAGAGACTCCTTTGTTGGTTAGATTCAGTAATTCTCATTTGGTTAGTGCCCTTCATGATTGGAAATATACAACAACTTATAATTTTCATCTAGGTTTCTAACCTGGCATTTGGGCTTGTAAGAAACAACAAGCTCTTTCTGTTTATTTTGTAAAAATAGAGTATGCTTTTGAGTTAATGCAAGTTAACAAGCCTCATGGATTTGGAATATCCTTTTAGATTTTGTATTCTAGTAGTAGAATTCAACTATCCTATGGTATGACAATTAGACTGCCATAAATATCACCAAATATCCAATTCAAGATCACATGCTTGAAGTCGTGCTTTTCCCTACATGTGAGCAAGTTGCTGACATTTTTACAAAGTCTCTTACGAAACCAACATTTTCCAAGGTTTGAAATATTTTAGGAATTCAAGAAGTTTTCATTAGTGAGGGAGAGACACTAAAGGCTCCTTCCTTGTCCTCGTGTGTCACTTTTTAAAATTCATTAAAGTTACCTCCTCTTAATTGGACTAGGGTTTTTAGCCACACTATATGTGAGGATGATGGTCACTAATGCATCTTAGAATTAAGGTAGTTCAAGACAACGATGTGTATAATACAATATGTGAGAACATATTGTGCATGCATGAATATTGCATAATGTCTTGGTCTTCGTCTTGGTATTTGGGATAACCAAGGTGGTTGGCATGCTCCCTCTTAAGGTGTCTCCTGTGTGGGTTGCACTAAGAGGGGTGTTGAGAAAATTCTTGAGATTTGACAAGGTAGGGTACATTTTAGTAGCATGTCCTTGCTTCTCGCGCATAGAACATCATCGTTGGCTGACCTTGGGTGCAATGCTAGTGCTTGGTACCATAAGGGATTTCAACTTAGGTTTTTTCATGCACACAATGCTTGATATTATCATAGTCAATGGTGGTTGCATCACATGTGGAAGTTACCCTATAGGCATTTCTTTGGGTATCTTCAAAGTAATAATGAACTAAATAGATATAGTAAATATAGTGTATATGTGTAGTGATATACAATGGAAAAGATATATAATGTCAACATGGTGGCACAAGATTGAGCCAAATCATCCACAATGCTGTAGTTGTGTGCAAATTTGATGTCAGGTTTATGAGTGGCTGGTCTAAGTGATGCCTTTAGGATACGAGGGATATGATCACTATTTGGAAAAAGTATCTACCAAAGCCCACTATAGATACCGTATATATCTTCCCCCCTCGTGGGTGTTCAGGTAAGGCATAATATTTACTGTTAGTGTAACGTCCCTAGATAACCAAGTATAAATTGCAAATGAAAAAAAACCACATGCTAATGAAACATGAACTCTGAAACTCATCCCTATGTAGTATTTGAGTTCTATGTAACTAAATTTTCCTCACAATAGAGGGATACGAATTAATTGAACCAAACTTCCTTTAGATACAATTCAGCATACATGGCCTTGAAACCTTTTGATATAGGTCTCTCAGTGTTCACTATTTATCTTTACCCAATAGTAACCATAGTTGAAAGTGCCGAGTTGTAAACCTGCGAAGCCATTAAACACAGATGCTCTATGTACACATCTATTCACTGTTTATTTCTAAGTGATGCAACATAAGATTTATACTTCCATTTATATCAATAACATATCAGTCCAAATATTTACTCGACAATTCTGCTAGCTGTGTTGATAACCATGTATTAATGTAATTCTAAAAGTATTCTTGACGACTTAGGGGTTATAGTCCACGAGCATCTCGTCCTGAAAGTGATATCAAACAATACTCCTGTGCTGACCCAATTCATTAGAATACCATTAGGAAATGACCAGGAGCAAAACAATAATTATCAGTACACAATTCAATACAAGGAGAAAAATAAACCATTAGACACAGGGACACCAAATATACTTGGTTCGCCCATTCCGTGGGCTACATCCACCAAAACTGTCATGCTGTTAATTTCTATTCAAAATAAGTAGATTACAACCGCAACAATCCTTGTTGCCCGATCTCTTTTGACCGAAGTCCCAAAATATGAAGTACAACTACTCTTGGACTTATGGAGCCTCCCCAAGAAAGTACCTTTATAATGAGAAGAAACATCTTTAAAAACTCACACTACCCATACAATTTACAATGTTCTTGTATCCCCAGCCCAACATATAAACATGCATATGCATATCCTAGCACTATCTTAGCAAGAAGAACACCGTAGACTTCGGTCGCTGCAGTTTCCAGGGAAGGGTCAAAGTATTTTAAAACGAGAATGTTGAGGGTTACACATTTTAGGGTTTGGTTTAATATTATTAAAACTCTTATTCCCAACACGCAGAAGGTTTAGCAGAATGTAAAGCATGGAGATAACATCAAGAGATCTTTGTTTTTAAGTATAACATTTCCATCACTGAATCTGTTATTGTCTTTGAAAGTCATCCTTATACCCAATCCTAAGGGTTACAAGTCGAACGTTTACCTGCACTCAACCTGTAATGATACTACTCCTATAAAACATTCTTTGGTTTCATGCTTGTAAGAGGAGACTTTACTTCGGTATACATGTTGTTCTCTTCAATAGAAAATGTACTTCCTCTTTACAAAACATAGCATTCTAGGTTATGAGCTTCACTAACAGCCCTATCGCTAGAAATCATTACCCTGGAAGGGGTGGCATTTGTGGACGGTGCATTTGTTACTTTTAAGCATCCATCACTTACTACGTAACTACGATACTAATGTATCGTATATCCATTAATCAGTGATACAATTTATTCTTACAATTATCATAATTGAGTAGGCGCACAGATCTACAAGTATATTCCGGAGACAATAAATGAGATTTAGTAAGGTAATTTCCACCGGCGGGTGTATTTAAACAAGGACACCTCCCTTACGGTAATTCTAGATGAAAAAATATATATCTTATACAGTGCACTCTCCTTTAGATCATAAGCAGAGAAATCGCATACTCCACCCCTATGCCAATATTTTTTTTAAAAACTTACTAGTCGTATTTTTACGAACCAAAAGGTAAGATATGACAATTCTTCCTCGGAATTGAGTGCAGATATCAATCGCACACATCTAAGGCAAGTAGGGGAAAAAATAAAAAAGGCATGCAAATATTTGGATCATCAATCCAGGCGTTGGAAAGGTGAAAATCCAAGTCTAGACCATAGCCGATTCAAAGAAAGGTAGGTACTTTCAGACCTGAACCATATTTTTCAACCCAAAGCAATACAAAACAAGGCAGGCCTTCAGGAGACGACCGCAAATACACTCTAATTTTAGCTATCTGACTCTGATAAGGTTCAACATGAAACCATCCACTACAGATGTACAGACCCTTTATCTAACTTATAACACAGAGGTTCAACAGCGCAGATCATACATTACCGTATGCCAATCCTGAATCCACTGAGATGCCGTGAAGGATCAAACGTAGTCAAGGTTTACATGTATTCCATTACCCGATCTACGATTTATAGCTAGAACACAAACAGATCAATACACTGCCAAAATCACTAGGGTAGGGATATGGCTTACGCAGGTATAAATCTACCAGCAGTATTTGGTGACATCTAGTCATAAAAAGACTTACCCATTAACAATTCTAAAGACTGAAGAAAACCCCTCCTGGATGGTCACCGTACATGATTGTTTCAATGAATTCTTGCAATGCCCCGAGTAATTTCTGCAAGATATAATTTACTGGCATGACCAACAAGGTTACATTACTAATGTATACATCAACAATGGACCAGAAACTTACCTGATAAGTGGACACTTATTACAGTGCAGACCTGGGTGCATCTCAGGTCCATAGCGATCTGCAGCAGGGAGTTTTCGCCTAAAAACCTCAAATGATTGAGGAGGCGCGCCCTTAGTGGTTCCCCCCTGAACAGAATGGCCCATCGCCTTTTTCTACGGCAAGAGATAGCCCAAAATCTCTTTGTACAAACCAGAACGTCTCCATAATTAATGATTATGGATTTCAGGTAACGCCTCTTTAATCGGCGACTATGATTCAGGGTAAGAAAACCCTCGATACTCAACGTCTCTCCCAGGTCAAAGTAAAAACTAGAAAGAAATTAATGTCTACATAATCAGTGGCCGTTGCATAATTAGTGGTGATAATGGTTTTCCACACCTCTTGCCTACTTCCACAATAAGAGGAAATTCAAGATGGGGAATAATACATACATCCATATATGTAATTGCTTTTCGACATAATCTCCAATTACATGTATACACTCTCGCGTATGTAAGGTTCTTTATATATATTATTCCAAAGATTCCTTTTAATATATATAATTCTTGTATATATATATTTATCAGCATGAAATAATGCTTCACCATTATGTGCAGAATCACTCTGCATAACCTCGTACATATATCTTAGGTAGATATGGTGATAAGCTTAACCTAAATTAACATATTAGGATAAGGCTTTGGTTCCACTATTCACTCATATTATATGCATTTATAAGCTTATGGAATTACGTGCCTGTATGATATCACATATCTATTATGTTCATAGTAAAACACGTAGATCTCTACTAATATAGTGAAATAGACTAAGTTGCCTTTGATACGTAGGCAACTATGTAGACTACCTTGTTCCTTAGTAACCGGCCAATATCATAGAATCATATATAGAATCCTCTTATATATATTTATTAGTATGAAATAATGCTTTACATTTATGTGCAGAATCACTGTGCATAACCTCGTACTAAGCTACCTTCGATATGTAGGCAACTATGTAGACTACCTTGTTCCTTAGTAACCGGCCAGAATCATATATATAATTCTCTTATATATATTTATCAGCATGAAATAATGCTTTACCATAATGTGCAGAATCCTTCTTATATATATATATATATATATATTTAATACAATTCTTATATATATTTAAAACAAGAAGTTCCTCTTTATTTTATATATATATATATATATATAGAGTACCCACATATATATGTGTGTAATGTATATATGCAATAATAATGCTCCTCTATATATGTTCTATATATATATATTTACCTAAAGTTTCTTTTCAATTTAATCCTTTGGTGGCTTTCTCGTGTTCCTTCTATTAACTTTATGACTACTTGACCCTTTAGCCAATAAGATGGTAATTCTTTTTTTGACATAGCTTAATTATACTTATAGCTAGTGGCTAGGCTAGGGTAGTTATTTTGGGCTAATATAGGAATCCCTAACCATACTCCTTTGCCCTTATACGTTCAATTTCCCGTTGTTAAGATGTGTCTACAGCCTAACCTACGACTTGGAACTTAGGTTGTATTAATTTCAAGGTTTTATTGGTGGGGCCTTGGCCTTGGGCTCCTCACCAGAAGACGAATACAATAATCTTCAAAAATTTACATATCATTCAGGGGTTTAAGAGGGACATTACAGTTAGTCTATTGGTAGATTTCCATTGTTGAAGAGTTATGTCACCTAGGTAGTGAGGATACTATTATCTTATAATCACTCATTGATTGGAAAAGGGTTGTTGCAACACAACTTGCGGGGATGTGGTGTGCTAAGCACTTGAAGGGATTGGTTTTAACCTTTTTCATTTCGTCAATAAATTGTTGACACTCAAGTATGAATGGGTAATGATGTGCATAGAGTCCATATAATTCTCTACACACACATAGAGGATAGTTCATCATAAGGTTGGAGTTTTTTCCTTGTGTAGGGAGATTGGTAGTCCCCTTATTCTGGTTTCCCATGTTTTGGTTCTCTTGGGGAGGGGGACTCCCGCGTGTATATTTTGTTAGTATTGACTATTATTTTCTTTTGTACTCCGTCATTTTTACATTTGAATTTTTACAGTGTCACACCATTATTATTTGATGGAATTCAATTTCAAATAACCTCATTATGTGTTGATTTAGACGTGGATTTTATGTCTAGTTATTATTTGAGTGAATTTGGTTTTGAATAACTCAGACAAGTATAAAACTAGTACTTTGATTATTAAAGATAATTGTTTCGAAACTATCTATTGTGAGACAATGTTATGAGGACGATGAGTTATTACCTTAATTTGATATTGTGAAATGATTTCCATGATGATCAAATGTGTATATGAAATTGTGAAATGATTTAGATGATGATCGAACATTTATATGAAATTGAGAAATATTTCAATGATGCTGTAATTTTGGGAATGATATGATTATGTTTATTAATAGCATCTACTGTGATGGATCGTCGATTGTGATAGGAAAATACAGGTACATGTGACTCAAGCTTATATAAATACCACATGTTCTCCGAACTAAGTTGGGTATGTGTGGTAGGTGATGTCATCCTAGTGTATATATGGATATTATTATTTTGGTTTAATAACAGATTTGATGTGTATAATGTTTCATGTGAAAGTGTTAGATTGTGGTTTCCAATTGATCCCCATTAGGTAATGTAGATTAATTTAAAAATGATGTAACTAGTCTAGCATATTTCATGTGACAAGATAGAGAAAGTCACAAAGGAATTTTCTCGTTAGATGTGTGTTGTCATCGGGTTCCAGAATTGATCACTCATGAGGCATATACTAGGGGGCATGCAATAAGGATATGAGCTTATTCTTCAGAAACCATTCTCCCTCAACAAGGTTGCAAGGACTAAGTTAAAAAGGTCTTAGTTTTTGTACCAAGACCCCACCATGGGGGGGATATTTGAAAGGAATGTGTGTTGTCATCAGTATAGGTTGTAAACTTGATCACTCATGAGGCATATGCTAAGGGGCAATAAGGGTATGGTGTTATTCTCCACAAACCATTATCGCTCAACATGGTCGTGAGGACTAAGCTAATAATGTCTTAGTTGTTGTATGAAACCCCCACCATGGGAGGGATATTTGAAAGGAATGTGTGGAGCATGGAACCATTGATACCCACATCATATTTGAAAGGAATGTGTGGAGCATGGCAGCATTGATACCCTCGTCACAAGGAAAAAATGTCAATTTGATCAAAACACTAAGCGAGGTACTATTTGATGGGCATGCATAGAGCATGGAAACCTTAATATTCCCACCATAATGAGAATGTGACTCTTAAATTAAAATGTTGAATGAGGGGCAATAGAGATTCTTTTATTTAAAACAATCTAAAAAAATATTTCAATTAATTAATATGTGAATAAAATCTTAGATTATGGATTTTAAATATGAATTTGTGAATAAAGAAAAGAAAGAAAATAACAATTAGTAAACTCATCATCACGAGAGATGGAAGGAATCTTCAATCAAAGAAACTAAATAAGAGTAAATCTCAATTAAAAATAATAAACCTAGAAAAATTGATATTCACATTATAGAATTTCTCCTTTCCATGAGTGAATTCTTTAGCTATTTTCAAAA
The DNA here is from genome assembly GCA_001517045.1 of Pseudotsuga menziesii. NCBI lineage: Eukaryota > Viridiplantae > Streptophyta > Pinopsida > Pinales > Pinaceae > Pseudotsuga > Pseudotsuga menziesii. Next base: position 28,312 of record LPNX010225295.1, read on the forward strand.
TAATAATGAAAACCCAGATCTAGTAAATACAATGTATATATGTAGTGATATAGAGTGGCAAAGATTTTTTTTTACACAAAAGGTACACCTCAATAAATTCTATTTATCTCTTGCTTTATAGATTTGGGCTTAAGTTTTATTTTTATTTTATTTTATATGTTGACATTGATTTTTTAATTACTTCTTATAACTTTTTAAATTGTGAGTTTACATGAATCTTTTAACTACTTTTTCTCACCAGGTGTAGAGAACCTCACTCCTCTAGGTGCAGTAATTTGTAAGGGTGTTAGAGATGGAAGGAAACATGGAAACTATAATTAAATGTTTGAATATTATTTGGAAATAATTAAAAGTATTGACCTCAAATACGGTATTTTCACATAATTTGCCTTATCTTCTTGGCATCCAATTCTTGCAAAGAAAAGAAGGGATTTCTCTTTATTGGTGTATGTATGCTTCTAAGATTCTTTTGGACTTTCACATGCAACATTGGTAACCAACCCCATATCACTTCAACAATGATAAGTTTTTTATGAGGGCCTTTCATAACTTTTAAAGAGGCATGGGTGAATCTTCATCAACATATCTCATTTTACCATAGTAAAGAAAGTTCAACATTGATGATAACATAAGACAGCATACCATAATAGAAATGAAGTATTTTAATTACTTAATTAGTTTTGACATTACATTGTTCTTTAAATAATAGTTACTACATCAGTTGGTTATTAAAAATGAAAATTCATTGTGTTTCGAACATTAAACATTTAATAAGACAAAAATTTACTAAGAAAAGGAGTGAAAGTGGAATGCAAGCCATAAACCGGCCAGGAAAACCCTATCATGCCAATACTATTGCAGGCTCATTTCTGCACGTTGGACATGAGTTTTTAAGGCAAAACCGTACAAAAATGCACTCTGAGTGATACAAATGTTCGGATGACAACTGTTTTGCAGGCTGTTCATTGGAAAAGTTTTCGTGACAGATTGAGCAAATGCGTTCATCACTGTTTTCAGTTTTTTCTGGCAAGCCATCCACAGCTACACGAAGGCTATTAGCCGCTTCCTCTTCTTGATTCGTAGAAGTAATAATGTCATTAGTCATTGAAATATCGATAATTTCATCTCTGAAAACGAAGTTATACGTATTGTTCTCTAGATGTTGTTGGATCTCACGCCAGGTGAATGCGGAATTCCATATAATTTGAGTCTCACTGGAATAATAGAGTTCTTGATCTTCGTGTATGAATCGAACAACAATTAAATTTTCGGGAAAAGTAAATGTTGTCAGATAATCTCCACTCTGTTGATAGACCCGAGTATTTGATTCAAGACGTTGAACGTTCTGTCCCCGCCACCGATCATCTAATTGTGGTAAATCAATATTGTCAACCATGGATACTCTAACCTCAAGCCCGGTAAAGTTCGTAGTAACACTAACAGTGGACACCAAATGGTTCTGGTCATCTCCACTTCTCCGCGACGCATCAGTAAGAGTACCACGATTAACCATGTCTTCCACCATTCTCTATACAGTGAGAACCGCACGTCTAGCAGTTGCATCCATATCTCCGTTTCCTTCTGCAATTGTTACCAAATGACCTAATTCAAATAGATTAGACTTGACAGAATATAGCTCTACAGGTAAAGATCTCGGATGTGAAATCTCGAAAATGAAAAAAAATATTGATTTAGCTTTACGCATTAACAATTTGTCTAAGTGATATTATAAATATGCTACACAATAGGTTTTGGTCGATGGATCTTTGAGCATGCCGACATTTGAGAGCCACGTTCATAGTATCTATCAATCAATAGGTTTTGGTCGATCGATCTTTGAGCACGCCGATGTTTTAGAGCCACATTCATATTATCTACCAATCATTTATGATAATTAATTTTAATCCATAATTTAATATAAAAGTCTGAATCTCCAAGATTTAGATGTGAAGTTCGTAATATGGAAGATTGTAAACCAACCCCATATCCGTTCTAGGCTAGACTCAAATTTGCTTATCACTTGTATTACTCTTAAAGGAGATGTCACCTTGCGCCATTAGTTAGTTAGCATCTTGTACTTGATTCATACATACCATGACATTTTATTTGTTGTTGGTCATATTTTTTGCTATATGCAAACACCCCATGAAAGTCATTCGAAATAAGCAAAAATGATATTTTAGTATATTGAGGGTATAACTCAATTTTAGATTCATTACAATATTGAGAGACTCCTTTGTTGGTTAGATTCACTAATTCTGATTTGGTTAGTGCCCTTCATGATTGGAAATATACAACAATATATTAAGGGTATAATTCAATTTTAGATCCATTATAATAAAGGAGGGACTCCTTTGTTGGTTAGCATCACTAATTCTAATTTGGTTGGTGACTATCATGATCGGAAATCTACAACAACTTATAATTTTCATCTTGGTTTCTATCATGTCATTTGGGCTTGTAAGAAACAACAATCTCTTTTTCTTTATTTAATAGAAGTAGATCATCGAGTTTCAACTAATTCAAGTGAAGAAACCTTAAGGATAAATGGGAGTGTTGAACAAGGTGTTACCTCACTAAGTTGGTATTAACAACACTTCTTATTAATTCCCCCATCTAGAGTCACCTCCCTTATGATTTAGGGGGATAAAATGTCACAAAACCTCTTTGGAGAGGAGAACTTCCTCTCCAAAGGGATAGGGATAGGGCTTTTAGCCACACTGTGTGTGAGGATGATGGTCACTAATGCATCTTAGAATTACGGTAGTTCAAAACAACGATGTGTATAATACAATATGTGAGAACATATTGTGCATGCATGAATCTTGCATAATGTCTTGGTCTTTGTCTTGGTATTTGGGATAACCAAGGTGCTTGGCATGCTCCCTCTTAAGGTGTCTCGTGTGTGGGTTGCACTAAGAGGGGTGTTGAGAATATTCTTGAGATTTGACAAGGTAGGGTACATTTTAGTAGCATGTCCTTGCTTCTCGTGCATAGAACATCATTGTTGGTTGACCTTGGGTGCAATGCTATTGCTTGGTACCACGAGAGATTTCAACTTAGGTTTCTTGATGCACACAATGCTCGATATTATCAAGTCAATGGTGGTTGCATCACATGTGGAAGTGACCCTATAGGCATTTCTTTGGGTATTCTCAAAGTAATAATGAACTAAATAGATATAGTAAATATAGTGTATATGTGTAGTGATATACAATGGAAAAGATATATAATGTAACCATGATGGCACAGGATTGAGCCAAATCATCCACAATGTTGTAGGGATAGGGTTTTTAGCCAAAACAACCATCATTTCCTTCTCATATATAGAGGCAGATAATTCTTACAAGAAAGGGATTTGCTCATGGACAAAATGGGATGTTCATGTTTAAAGAGAACACCACCAACTCCATTATCGCAAGCATCACTCTCAATAGTGAAGGGCTTGGAAAAATCGGGCATGTGAAGGTTGCAATGAATGAAAGATCCAAGGGAATAGTTGAGACCACTAAAGATTGCATCTGAATGTACCTAATAGTAGCACTCACAACATAGGATATGTCTCATCTCGAATATGTGAGATACAAAATGCTCCCAATGAGATGTATGTAGTGTGTTCTATCTACGAAAGTTGTGGAGCCACCTTCTTCAAGCTTGATTTTAGAGAGAAAGGGACAAGGGGTTTCCTTGCAATATTCCATGTGAAATTATTTGAAGGCCAAAGATCAATGATGGGTTAAAGCCACATACTTACATGTAAGATCTTGGAATGATGACGAGGAGAATCATTTATTTATGATTATATTTAATTTTAACACATAATGCATGAAATGTATGATTATACATCTTTGATATATCAATTTCCATCATTTTAACATAATATTTATGGTTGTCACAAAGCTTATATAGATTTTTCATATACATTCATAGTAATTTACATGAGCAAAGTAAATATATATATACATAGTATGTATAATAGTTTATGATATTGTAATATCATCATGCATGGAATGAATTTCCATAATTTTAACTTACTATTTATGGAAATAATGGTTATCACAGGTTTATATATATTTTTCATATACATTTATAATAATTTACATGATCAAATTAAATATATATACTTTATGACATTGTATGGTTCAAGTTAAATATCATCATGCATGGATGAAATTTTCCTCTACCTTTTTATTATGGGATTTTATAACTTTTATTTTCAAAAGAATTGATAAATCTTCGTAGAATGAGGGATTTTAGTGTTTTGAGAGGAATTCCTCCATAAGGTATGTGATTATGAGTTTTCCTTCATTTTTTGAAGATTCAAAAGATGGATTCTCTTATGCTCGATGATCTACTCATTATTATTTTGACATTTCCTTCTTTTCTACATTCAAAGATTATTAGCTAAATCCATTATAATGCATCCATATATACATAAATAAAAAAACACATTTTCAAGCTATTGTGAGAGGTCATTTCTAGTGTACAATCATTACCCTTTATCTAAGCTAGCCTTACAACAAGGTTAAATTTCCAACAAAAGTAGCTATTGAATTCAACACTTTGCTATACTGGGGAAGACAAAGAAATTGGGTATTTAGATTATGCATCAAGTATAAGATGCAAACTGTACAAAGAATATGTTGAACTGATATGGTGGAAAAGTGACTCCTACTTTCTTTTACTTAGGGGAATCGACAATAAGGGACGGGGTTGGTACTCACATGACACCGTGTCTAAGGATCCAATCTCGCTACCACTACACCCCTAGGTGCATCCACAAGGTACGAACCATGGCACACGGATAAGTTTAAGGGGATTTGAACATAAGAATTTCCATTTACAACCATTTAAAACATTTCAAACTAAACTTCATAATGATTAAATATATTTACAATTCTAAACTTTTGTGTATTTAAGTATATTTAAACATTTAAACTTCATGGCAATTTAAAACAATTCATTAAGAGTGAAACTTTAACTAGAATAGAAAATGCTCATCTTGGAGTTTAATTCAAGTATTCATTAATCGTTCATATAAGAATGGACCTAACATAGTAACATAGTCAATGTATATACTTAACATGCACATAAGAGCCAAAATGTATAAGGAGCAAAGAGGTAGAAAAGCTCATTATTTTACCAATCTTCCTACCTTGGAGAGAGAAGAGTTGTGCCAAACCTCATAATGGATGATTCCATCCATATAACGTATCACCACCTTTGATAGTCTATCACTAACATCATTATATTCATAATAAATTTGTTGAGAAGTTATGCCACTAAACATTGAACTCATCCTTTCTACTTTCATCTTCCACTGATCCAAAATAAGAGAATGAAAGTTTGATTCTTCTTTATCCCATCTAATTATAACCTTTGATTCCCTAGTAATTAGAAAGTCTTCAATATCACAAGCTTGTGTCAAATAGAGAATGCCCCAAATAGCTAGGATCTCTAGAGTGGAACTAAAAGAGTTATATAGTTAATGATAACTCATATTATTCCTAACATTATAATGAAAATAGTGGCCACATTTGTTAATTTTCATGATAAATATATCTATGATTTAAAGTGAAGTAGTGGCCTATTCCTATGTACTCTCGAGGAGAGGGAAGCGATGAGAATGGGGCGTAAATCCTTATACGAGTGGGTCAATGGTATTATTGATGTCATAGATGGATAACATGGTTAACTTGTGCATTTTGTTTTCTTTATCAAACACATTACAGCATCATCATTCAATTTGAGCTATTTACAATGAAGTCCTAGGGTGAATAGTAACCTTCACATGGAGGTCATGATATTAATCTTTTTTGTAAAAGGTAGAGCAACATGTAAGGTAATTGAATCCTCCATGAATTGAGGGAGCATCAACAATTATAAGTTTTTCATGAGGGCCTTTCATAACTTTTAAAGAGACATAGGTGAATCTTCATCAACATATCTCATTTTACCATAGTAGATAAATTTCAACATTGATGATAACATAAGAGAGAATACCATAATAGAAATGAAGTATTTTAATTACTTAATTAGTTTTGACATTACATTGTTCTTTAAATAATAGTTACTACATCAGTTGGTTATTTAAAATGAAAATTCATTGTGTTCCGAACATTAAACATTTAATAAGACAAAAATATACTTAAAAAAAGTAGTGAAAGTGGAATGGAAGCCATAAGCCAGCCAGGAAAACCGTATCATGCCAATACTATTGCAGGCTCATTTCTGCATGTTGGACATGAGTTTTTAAGGTGAAACCATACAAAAATGCACTCTGAGTGATACAAATGTTCGCATGACAACTTTTTCGCAGGCTCCCAATGAGATGTATGTAGAGTCATTCTATCTACAAAAGTTGTGGAGCCACCTTCTTCAAGCTTGATTTTAGATAGAAAGGGACAAGTGGTTTCCTTGCAATATTCCATGTGAAATTATTTGAAGGCCAAAGATCAATGATGGGTTAGCCATATACTTACATGTAAGATCTTGGAATGATGACGAGGAGAATCATTTATTTATGATCATATTTAATTTTAACACGTAATGCATGAAATTTATGATTATACATCTTTGATATATCAATTTCCATCATTTTAACATAATATTTATGGTTGTCACAGAGCTTATATAGATTTTTCATATACATTCATAATAATTTACATGATCAAAGTAAATATATATCTACATAGTTTGTATAATATTTTATGATATTGTAATATCATCATGCATGGATGAAATTTTCCTCTACCTTTTTATTATGGGATTTTATAACTTTTGTTTTCAAAAGAATTGACAAATCTTCATAGAATGAGGGATTTTAATGTTTTGAGAGGAATTCCTCTATAAGGTATGTGATTATGAGTTTTCCTTCATTTTTTGAAGATTCAAAAGATGGATTCTCTTATGCTCGATGATCTACTCATTATTATTTTGACATTTCGTTCTATTCTACGTTCAAAGATTATTAGGTAAATCCATTATAATGCATCCATATATACATAAATAAAAAAACACATTTTCAAGCTATTGTGAGAGGTCATTTCTAGTGTACAATCATTACCATTTATCTAAGCTAGCCTTACAACAAGGTTAAATTTCCAACAACAGTAGCCATTGCATTAAACACTTTGCTATACTTGGGAAGACAAAGAAATTGGGTATTTAGATTATGCATCAATTATAAGATGCAAACTGTACAAAGAATATGTTGAACTGATATGGTGGAAAAGTGACTCCTACTTTTTTTTACTTAGGGGAATCGAGAATAAGGGACTGTAACGTCCCCCTCCCACCTTAAAGACCTAAGAGCAATTACGACTCAAAAAAATAGGAATGAGACCTAAAATGCGTCCATGAGGATTAGAAAACCCTCACCACAATGAAGGTACTCCCATTACAAGTTAACCAAGGAATCTTGAGACATCCTAACATTATTAGAACAATGAAAAACATTATATGTATGACACTTGAGGGATGTATCATTTGTAACCATGGAACATCACATGGTGGAATAAATTGGATACATATATAAATATGTAGAATATTACGTGTAAGAATGCTATATATATATATATATATATATATATA
>LPNX010225295.1:36579-49519 GCA_001517045.1 Pseudotsuga menziesii
AATGAGAACAAAAGAATATGATGATGTATTGGTGGAAAAAGATCGTTATAGGTTGAATTATTTTTGGTATGTCCTCTTTACCACTAAGTCAGTGTATTGTTCTAGGATAATGCAATTCAGTCTCAGGATAAGTAAGCTTATGGCACGAATAAACAAGAAACAGGTTACATAGCTTAATTGGTAGCTGGAGTACTTGCAAACCATGATACGCCTGGAGTTAATTATGACACCGTATATGAGAGTAATAGTTTCTTCGAAATAAGCTATGTATATTTTAGTGAACGTTTCAAGTTCTGACAATATGAATCCTGCGGTAAAAGCGTAGAAACGCATGGTGCCTGAGGTTTATTTCATAGTGGCTATTAAGCTTAAATGTGACACCAATTGATTTCCACCTCTGGGATGACAAATTAACTATGGAGGCGTTATGGAAATGCCTGACTGACCTCTAATTTTGAGGAGGCATTATGGCTGACTTTCAGCTAACATCCGTTGAACCTGAATGCCCGTCTTTAGGGTCGCCAGTTTGGGAGGCCTGAATGACACGCCTTGACTGAACGCAGATGCTGGAAGCATACCAGGAATCCCTAAGCACTAATCACAGCTGGGAAGAGGATAAATCCTCGTGGATGAGTTATTGTAAGGGGAGAGAAAAAAAAACACAGGAAACCGAGCTAAAAGAAAATAATACACTTTGTTGAAGGATAGCTGTTTGGGCACCGCCAAGGTGATAGCTAGGAATGCCGGGGAATAGCACCCAGTTTCTAAACTATATCGAACGGCCTCAGCCGGGACTACGTGCAGGGTTGAGTAAGCGTTTCTTTCTGTTGAAAACCTTTTTGACATTCCTTCGCTCTGCTATTATAAGCTAGGTTTTTTACTAAATAGATTGCCTTTGCAATTTCATGATAAATGAGCGTAGAACCCAGCTGTGATTCAGTCTAGACAGACTGTGTTTGCATGTAAACTTAGAACCACGCTGCGCTCGGTCTTAATAGACTGCATGTGCTTTCAAGATCGATGGTCAGGAACCCAGGCTAGGTTCTGTCTTAGTAAGTTCGAATTGCCTTCATGACTATTGCGCATAGATGCGGGCTGCCACTTAAGACCATGTTTTTCCTTCTTGGTTTGGGTATAGATTTGTAGACGAGGATTTGTTCAGGATTTTCTAGTCTTAAAACTTAAATAGATCTATACGCCCTGGACGTTGAGGTATTATTTCTGGGAACTGGATCTAATTACAGGATCTAGGGTACTGATCAGTCCATGCTAACTTGTAAGCATACGAACTACAAGTCGCCACCCCTTTGGATTGGCCATTTTTGTAGACAGAAACGAGTTGAAAAGCAAGGTAGAATTCGATTTTTTGCATGTTTAAACCTCTAGTTTCATCGAGAACTGGTTCTATGAGATTGGAGTGTGTGTATCAGGAAAACCAGGGTTTCCTCGGCTCTGCAAATAATCTTGAGTTGCTTTTATTCGTTTCCTATCCTCCAGAGAACTGAGAGAGTGTTCACACCCCTCGTTGGGTTTTAGGAAAGGAAGGAAACTTGGGGATTCTTGCACGACTGTTGCTGCGCCCTTTAGTCAATATTTTTGATGATTTCTGTTATTATCTCGATATAGGTGAAACCTTAAGAAGATTCATTGAATTTCATTGATCCCTCTAGGGTTTTACTGTAGTCTAGAATTACTTGATAATTCGGTGAAGAAATAGATTTAAGATCTGTATTCTTCATTGTTAAGAAACCGGTTATGGATAAGAGATTTCCGAACAGGGAAATCGTGTTAATAGATATGCGCCCCATTCTCTTTGGATTCTACGCATATACTATTTCTGTTGCAGCCTTCTGCAGGTCCTGACTCTCGTAGCTCGAGAGGAAACCATTTTGGATTTTGTCTGTGTTGTATTAAAGAAAATTCGGGGAATTATTTGGATCAAACAAAGTTCATGCCATTAGTTTTCTCTCTATACAACCTGTGAGCTTCCCCCAAAAGATAGGTAACATGGAGAAATATTTTCCTTGCTCTACTAAGCCAATTTAACGCTGAATACCTGCTGCAGAGACACTGCTAGCTAGACCGGCGCCACCCAATGATTGCGATTAATACACACACGTTGAATGGTTTTACTAAACCACTCCTTTGGAGCAGTTTTAATTAAAGGGAAGTGCTCTTTGAACCCTGCTGTAGGATATGGCAGAAGACATGTTTTTCCCTGCCGTGGTTTTGGGGAAATCCCTATCTTTCATACAACACAGCTTAAAAATAATTTCAACAGTCGATGACGAAAAGCAAAGGGGTATAATTCTAATAGTCCTTGGGAAGGGGCACTTGTATAAAAATCTGGTGATTTTCCTTTAATGGAATTCAAAGATCAAAATTTGATTTTTAACCCAACCCGTAAAGTCTCAGCGGCAGAATGGAGTGAGTCCACTTTCAATCCCGAGTAAAGTTCAGTATTGACAATGTTGGAGACTAAATTATGAACCTATAGGGTTTTAATTTTAGCTTGTAAGGATGTCAGAACCCCACACATGACAGCGGCCGAGTTAAATGAACCTGTGTGAATGGTTGTCTTTACAAATTATTTACTGCATGCTAATTTACTGATTGAGGACCTCTAGTCTCAGAACAGAATAACAGAAAAACGATATGCAGCCAGAAGCCCAATGCATGCCACCTGATATAAATAATTCTACTCATTTTCCAATCCCTTGAGATTGGTGGACCTTGGCTGGGAGACTTGAACTATTTTTATCTGAGGTTGTATCCTCACTATAGCAAAGATTTTCTGTGATTGTGTAATCTTTTTGTTGTCTTAATAAACTCCATAATGGAGGCCATGTCTACCCTAGGATCTTATCTAGGGATATTTTATTTTGTGGGCCTCAGGAGGAGGTTCCTTATTCTTTGTATAAGAAGCTGATGGCACTTCATTTTAAGATGAAGATTGTACACCCCGAGTGGTGGTTTTTGATGAATAAAGAGGAAAACCTAACTTTGGTGGACGTAGCCTCGTGGACGAGGTGAACCACGTATATCGGTGCCTTGATGTGTATTACTTGTATTATGTGTTTGACATGTACCTTTTTATGTCCTTTGGATGTCCTTGTTAAATCTCTTTATCTGTTATGATATGAATGATCGAGTAACCTTTCTATGAATGGTTTAAATGCAAAAGAAAAGTTAGTTTTTACAATGGTTAAATATAGGTACTGCTTCATATGGTGAAAAGGTAGTAAGGCCCTCGCCTACATTATATCTTGTAATAACATAAATGGTAGCAGAGAGAAAATGGTTGTTTTTAATTAGTAATGACTAATGCTGACATTTAATATAACCAGAATACTTTTCAGAAAATGTGCTTGGCGTACGGTTGATAGCCCTGGACAAACTTCCCTATAATGCACATGGTTTTGACACAATGAATTAAATTATTCTTGTAAGTTGTTGCTAACACGATGAATCTTCTTTGTAGTAATAAAGGAACACACAAGAAAAAAAAAAACTTTACCACTTTTCCGCACATATTGTCATCAAGGGCTAAGAGGGACACTACAGGGACGGGGTTGGTACTCACATGACACCGTGTCTAAGGATCCAATCTCACTACCACTACACAGCTAGGTGCATCCAGGGGGTCCGAACCATGGCACACGGATAAGTTTAAGGGGATTTGAACATAAGAATTTCCATTTACAACCATTTAAAACATTTCAAAGTAAACTTCATAATGCTTACATATATTTACAATTCTAAACTTTTGTGTATTTAAGTATATTTAAACATTTAAACTTCATGGCAATTTAACACAATTCTTTAAGAGTGAAACTTTAACTAGAATAGAAAATGCTCATCTTGGAGTTTAATTCAAGTATTCATTAATCGTTCATATAAGAATGGAACTAACATAGTAACATAGTCAATGTAACTCATATTAGTCCCAATGTTACAATCATAAGACAATGGACATAAGTTCAACTTTTAACAATTCAATTTTTTATTATTTGTTATTACTAGAGTATAACTTTTATTTTAAATGCAAAAATTTTTTAACTTTATATTAAGAAAGTTTAAACCAGAGTATACAAAAAAAATACCCACACAGGGATAATGTATATACTTAACATGCACATAAGAGCCAAAATGTCTAAGGAGCAAAGAGGTAGAAAACCTCATTATGTGACCAATCTTCCTACCCTCGAGAGAGAAGAGTTGTGCCAAACCTCATAATGGATGAAGCCATCCATATCACGTATCCCCAACTTTGATAGTCTATCACTAACATCATTATATTCATAATAAATTTGTTGAAAAGTTATGCCACTAAACATTGAACTCATCCTTTCTATTTTCATCTTCCAGTGATCCAAAATAAGAGAATGAAAGTTTGATTCTTCTTTATCCCATCTAATTATAACCTTTGATTCCCTAGTAATTAGAAAGTCTTCAATATCGCAAGCGTGTGTCAAATAGAGAATGCCCCAAATAGCTAGGATCTCTAGAGTGGAACTAAAAGAGTTATATAGTTAATGATAACTCATATTATTCCTAACATTATAATGAAAATAGTGGCCACATTTGTTAATTTTCATGAGAAATATATCTATGATTTAAAGTGAAGTTGTAATCACAAAGGAGTAGTAGAGGTTCTTGAAAATGAGACAACTAATTAACCTAACTATTATTGGGAGGTTCTCTCAATTGATACAATTCTCATAACAGATATGATTTCCATAATGGATATGAAAGTTAATTTAATAGTTATGATTAGGAATTATATACATTTGTGTAGCTCAAGAGGAAAGTGGGGGGAATGATTGTAATATATATTATTAAGCCATAAGAATACGTTTCCTTGACATATTGTTTGGGTTTTACTCTGTAAAATATTATGTTTCGTGGTTTCTATTGTCCTATTGTGTATTATAGATCTGCAAGGGGAAACCACGTCTATAGGCTGTGTGGGTAGATTCATGTGCATGTAGGATATTTACTTGAAGAGGAAGAGCTCGAGTAGATGCATGCAAAACTATTCAAGGGAATGTATCTCTTATATTATTTCAAACAAATAAGCATACCATAACGACATCACCTCGCAAAACAAAGCGCGAGAAAACTGTGAGATGTACAAAACAAAGCGCCAGAAAACTGTGAGATGTACAAAACAAAGGCGGAATTGAAAAATGGTGTCCTAGATATTACCATTCCTAAGGCTATGGGTGTTTGTGTTCAGACAGAAAGATTCCACTAGACACAGTGCCTCTAGTCACAACTAAAAGAGGCTGTAGTCTTTGTTTCTAATTTGGTATCTGTTTTGTACATTACTGAAAATAAGTATGCGGGAGATATATGTACAGGCCGTCTTTCTTTTGTTGGGTGAGGGCTTTCTTTTGTTGGGGCGAGGGGCTTCTCTCATATTCGTTGCTAAGTATGAGTCTGAAAGGGTACGTTGTGCGGAGGATAAACTTTTAGCTAAACATGAACTGCATTCAAATATCATTTCCTCGGATGGAAGATAATAAAAGTTTATTTTTTCATTTTGCATGAACTACCTTCAAATATCGTTGACCTTGAGTTGGTGACTTTGATGATTTTGATAGAGATAATTGAAATGGTGGTTGTTTCATAAACCGTGTTTACCTATAACATATGTTATGAAAAAAGAAATTACATTTACAAAAATGCGTTTATGCGCATGGATGATCTGCTTTCATCGTAATTCTTATTTTTTTGGTTTGCATAAGTGGGTGAGTTTGTTTCATATTTCAAACAATAAGGCCTCAAGAGGAACTCTATTGAAACTTTTAGAGTTAATGAGGTGGTGCTAAAACTACGATGGCTGTGCAATAAAATGTTTACAAAATTATGCCTTCATGTGCACTATTAAAAGTTGGGTTAGAGTGATGAAGTGTTATTGGTAACTTAGGACAATTAGGACTTCTTTTAATTTGTCCATACATGACATTGTTTTCACAAATAAATGCTTAAAGAAACTCTTGTTCTATTAATGAATATATAACATAGTAAGCTAGTTTTATTAATGACACTGTTTTAAAACACTATTTTTTTATTTCATTTGTATGTCATTTTAGTGGTTTTATATAAATACACCTAACTCCAATTGTTGTGGGATAACTTTTGACATTAATAAACTTAATTTTGTATATGGATATAAAGATTATATTGTAAATGTAAAAATGACATAGAATGAGAATACTTTCATAATGGAATCGCATAATGAATAATTGTAAATAAATAAATTATGATAGACAATGGTAAGGGATGAAGAAAGTAATATGAGAATGACAACATTATAACAATGTAATAACAAAGTGTGGAAAATGTGATGTGAGGTTAAGAAGATTTAAAAAATGAAATTACAAAATGATTAAGTTGTAAATTAAAAAATAAATGAGAAGGTGATATGAGAATGGTAACATTTTAACAATGGAATTACAAAATATGGAAACATGACGTGAGATTAAGAACACTTTAACAATGAGATCACAAAATGAATAAGTTGTAAATGAAAAAAATAGAATAGAAAGAAATGGATAAAGTGATGTGAGAATAAGAACAAGAGAATCCCAAGTTTTATTTAAGATAAATATTTGAATTAGAGAAAATATTGTAATTAGGTAACTTTAAGGTTATTTGTTATTGTTTTAGATAAATATGTTAATATTAATTAAATAAAATATGATAATTAGGTAATTTTAAGGTTATTTGTTATTGTTTAGTAGGTTAATTTGAAATAAAAAGCAATCATTGGCTACATTTTTTCATCATAAAAAATAGATATAAATAGAGTAACCTAGGATAATTTATTTATTTTGGATTTTGTTTTACTTTCTAGGCTAGACTCAAATTCGCTATCACTTGTATTACTTTTAAAGGAGATGTCACCTTGCACCATTAGTTAGTTAGCATGATTCATACTTACCATGACATTTTCTTTGTTGTTGGTCATATTTTTTGCTATATGCAAACACCCCATGAAAGTCATTCAAAATAAGCAAAAATGATATTTTAGTATATTGAGGGTATAACTCAATTTTAGATTCATTACAATATGGAGAGACTCCTTTGTTGGTTAGATTCAATAATTCTCATTTGGTTAGTGCCCTTCATGATTGGAAATATACAACAACTTATAATTTTCATCTAGGTTTCTAACCTGGCATTTGGGCTTGTAAGAAACAGCAAGCTCTTTCTGTTTATTTTGTAAAAATAGAGTATGCTTTTGAGTTAATGCAAGTTAACAAGCCTTGTGGATTTGGAATATCCTTTTAGATTTTGTATTCTAGTAGTAGAATTCAACTATCCTATGGTATGACAATTAGACTACCATAAATATCACCAAATATCCAATTCAAGATCACATGCTTGAAGTGGTGCTTTTCCCTACATGTGAGCAAGTTGCTGACATTTTTACAAAGTCTCTTACGAAACCAACATTTTCCAAGGTTTGAAATATTTTAGGAATTCAAGAAGTTTTCATTAGTGAGGGAGAGACACTAAAGGCTCCTTCCTTCTCCTCGTGTGTCACTTTTTAAAATTGATTAAAGTTACCTCCTGTTAATTGGACTAGGGGTTTTAGCCACACTATGTGTGAGGATGATGGTCATTAATGCATCTTAGAATTAAGGTAGTTCAAGACAACGATGTGTATAATACAATATGTGAGAACATATTGTGGATGCATGAATATTGCATAATGTCTTGGTCTTCGTCTTGGTATTTGGGATAACCAAGGTGGTTGGCATGCTCCCTCTTAAGGTGTCTCCTGTGTGGGTTGCACTAAGAGGGGCGTTGAGAAAATTCTTGAGATTTGACAAGGTAGGGTACATTTTAGTAGCATGTCGTTGCTTCTCGCGCATAGAACATACATCATCGTTGGTTGACCTTGGGTGCAATGCTACTGCTTGGTACCATAAGGGCTTTCAACTTAGGTTTTTTCATGCACACAATGCTCAATATTATGATAGTCAATGGTGGTTGCATCACATGTGGAAGTTACCCTATAGGCATTTCTTTGGGTATATTCAAACTAATAATGAACTAAATATATATAGTAAATATAGTTTATATGTGTAGTGATATACAATGGAAAAGATATATAATGTCAACATGGTGGCACAAGATTGAGCCAAATCATCCACAATGCTGTAGTTGTGTGCAACTTTGATGTCAGGTTTATGAGTGGTTGGTCTAAGTGATGCCTTTAGGATACGAGGGATATGATCACTATTTGGAAAAAGTATCTACCAAACCCCACTATAGATACTGTATATATCTTCCCCCCTCGTGGGTGTTCAGGTAAGGCATAATATTTAGTGTTAGTGTAACGTCCCTAGATAACCAAGTAGAAATTGCAAATGAAAAAAAACCACATGCTAATGAAACATGAACTCTGAAACTCATCCCTATGTAGTATTTGAGTTCTATGTAACTAAATTTTCCTCACAATAGAGGGATACGAATTAATTGAACCAAACTTCCTTTAGATACAATTCAGCATACATGGCCTTGAAACCTTTTGATATAGGTCTCTTAGTGTTCACTATTTATCTTTACCCAATAGTAACCATAGTTGAAAGTGCTGAGCTGTAAACCTGCCAAGCCATTAAACACAGATGCTCTATGTACCCATCTATTCACTGTTTATTTCTAAGTGATGCAACATAAGATTTATACTTCCATTTATATCAATAACATATCAGTCCAAATATTTACTCGACAATTCTGCTAGCTGTGTTGATAACCATGTATTAATGTAATTCTAAAAGTATTCTTGACAACTTAGGGGTTATAGTCCACGAGCATCTTGTCCTGAAAGTGCTATCAAACAATACTCCTGTGCTGACCAAATTCATTAGGATACCATTAGGAAATGACCAGGGAGAAAAACAATAATTATCACTACACAATTCAATACAAGGAGAAAAATAAACCATTAGACACATGGACACCAAATATACATGGTTCGCCCATTCCATGGGCTATGTCCACCAAAACTGTCATGCTATTAATTTCTATTCAAAATAACCAGATTACAACTGCAACAATCCTTGTTGCCCAATCTCTTTTGACCGAAGTCCCAAAATATGAAGTACAACTACTCTTGGACTTATGGAGCCTGACCAGGAAAGTACCTTTATAATGAGAAGAAACATCTTTAAAAACTCACACTACCCATACAATTTACAATGTTCTTGTATCCCTAGCCCAACATATAAACATGCATATGCATATCCTAGCACTATCTTAGCAAGAAGAACACCGTAGAATTCGGTCGCTGCAGATTCCAGGGAAGGGTCAAAGGATTTTAAAACCAGAATGTTGAGGGTTACACATTCTAGGGTTTGGTTTAATATTATTAAAACTCTTATTCCCAACACGCAGAGGGTTTAGCAGAATGTAAAGCGTGGAGATAACATCAAGAGATCTTTGTTTTTAAGTATAACATTTCCATCACCGAATCTGTTATTGTCTTTGAAAGTCATCCTTATACCCAATCCTAAGGGTTACACGTCGAACGTTTACCTGCACTCAACCTGTAATGATACTACTCCTATACCACATTCTTTGGTTTCATGCTTGTAAGAGGAGACTTTACTTCGGTATACATGTTGTTCTATTCAATAGAAAACGTACTTCCTCTTTGCAAATCATAGCATTCTAGGTTATGATCTTCACTAACAGCCCTATCGCTATAAATCATTACCCTGGAAGCGGTGGCTTGTGGACGGTGCATTTGTTACTTTTAAGCATCCATCGCTTACTAAGTAACTATGATACTAATGTATCATATATCCATTAATTAGTGATACAATTTATTCTTACAATTATCATAATTGAGTAGGGGCACAGATCTACAAGTATATTCCGGAGACAATAAATGAGATTTAGTAAGGTCATTTCCACCAGCAGGTGTATTTAAACAAGGAAACCTCCCTTACGGTAATTCTGGATGAAAAAATATATATCTTATACAGTGCACTCTCCTTTAGATCATAAGCAGATAAATCGCATAGTCCACCCATATGCCAATTTTTTTTTTTAAACTTACTAGTCGTATTTTTACGAACCAAAAGGTAAGATATGACAATTATTCCTCGGAATTGAGTGCAGATATCAATCGCACACATCTAAGGAAAGTAGGGGAAAAAATAAAAAAGGCATGCAATGATTTGGATCATCAATCTAGGCGTTGGAAAGGTGAAAATCCAAGTCTAGATCATAGCCGATTCAAAGAAAGGTAGGTACTTTCAGACCTGAACCATATTTTTCAACCCAAAGCAATCCAAAACAAGGCAGACCTTCAAGAGACGACCGTAAATACTCTCTAATTTTAGCTATCTGACTCTGATAAGGTTCAAAATGAAACCATCCACTACAGATGTACAGACCCTTTATCTAACTTATAACACAGAGGTTCAACAGCGCAGATCATACATTACCGTATGCCAATCCTGAATCCACTGAGATGTCGTGAAGGATCAAACGTAGTCAAGGTTTAGATTTATTCCATTACCCGATCTACGATTTATAGCTAGAACACAAACAGATCAATACACTGCTAGAATCACGAGGGTAGGGATCTGGCTTACGCAGGTATGAATTCTTGCAATGCCCCGAGTAATTTCTGCAAGATATAATTTAATGGCATGACCAACAAGGTTACATTACTAATGTATACATCAACGATGGACCAGAAACTTACCTGATAAGTGGACACTTATTACAGTGCAGACCTGGGTGCATCTGAGGTCCATAGCGATCTGTAAACTACCTCAGTTACCTTAGAGATAAAAGCATTCAAGGAGTCTGCAAAAATAAAAATTCTTAGTAATCTTTTCACCAATTGACACATTTGTACTGCATTAGTAATCTTAGTAATCTTTTCATCATGTAGACAAAATAAATAAACCAGCACAAGATATAATACAATGTGACAACCGAATTCACGTGGTTCACCCCAACCTTGGGGTTACGTCCACCAAAGATAGTCCAGACCAAACCGTCCGGATTTTTTTCTATTTCTATTAGTATTCCAACAAGGTTACAATAAAAGCAGTTCCAATACTGCAGCTTTTCAACGTATAGCTCATATAGTTAACAATACCCAGAAGCCTTACTGCAAGGCCTTTGACTTTAAAGGAAAAACGTAAAATGCTCCAGCAAATTAAGAAGTCGTATTACAGTCACTCTGTTTTGTTCTTTCAGATCTATCTCAGATCTACGAAGTAATACCAACGGCGTTTTACAAAATCACTGATGTATAATCGCTACAACAAATTAGGAAGTCGTATTACGGTCACTGTGTTTTGTTCTTTCAGATCTATCTCAGATCTACAAGGTAATACCAACAGCGTTTTACAAAATCACTGATGTATAAGAATCAGCCATGTGCAAATAAGTAAAAATAGATCCACGCAGATGTACTAAATTCCATATCCTAAATGCATCAACACAGATAGACCCAAATGTAATAATTATTTCAAATTGAAAAACATTACCCATATTAGATTGACAAAGGATAGGATATACCATGCAAACCATAGCCAAAGCAACACGGCTACTACACATGCAGTCAACCTCATGCAACAATAGATCCAATCTCATGCAATCACAGGCAACCCAAACGGTGGAAGAAGAGAAAACAAAACAATTCCGGATTGGATTTAACGCAGTCAGGGAAAATATAGAGAGTTAAACACCCAACAGTCAAAATCACAGGAGCTGGATATAAAGCAAATAGAGACTGGGCAGACTTAAAAAAATGCAACTCATGATCAATCTTCACCATGGAAGCGTCGGTTCAATCCTCTGCAAATCACTCACTCAACTTCTATTCATAAAGTTGGCATACCAAGCAATAAGAGGATCATGCGCTAGACACAAAGACAAGAAAATAAAACACTTCTAAGTTAACAGATAAAAATCTGAGCTAACACAATCGGCATTAAAGAGAAAACCCTACCGTGCAAGCTATTCTCAGTATTGTGTTAGATCCAATAACTACAGAAGTTATCCCCCTTTTTACTAAAACGGAGCTTGTAGGCTATGCTAAACCTGCGTCTGATCTCAAACAATCAACATAGGGTTTTTTATTCCGGAAAGGAGTGTGCAAGTGTTCCTGAGAATTGCATTCGAACCACCAAAAATATTCAGCCCCAAGTCTGGCGGCTATGTTAAGGACTAAGTGATGTTCCATAATCCAATCCCATGTATCAATCCAAAATACAAGACTGAAATAACATGAAATAAAAACATGATACTGAAAAGCTTACACAATTCAGACTTCATTCTAAAAATTGAAAGCTTAACCTGGAGGTATGTAGCTCTCGATCCAAACATCCTTGTTGATTTTTCTTGAGACTCCCGCCGTGCTTCCCCAAAAAGAAGGGCAAATCCTTCCTTGACAGCAGCGAATCTTCTACATCAAGAGATCGAACATTTTCCAGAAGAAAACCGGGTTATTTTTTTTTGGCTCCCCCCCCCCCGTGTTTCTCCCCTTCACCTCTTATTCATCTAACTCCTCCCTCGCAGCCCAAAAAATCTTCCCCATAAATCATGCTGAAAAGGTAGAGGCCATGCCATTATTCCTGGCCACATGGAATCCATGCATGGAAAAATCTCCTCGATTAGGATCTTTCCCTTAAACGCGCTCGGAGGCAAGCTATAATTTCGCAAAACACCCGCTCCCATAATTGGTATATTCCCTCAATTTTTTTTTTTAATTGTCGTTGTTTTTTTTAAAACTCCGTTAAGAAAAATCCATAATAAAGGAGCAAGAAGGATATTCACTATGTTCAAGCGCTTAATACTTTCCCACGACATAATTATTTTCCCATCATATAATTGCTTCCACATTGTTCAAGGATTTGATAGCTTTTTCCTTTTAAGTAACATAAGGTGATGGATGTAT
>LPNX010225296.1:0-13758 GCA_001517045.1 Pseudotsuga menziesii
TCAAAATTCCCACGTACTTATGTGATTTTCAAAAAATGATTCATCTTACATTGTACAAGTGTGATATGTTAGAAGAGCTCCCACATTTACACAAGCTTATGAGTCTCAAACAATTGGAGATTGTTCGTTGTTCTAAGCTCATCAAAATTCCTTCACAATTTGGCCACCCAAGAGCTTTTCCTATATTGGAGATATTTTCATTGGTTCAGCTTCATGAATTGGAGTACTTTCATGTATTACATAAAAGAGGCAATGATTTCACTTCAAATATTTACCATAATGGAATGCAAGGTACTGAAGATATTTCCTAAAACTTATTTGCATTTGAAAACAATTCAAAAAGTAAGAGTATATGGTTGTTCAATTATAGTAGCAATTTTCAAAGAAATTAAATGAAAAAACACACAGAGAGAAGTGGTGATAATATGTATAGAAGACCTGCAAGAATCCAAAAGCCATTACACTTCTTTGGCATGTACAAAGAATGCTGATTGGTATTGTGGTGAATTTTGGTATAATAAACTTTTCCTTTTTATGAAAAGTCTTCAAATGACTTTGATAGAAAATGATTTTCTTTCTTAACTGAAGGCATCAACATTGTATATCATTTAAAATTATGACAAAAATGTATATCATTGTATAAGCCGTGGATTTTGCAAGAGGATTCTATTTTTAATTTTTTGTTGTTGGTACAATTATTACTGTAATTTTGTTTATGTTGTTGTTGATATTAGCATTTTCAGTTTCCATATTGTTTTTCCAAACAAAAAGCACAAAATGTCGAGTTTAAGTTTTGGGACATAACAGTGGTATCACAGCCACTTTTTTTCCCTCATGGACTTAGATCCACCACGGCTTCATACTTTGTTATTTATGGAGAAGACACCTTGAAACCAAAAATTGCATTAATAGTGGAAGAAGTCCTAAGAACTACCTTGGAGAATTTAAACAACAGTATGGAGCATATAACCCAAGCCCTGCAAACTCTGACGTTGGCCAAAAGGGAAGGAGAAAATAGGAGCAGTGAAGAGTATAATTGGATAAGACCTCGTAATCAAAGGAGTAAAGCTAGACACTGCAATCATCTGGAAAATCATTTTGCAGAAAATTATAACAGAAGAAGAGACAACCAAGGAAATTGAGAGAACCAAGAAAACCAAGGCTGCCAAGTGAACCAAGGAGGGGACCACATAAATCATAGGCTAATGGAGAATGTCCAATTATTAAGTTAAATGACTGTAACGAAATTATTAAGCCAAGGGAATGGATAGGAAAATTAATGGATAACCATAAATACCTACCTGGGGCCAATCTCTAACCACATTCTATCATAATTTTGAGGCTTATACCCAGAAGACTACTCATAGACCTCAAGAACATGAAACAACAAGGCACATTGGCATACAATAAAAGGGAATTTCCTGTCAAGGCATCTTGCTAGTGGAAAAGATTTCTCCTAAGCAAGTGGTTGATATTATATCAATGGATTGAAGGTCTCCATCAAGGGGCATGTTAAGGCATCGAAGCATAGTGCCTTCCAGGAGGTACTTCAAAAGGTAGAGACTTATTCAGAATTTGTTAGCAATCGATCAACAGAAGGTAATGAGAAACCCAACTACTCTCTAGTCCCAAATACCAATCCATCAAAAGGAAAACTTTTGGACCCTAATCTTCTTGATGATTTATATTCAAATGGACTCTACTACACTTGCAGAGAAAACTGGTCAAAGGGGCACAAATTCAAGGTTCCAAAAAGATTCATATGATTGAGATTGTTAATGAAAAAGAAACTGGAGTGGTTGATAGCAATCAAGAGCAATAAATAGGCGTGGAAGAGTATGTTATGGATGAAAAGGACCAAGGAAAACAAATAGCATCTTTTTGGCTGCCATGTTTGGAATTACTCAATACCATATTGAGGCAAAAAGGAAAAGTGAAGGGTATAATGTAGTGAACCTCCTTGATTCTGGAAGCACTCATAACTTCATATATGCAAAGCTGCTGAATTCCATGGGCCTAAAAGTTATCCCATTACAAATTTTCAGGTATCAGTAGACGATGAAAGTATGATCAAGCACAATAAGATGATCAATGGAATGAAATTGTAGTTGGACAACTATGAATTAATCTCTAATTTTTATTTTTTGGATGTAGTGGGGGGATGATGTGATCATAGGAGCTCATTGGGTGAAGACTTTGGGTAAATTCTGCACCTAAAATTTGGATCTGTACCTAAAATTTGAGAAAGGACAGCAGTTGATTACAAATTGATTTCAGCAAACAAAATATCTAAACAGCTTGCCATCGCAAACCATCTTTCATTTTCAATTGTAATTCCTTGAAGGGCTTGAATGGAAAGGTTCAGACTCAAAAAACAGCAATACAAAAAGAGATGCTGCAGAGGATTGGTGACTTTGCAGATGTCTTCTGAGGTCTGCCACATGGAGTGCCACTAGATAGATGAAAGATCTACCAGCACGAGAGGAAACATGGGGAAGGGCCAGATATTTTACAACACCCAACACTATAATTTATCTGGGACAAAGAAATTCAAGGAGGGGGAATGTTACAATAATAAAGGATAATCATCCCATTAATTGTGGGTACTCAATCAGTCACCCAAAAAAAATATTAGTCATCCAGTCAGTCTATCATTCATGAGATCAGATTAATTATGTCAATCACTCAAATAGATGATTGATAGAAAGGGCTAGTAATCTTGTCAGTTAGGTTAATTATGTCAATTAGTTTAATGACATCAGTCCATCTAATTAAAGGAAAAAGTTTGTTTTTGCTATAAAGAGGAATTTAGCCTTTAAAAGAGAAGCTCTTTAAAATGTCTGCTATTGCTGGAAGTCTGGAAGAGACAATTTGGGAGAGGATCACAGTCTCTCAACAGAGCACTCTCCATTTTCTAGTCAAAAAAAGAACACCAGAAAAGATCAAGCTAATCATGACCAAGTGTTCCATTTGCAAAAGGTTCATCAAATTTTTTATAACAAATGATGGAAAGGGGTAAATCATAAGATGAAAAAATCTTGGAGCTATATTGCACTTCTACAAATGTGATGTTGGGATATGCCAGCTCCCTCCCATCCTTGAAGGAAACTGATTTGAGCCATGATGCTATGGCTACTCAGTGTTTAGAAAATTACTGTTATAATTTTATCATTAAGTCTAATACTCTAATAGATAGTGACAAAATCATTATTATATGATTTGGTTATGCCTATTTTGTTTTGAGGAACATTGTGGCAGATACTGTCTAATTTCAATCAAGTTTTGATTATATGTGACCTTCAAACTCATTTAAAGAGTCCAAAATTGTTAGTCCTCTGTCCTTATATTTTTGTGAATACATAGTAATATAAATATTCCTTTAACTTACCATGTGCATGTGTGTGCATATCTTTCCAATGGATGTTTAAGAAGCGGAACTACATTTCCCTTGCTCACAAACCACATCATTTGATACATTTTATACTAGTTATGAAAGGACTATCCTTGTGATCGATAAAATCTAAGTTATAGATTAAACAATATCCATATGGGTAGTCAAATCACTAGTTTAAAGAAAGGACTAAGCTCTTTTTGGGTGTACTACAAAATAAAATAAATATTAAAATTATACATTTATGAAGGAAAATGCAACAAATCAGAAAGATAAAATTGTACATTTAAGAGAAGAAATGCAACTATTTTATGCAAAGTTGTACATTTTTTACATGCCAGGTCATGCCATTCCATCCTTGTCCTTCCCATGTAATGCCATCTAATCCCATCCCATCGATGGGTCCACCATTATTTCTTGGTGTATCGTGGCTCATATCGAGGGAGGGATTCTGTTCAGTGATAGTGAGCCTCTCTCTTCCTATCTCTTAGCCACCATGAAGAGACACCACCACACTTTTGTTGTACCCAATTGATTAGTGAATGAGGAAATTTATAAAAACAATTCAACCTGGGTTGTTCACTCTTTTAGGATGTGTGCACCTTGTACTCACTTCAATCAACTTCTAGTTAATGACGTAAAAGTGAACATACCCCATTACCAAACGTAAACATGAATATCTAATCTCTATTTGTCATCAATAATCAGAGATACCTAGAAAAAACATAAATTTATTATAGATGATCTATAATCTACACCAATAGATTTAGTTTGCATTGTAAAACAAATGCATCTGAATTTAGACTAAAATTTGAAACAAATGCGAGCACATCCATGTTTTTAGGGAAATTGAAAATTGGTTCAACACATATGATTCCAAGAATATGGTTGTAAGCCAAGTGATCATAGCAAGAGTTGATAATGCTAATGAAAATTTGGGATGTTTTTCTTGCGGAATATCAATGCATTGGTTTGCTTGAAATGGGAGAGACTGGCGCATTGTTGGATCTTAGAGACAACAGAGTCAAAACCCACATGAAAACAAAATTGGAAGTCTAGATCGTGGACATAAAGGTGCCAATAAGCATGATTTCCCAAAGGGTTTCCCATAATCAGTAACCATAGGTGAATGTAGCATAACTAACAGTAAGATCGAACCAACAACTTAGTTAAATATAAATTCCTCTCTATAAAATGAAAATTAAATAAGATGGGTTACCAATTTTCATGAGGAGAAGGACAACCCTGACAAGGAATGACTAGTTGGGCGAAGACAGATCCCTCTACAACTCTTTGTCATCTATGAATATTCTCCCATCTTGATCACACATATGAAAATACCTTATGATTTATGTATCTGTGGCCGGTGCAAATGATGGTTATTCAGGAGGGTAACTGTAAGGCTATGGACCTCCAGACCCACCATTATCTGAATGTATTTCATACCAACATTAAGATAAATCAAGCTGAGGATTACAAGACAATATACCAAGCTAGAAAAATGTTTTGTATTAGGAGAGAAATGCAATTACCCTTCTCTATTTCTCTATTCACAAAATGCACAGAATGATACACATTCATTTTTCACTCGATGCGCTCCTATGTTGTTTATTTAAAACAAGGAAAGTTAGTTCATTTATCATCTTGACCAATAAACATTAGTGGATAGAAAATCCATGGTTAGTGATAATTTGCAATATAAACAATAATAAGAAGATTAAAAAAAGCTATTCACAAGAGCCAAGCTAAAATTCTTATCCAGGTACATCCTGTTTTCTTCACTTAGATAACTTGAGCTCCAAATTAGGAAATTAAGGCCTTTGGAATAATTTTTGAAAGCAGCTGATAATCAGTACATAGGAATTCAGTCAAAGCAAAAAAATACTTCTAAAACATAATGGAATA
Source organism: Pseudotsuga menziesii (assembly GCA_001517045.1). NCBI lineage: Eukaryota > Viridiplantae > Streptophyta > Pinopsida > Pinales > Pinaceae > Pseudotsuga > Pseudotsuga menziesii. The sequence continues at coordinate 5,297 of LPNX010225296.1, forward strand.
AAAAAAATGAGTAAATTCTCTCAGTCTCTAGCAACAGAGCTTCAGACTGAACAAAATTAACAAAACTTTAAAAGGTGTGGTGTTCAACAAAGATGGTTAGCTCAGATCTAATTTGCAAGGTATCAGTTGTGGCACCACTTTGGATGGAAGAGGTTAGGTCTGAATGGTAGTAGGATCCACTAGTACAATAATTCCAAACTAACCAAGGTGAACCAACACATTTCCCATGCCATAGCAATACCCTCTTGTATAAGGACAAGATTTATCTAGCATCTAGTTCAAAGCATAAAATGAGCATTCTTCAAGAGGGACACTCAGTTCCCACTTCCCGCAATAGGGCACTTTCAAAACTTACCAAAGAGTGAAATAATAATTTTACTGGACATAGTTAAAGGCAGACGCCCAAAGATTCATTGCTAAGCATGAGGAATGCTAAAGGAATAGAGATTAGAGAGTCAAGACACTAGGAATCCTACAACCATTACCATGATCGAATCAGAGATGGGAAGAAATCTCCATGGATTTATAGGAGGGTTGCAAGATCAAAAGGGACTGATGTCATTCTAGTTTAGTAGACTAAATGACCAGATGTGCTCACTTCTACAACGTCCTAGCAATTCCAAGGTACAACAAGTTGCAAATGTTTCCTTAAAGTACATAACCTACATGGAAATTGGAACAATGGAATTCCAAAGGTCCATCATCAGTGACCATGATCCAAAATGCACAAGTAACTTCTTGAAGGTAATTCATGCAACGAATGAAACAATAAGCATACAAGGAAAGGACAGTGTGGTAATTCCAAGTAGGATATTTTGTACACCCACGACTACAACTCTACAAGCAAGAATCTCTAAAGAATAAAGGAAAGAGCATATTGGCATTTACATCTATAGACTTTACAAGCTACTCAAACAAATTGGGGAGGTATCATACAAAACTGTGCCATGAAACACTCCCCCCAAGATTCAAAATGTGTTCCATGTTTGCTACTCAGACAAATTGGGGATGTAGCATACAGAACTGTGCCACGAAACACTCACCCCAGGATTCAAAATGTGTTCCATGTTTCCTTCCTTGAGAAGTTCATTGGTCAAAAATAGTCCCATATGTTGAAAATTCCATGAGCTGGATGAAGAGGGACAAAACCATTTGGAACCAGATGGAATCCTAGACAACCGTAAAAGGATTTTTAATCCAAAGACGTGAATAAATACCTCATCAAATGGAAGGCGACTAGAGAACTCTTACTGCAACATCCAAGTCTGCCCAAGCTGGAAAGGTTTTTTTTAAGGGGTAAGCATGTTATACTAATATACCTCCCCAGTATCATTAAATAAGGACCATAATGTCCATAATGTGGTGTGTAATTAGTTGTAGTTATTTCACAGAGCTCATATTGCATTAATTAAGGAATACGATAGATAATTAATGAGCTGACATGGTCAATAAGGACCATAATGTCCATAATGTGGTGTGTAATTAGTTGTAGTTATTTGACAGAGCCCATATTGCATTAATTAAGTAATATGATAGATAATTAATGGGTTGACATGGTCAATATGAATCTTGAGTCTTAATATTGTAAATTAAGGAAGAATTGCTCAATGCAGGGTGTCAGTACAAATAGAAATGGCAATAAACCCCTGAGTGGTAGTAACATTGACCTCTTTCTAGCATTACAAAAAATTGCCCTTCTCAATAAAAAAAATTAAATAAAAACCATTGTAAGACAAAACACACATCCAGTTTGCTACAACCACAGTGAGGCTCCTCATGGAAACAATTATAAAGGAAAACAAAAGAATGGATAAACCATTAAACCGATCTCCAATGTGTTTGAGGCATTCTTCGATTTGCCTAATGTACACAACAACCCCTTTCAAACAGCTCTGTTGGATCCTTCCAAGGAAGGTGATTTAGGAAGTGCCCTAGATCAACAAGACTGCTATGAGGACAATAATAAACAGAGACCATGATAACAAAAGCTGGCCTCCCAAGATATTATGGGAACAAAGTGTATATACCAAAGAATCTGTAATTTTAGTTTAATTCACCATAAGTTGTCCAATTTTAGTTTAATTCACCATAAGTTGTCCAAGACATAGGAAATTGGAGAAGCTCATGTCGATTCTCTTGTGTGTAAGCGGCGATGTTTTCATTCTCAACTATTGTCAAAGAAATACCATTTACTAATGCATAAAAACAACTTTTAGTTTCCTTATAAAATTTTCATTTTAACACCTTTCAGTTTAGTTGTAAGATTTCCGTTTGAAAAAGGCAAGAGACATCCAAAATTTTCCACTCATGTCTAAACACTGATAAGAAACATGAAAAGAATCAATATGAACATCGAATTTGAATATTTTGGAGCTATATATGCATATAGGTTAGAGGTCAAATACATCTGAAATAGATACAGGGTGGGATGTGCACATAGAAAATGTGAACAATGTATGGTTGAAAACATTTCAGAAAATACAAACCACTGGAAAACACAATGAACTAAAACTAATAGCAATCGATCGGAAATAAGAGGACCTTATAATATGAAAAACACAGTAAGTAAATACTTTTGAAACATTCAGAAGTATTTATTTACGGTCACCAGTCTGAAAGTCCCTTTAACAGAATAGAAACAAGTTCCAAGCATGATATGAAAATGGGCAATGGGAAACATGCTTTATAGGAAATTAATATGAAAAAACAAAGTTAACTTAGCTTACCAGTATGAAACACACTTACATAATAGAATTAAATCCAGAGCATGATGTGCAGATGGGTAATGGGAAAGATGCTTTATAGGACCTTAATATGGAAAACATAACAAGTAAATACTTGGTGACCAGTCTGAGAGTAGTTTTAAAATAACATAAGCAAATTCAGAGCAGGATTTGCTGGTGAATAATGGGTAAAATTCTTTAGAGGACCTTTATATGAAAAATATAGTAAGAAAAATACTAAGATCGTTAGTCTAAGAGGGGTTTTGCAAAAATAAGGAAATTCCAAGAAGAATATGCAGAGGGGTAAATGGGAAAATGCTTTAATGATAGTCATAGGGTAAACTTATGCAGCAGAGACAGAGTCATAGACAAAATCCATAAGATTAGTTCCAGAAAGATAGCACATGGAACATAGGAAAACTAGTTCCAGTGCAAGATAGCCATATGAAATGTAACCAAAATGCATTGGGAGTAATTTCAGAGCAGAAGATGCATATAAATCATGGATAATTTGCATTACAAATAGTCACAGAGAAATATAATTGCATTTAAAATGTTTCCAGCACCAAATTTGCAATGAGATATAAACTGAATGTATGGAAAACGATTGCAAAACAAGTTATGAATAAGAAATCTAGGAAAACCCCACATCTAAGGAGGATATGCGCATGGGATTTTCACAAAATGGATGAGAAATAGTTTCAGCTCAAGATGTGCAGTTGGGCCATAGTTAAAATACATCAGACGTGGTTTCAGAAAATAAAGATGCTAATAAGTCACAAGCATAATGCATTTAAGAGAGTATTGAGCAAGATTTGTAGTTTTTTCACTAGTAAAATGCGAGTAAAATGCATGGGATAGAGCGAAGAGAAATATTTGTGATTGGGTCAAACAAAAAATGCAGTAATAGACCAGTTTGAGCCATCACAGGTAACGAGAAACATAAACAGTCTCACAGCTGAATATCCTCATGGATTTAAGACAAAACACATTCAAGAGATACACTTGAGGGAAAAATGTATTAAAAACTATTATCATGTTAAATAAATCATACGCCATGGAGGAGGAATGGTTATATAGTAATCGATTGGCAAATGAAGAAAACATTGAAAAATCATAACAAACTGCAAACATGGAAGATAACAGGATGTTGACAAAAGAACTGATAATCCCCTCAGTAGCCTGTTATCTACAACCCTTAAAGAATGACCTCAACTCAATCCCATGGGGAACATGTTGTTGTGTTATCTTGTGATATCCTATAGTTACTTGAGCTGTGGTGGTTTGTCCTAGGAAGGAAAAGGATCAAATGAAAGTCCTAGGTGATTTTTGAATAATAGAAACCCCTCAAACATGAACTCTAAGAAAAAGGTTTCTGTCTTGCAAGGGTCTTGTTTGAAAGGGTATTTAAGTTTTTAACTTCCAAAAAATTAAAGGTTGGCCTCATTCAAATAAGACAACTCAAATCATGTACTGCAATTTCAAAACCTAAATGATGAACTTTGTGTTTACATGTTTTAAGTGGCACATTTTGTTAAAAATATGGGTTGTCCCTAGCCATCTGTAACTAAAATCCAATGAATTAAACTACCACATAATCATGCTTTCATTAGTCATGTGTTCTTTGCAAACATCCTAGGTATCGGACCTTGTGCCAATTACAGTTTCCAAGTCCTCACAAGTTACAACTGTGTTGTAATCATGCATACCATTATAAATATTAATCATACAGGGGATTTATCAAGTCAAGGTGAAATGACAATGCAATCCAGCTGAATAGATTAACGGGCTCATGCAAAAAAACATATTTCTGATAGATCAAAATTTTAAAAATTCTCGAGAAAGCTTGTCCAGTGGTAAAATCAGGTTAGATTTCATTGCAAGAGTTGGCATGCTAAACTCATGTTAGACAACAAATAAAGAACAAGCATGAATCTTACTAAGATAAATTCGGTACATTTGTTGTATGTTGCTTACAATACAGAAAGAGGAAATGAATATGTGCTTTGAAAGCATATTTCACCTTGTCAACCACAGTAGAGAATTTGTGCAACTAGAAGAGCCCTTGGTTGTTTTCTCTTCAACTTCCTTACGCACAATATCATATAACAAACTATTTGTTGAAGGATCCAATTCGTACTTAGCATCCAATCTCTGCAAAAAGCATTTGGAAAAATAGTTATCTGACATGCTAGAAATGGGAACAATTTATGTTTAAAATATGCACTGTTTAAACTTTAGGTCAAAAAATAACCACATAATTGAACTAGTATTAAGTAATTACATGTAAGGGTAAGTAAAAACCAAATCAAAAAAATCAAACAACAATATGTGACTAAGAAACACAAAAATAGAAACATGAAATTTTGTTAAATGCTTTCAAATTATAAGAAAAATAAACACTCTGCCTTAAAATATATATTTTAGAAACTATGGTCATGAAAATGAAGACCTGAGTTAAACATTAGAGGAAATTTGGGGTCTAAAATGGGCCTTATAATAAAATGTTCCAACAATCAATTTTGTGAGTTGGAATTCAAGAACCAATAGAATTTCAATAAAATGAGTCAACCATAATGGTTGAATTGACATATTTGTCATAAACGAAAACTACTTTTTTTGTTCGTATTTTCAACATATCTCCCTATGTTTTCACTCAAATTTCAGGAAGGAGAGCTCGTTGGATGTAGAATTCAATTCTAGATACATTTAGTACCCACACTACATACTTTTGATGGACCCCTCTACCCCAAAAATAAGAAATACCTGAAAAACTGTGATGATGATGTCATCATCACGCTTTTTCAGGCATTTCTTGTTTTTAGGGTAGCAGGTTCGGTCAAACATACGCAGTGTGGGTACTCATTTTATGTGGAATTAAATTCCACATCCAACAAGCTCTCCCACTCAGAATTTGAGAAAAAACATAGGGAGATATGTCGAAAATACGAACAAAAAAAGTAGTTTTCTTTTATGACAAATATGTCAATTCAACCATTATGGTTGACTCATTTTATTGAAATTCTATTGGTTCTTGAATTCCAACTCACAAAATTGATTGTTGGCACATTTTATTATAAGGCCCATTTTAGACCCCAAATTTCCTCTAATGTTTAACTCAGGTCTTCATTTTCATGACCATAGTTTCTAAAAGATATATTTTAAGGCAGAGTGTTTATTCTTCTTATAATTTGAAAGCATTTAGCAAATATTCATGTTTCTAATTTTGTGTTTCTTAGTCACGTCTTGTTGTTTGAGTTTTTTTATTTGGTTTTTACTTATCCTTACATGTAATTACTTAATACTAGTTCAATTATGTGGTTATTTTTTGACCTAAAGTTTAAATAGTGCATATTTTAAACATAAATTGTTCCCATTTCTAGCATGTCAGATAACTATTTTTTCGAATGCTTTTTGCAGAGATTGGATGCTAAGTATGAATTGGATCCTTCAGCAAATAGTTTGTTATATGATATTGTGCGTAAGGAGATTGAAGAGAAAACAACCAAGGGCTCTTCTACTTGCATGAATTCTCTACTATGGTTGACAAGGTGAAATATGCTTTCGAAGCACATATTCATTTCCTCTTTCTGTATTGTAAGCGACATACGACAAATGTGCCAAATTTATCTTAGTAAACTTCATGTTTGTTCTTTAATTGTTGTCTGACATGAGTTTAGCATGCCAATTCTTAAAATGAAATCTAACCTGATTTTACCATTGGACAAGCTTTCTCGAGAATTTTTAAAATTTTGATCTATTAGAAATATGTTTCTTTGCATGAGCCTATTAATCTATTCAGCTGGATTGCATTGTCATTTCACCTTGACTTGATAAATCCCCTATATGATTAAGATTTATAATGGTATGCATGATTACAACACAGTTGTAACTTGTGAGGACTTGGAAACTGTAATTGGCACAAGGTCAGATACCTAGGATGTTTGCAAAGAACACATGACTAATGAAAGCATGATTATGTGGTAGTTTAATTCATTGGATTTCAGTTACAGTTGGCCAGGGCCAACCCATATTTTTAACAAAATGTGCTACTTAAAACATGTAAACACAAAGTTCATCATTTAGGTTTTGAAATTGCAGTATATGATTTGAGTTGTCTTATTTGAATGAGGCCAACCTTTAATTTTTTGGAAGTTAAAAACTTAAATACCCTTTCGAACAAGACCCTTGCAAGCCAGAAACCTTTTTCTTAGAGTTCATGTTTGAGGTGTTTCTATTATTCAAAAATCACCTAGGACTTTCATTTGATCCTTTTCCTTCCTAGGACAGACCACCACAGCTCAAGTAACTGCGGGATATCACAAGATAACACAACAACATGTTCCCCACGGGATTGAGTTGAGGTGGTTCTTTAAAGGTTGTAGATAACAGGCTACTGAGGGGATTATCTATAGGGTTGTAGTTTTTTTCATTCTTCCTCCAAAATTAATAACTATTATTTTATTATTTTAACTATTATTTTATCATTTTCCTTAGGAGGCCCATTTTAGACCTCAAATTTCCTCTAATGCTACATTTTTAAAAGATCGCATCTTAATGCCCCTTCACAGAACCTGAGAAAGGTTACATTTTGAATGCCAGGGGTATCTGATATATGTAATTTTGTCTTGCAAGAAATGAAATGACAATTTTTCCCATCAAAATAAAAAGATATCCTTAAAAAACCCATTCCCAGCTAGTCAGAATTAGACGTTTTTGAGAAAAAGCCAAAAACTAACCCCATTGATTACAAAAGAATTATATTTATCATAAGGATTCAAAAGTGACAAAGTTGAAAACAATAAGTGTTTAAATATAAAGATATTCTTTCATTAACGATTCAATATTGAAATTTTTATTGGCATAGGTTCTTGGATATTAATGATTCAATGAGATTCTTGAGTGTGTCTCTTAAATCCATCAAAATCTCAGTTTTTGCAGAGCGGGTCCCATATCTGCCATTCTGAGAGCATCCCACCTGAAATCCATCCATAACAGGTCTGAAAGGACTGCCATGTTAAGTAAAAACCCACTAAAATATCTTGCAAACAAATGTACTTAAAAAAAATAGGGAAGCAGTTTGTAGGGTCTCAAGAAAAAAACTACTATGCAAAAATTTAAGCAGATCTAAGCTATGTAAACTGGCATTGCCCAAAATAATCCAAAGCACTTATATTTATGGAGTTTGAGTCTCGTTTTTCATTGAGGGAAAACATGGTTACCTTCACTCCACTCGTACTCATAGCACGTCCTGCATATTGGAAATGCACATTCGCTACAAGAAGCAAAAATCTCTCCATCCACTGTGAGACCAATGTCATCACTACAAATATGGCAATTTGTGCACTCAAATTATGTAGAAGCTTAGGCGGAAAATTACCCATGAAATCCTATTAACTGTAATGCTATCAATTCAACAACACGATAGTATTGTTATCTGTAGTGCTAGTTCTATGAGATACATCTCAAAACCCCCAACTAAAAAAACATAATGCTGAAGCGGAGCTGGCCGAAAGTTAGTGCAGATGACATGCACTACTAAAATGGTTAATTGTAAAGGGACCTGAATGATTGTTTCAAACCAAACAATCCTCTGCCTTTGCAAACCCTGACCGTTGCAAACCCTCCTTTGTGTAAAAAGACTTGACCTCCGGCAGCACCTCCAACAACCTCCTCTGCGTGACCTCCAACAAACCTCCTCTGCGTGACCTCCGGATGTGGAGGTATATTGTATCGGCT
>LPNX010225296.1:13853-28061 GCA_001517045.1 Pseudotsuga menziesii
TATCCCTAGTGTCAAAGATCCTATGCCCTAGTGTCGAAATAGCCCTAGTGTAGGAATATCCCTAGTGTCAAAGATCCTATGCCCTAGTGTCGAAAATCTGACGCCCTAGTGTCGAAAATTCAACGGTGCTAAAATAATTCAAAAGGATCGGTGCTTTTCATCGTTACTATCCGACACATCCATATGATACGCCGGATGTCGTCGGATTCTATCGTCGGATTTTGGGTTCAAATCCTACTGTGTATGTCGATTACAACTAAAAACTCAAGCCATGAATCCAAAGGAAATGAACAACACTCCAGCTAGAATGAAGAACACTCTTATTCAAACTCTGTCCACTGTTTTTCTGTCTGAATTACCAACTCAGTCTTCAAATCGATGAAGGAAACAATTTTTCACTCACACGGTTTCTTTACAACAGTCGTAAAACACATAAAAACCACTCTTTACTTCTCACGAAGCCTAGCTCACAATGGAAATGGGAAACCTAGAAGGCAACATGGAGTAATGACGACCACAAGCTCACAGCTCGGTTGCACCAAACAAGAAACCCTCGCTCTCTTGCAAATGAAGATTAGGGAAAAAACCAAAGTCAACTTAACCATTGGTTTGATCCTCCACATACCCTTCTATATTTGTCATCGACATGGGTAACTTATCTATAGTCACGTATGCAGTTTTGAATCTGCATTTAAAATAATTACATATCAAATCCTATAACCATTAAATCAATGCAATTGCTATGTTTGCCAATAATATTTTACCTTTGAAATATTTCCATGCTTAGTATAGTAACTATAGGATTAAGACATAGATATTCTTCTAGGGTTTATTTTATAAATCAAGTTATTTTGCTAACTATGTTTGATATAGCTAAAAGATATATATTGTATATTAAACTATATAAAAATGAGATCTAAAGGTAGCCATTTGATTTTATTAGAGTTGGAAAGCAAAAGGTTAAATAGGACCAAGCAAAAATAAGATCTCATATAGTATGTTAATCAACAAAATTATCTCAAGAGTTTAATTAAACAAACTTGTAAACAGGTATAGTTTATAGCTAGTGGTACACCAGGAAGTCAAGGTATAAAATACAAATAAAATACAATCGAGATAAAAACTATAAAAGTTTTAAAAGGCATTCTTTCAGCTAGGAAGAAAATCTCAATCCAAATGCAGTATGGAGTTGGGGGAATAACTAAAAGGAGATCTCATATTGATATAAGAGTTTCAATTTTAACTCTAAACATCTAATCCATGAATATATAGTCCAAAGTCATTATAGGTATGTTTTTATTTTGAGGAAAACATTTAATTTAAACCCTAAAACAAGGGTAAATGTGATAGACATCAAACGTTGTTGAGTGATCTAAGCATTAAGCTGTGAACTTTATTTCTTTCCATTTAAGCTCTAAATTACAATTAATGTAAACAAGAATACAAGTATTCATTAAAATTTTAATCATAAACATCCAATTGATTTGAGGACAGTTGATAGTATTTGATCATGCAATTTTCTTAACTCATATACAGGTAGTTTTGTTTTCAATGTCCTTACAAAGTTTTAATGACATAGACAAGGTCAACATTACCTATTATGGAGACAAGAGGCATTTAAACCTTCTAAGTCTAGCATCATATTCATGCTAGGGAAGTATCTTCTTGACCTGAATATAAATATTATTTTTACTAGAACTTACGCTTACCTGTTAAAACCTGTAAAGATCCATCGGTCCCACTGTGTTAGCTAGAAGCTAATTAAGCCCCGATTACCCTAAGAATATTTCCCCTACTTGACAAAAGAAAACAATACTATACTTAGCATTAGTAAAAAAAGACAGTTTTCTTTTCTACTTTCTCTAAAAATGCCACTGCTAGGTTGAAACAATACTAATACAGTATTTAGAGATAAACTTTTGAGTTATACAGAACCTTGTAACAAAGTAATATTCATTTCTCTTGCAAACTGTTAATTATTCTACTAACCATTAGTGGTTCCTTAACCAGAACTTTTGACATTTTATGTCACATGAAAAGTTTTAAATTTTTACGAATTTTTGAGTTATTACATGTGGTATCAAAGCACAAGGTTCAGACACTAGGCCTAAATGTGGCTCAACTTGCATATGTGGAACAGTAAATTTAAACAAACATACTAATGTTATTTTGCTTTGAATGATATTCCAATAAATTTTTGTTTTCTGAGTTAATCATAGGTATGGATAGATTGGAAGAATATGCGGATGACGGATCTCCTTACACTGAACGAATAATTTTCAAAATGAACCTATATAAGAAGAGATAACTAATAATTATTCCGAACTACTACAAATAGTTAAGGAACTAAAAACAGAGATGGAATTAGTTAAGAATGAAAATGAGACAATTCTGAGAGCTTAGGAGGAGCTAAATAAGATTTTAATGGAAAGATTTCATACTGAGGAAAAAGATAAAAGAACCGAGTCAGAAGATATGGGTAATTAGCATAAAGATAAAAGGAATATACAAACTGTCCTAATTATGGATCCTGATTTTGATTCGGAACATCGATATACAATTATGAATACTGTGGTTTTTCTGACTCCTACTACAATTAACCACCACAGAAGTCTTGCTACAGAAAAAAGGACTAAACAAGTTAAAAATGAAAGTAGCTCATCTTCTGAAGTATATGGTGATTCACATAAACAAAACTTCCATTATACTAGTGATAGTAGTGAAGATAATCACCATACTATGAAGAGAAAGTTTAAACCTTATGAAAAAATCTCTAGGGAATTCAAGAAGATCAAGTCACCAACCTTTAATGGAGAAACTGAAAAAGGGGAAGAAACAGAATCCTGGTAGTCCGGGATGAAGAAATACTTCCAAATTTATAACTACTCTAATCAACTGAAGGCCAGGATGGCTATTTATAATCTTACAGGAAAAGCAGATATATGGTGGTAGGACTTAAAAAGAGTCAAAAGTATAAGGGAGAAAAATATAAATTGGAGTACATTTAAGAAATATTTCAAGAAGAAATTTTTATCTGAACAATATTATGAAGAAAGGGCTAAGGAAGTTTACGAGCTGAAACTGGAAACAATGAATATGAAAGAACTAAATAGTAAATTTATAAGTCTGTTCAGGTATGTGCCATATATTGTGGACGAGAAACCTAAGGTACAGCGGTCTCTCAGATGTTTACCTTATCATATAAAAGATAGAATTGAGTATGACAATCCAAAAACTTTAGAAGAAGCAATGCGAAAAGTGAATTTATTTTATGAATAGAATCATAAGAAAGAAAGTATGAATAACTGGAAGGCCAAAAGAAATAATAACTTTGAACAAAAAAAGAAATATTTTGTACCCAATCAAAATTTTAAGAATAGTAATACCAGAAAATTTCCTTGTAAAAATTTCCAAGGGAACAAAGGTAATTCATAGACACATCCAAACAATCAAAGGAATAAAGAATCTGCTAACAACCATAGTAACTATACAAAGAATTTTGAATGAAAGGAACCCATAAAGTGTTGGGAATGTAATGGTCCGCATTATGCATTAGTTTGCCCCAATTGAAAGAAGATTGTTAGCAACATACACACAATACATTAAGATATTATTGTTGGTGATCAAGCGAGGACAATGCCCAGGATCAATGTAGCATTGGAGAACCAACAAGTAGATTATCAAACTTTCATGGTGGAAGTGTAAGGTAAGATCAATCAAATATCTATATTTATTTTAATTGATTCAGGAGCTAGTTTAAGATATATTTCTCCTAATTTAGTAGAAAAGTGTAAGCTTTCAGTTGAAAATTTTGCAAGATCTTGGTTAGTTCAATTAGCTACTGGTGCAAATAGAAAACTAATTAGCTTTATTAAGAATTGTTCAGTAACTATGGATCAGTTTGAAACCTCTATTAAGCTCAATGTACTACCTTTAGGTTCATATGATATGTTAATTGGTATGGATTGGTTAGAACAACATAGGGTGGTCCTGAATTGCTTTGATAAAACATTTACTTACATAAATAATGATGGAGAGTTAATAAAAGTAAAAGGAATCCCTACGAAAATAGGCATAAGCAAAATTTCTTCTTTTCAGCCTAAGAGAGATGTTAGGAAGGGATGTAAAGATTTTTCCGTAACAATAATTAATGAAGAAAATACTAACAACAGAGATAAATTAAAACTAGAAGATATTCTGATTCTAAGGGAATATTCAGATGTATTTCCGGAAGAAATTTCGGGACTGCCTCCGAAATGGGAATTATATTTTACAATTGAGCTAGTTCCTGGTTCAGTGCCCAGCTCAAAATCTCCTTATCGAATCAATATAGTGGAATTAAATGAACTTAAGTCATAGTTAAAAGAACTTATTGATAATAATTACATTAGACCTAGTGTGTCTCCCTAGGGGGCACCTGTTAGTTTTGTTAGGAAGAAGGATGGAACTCTATGACTATGTATAGATTACCGTCAATTAAATAAAATGACTATCAAGAATAGATACCCATTGCATCGCATAGATGATCTATTTGATCAGCGACATGGAGCAACGATGTTCTCAAAGATTGATTTACGATATGGATACCACCGGGTCCGAATCAAGGATGAAGACATATTTAAAACAATTTTTAGGACTCGATATGGACATTATGAGTTTGTCGTTATGCCATTCGGGCTTACTAATTCCTAAGTTGTTTTTATGTGTCTGATGAATAATGTAATGCACAAATATCTGGATAAATTTGTGTTTGTATTTATTGATGACATGTTAATTTACTCAAAGTCTGAAGAGGAACATAAAGAACACTTAAAAATTGTCTTACAAGAGTTACGAGAACATCAAATTTTTGCAAAATTTAGTAAATGTGACTTCTTTAAAGATAAAATCCAATATTTGGGTCATGTGGTGACTAAAGAAGGAATTTATGTTGATCCCGAAAAGATAAAGGCAATCGAAGATTGGCCAGTCCCAAAAGATGTAACTGACGTCCGATCATTCATGGGGATTATTGATTACTATTGGAGATTCATTGAAGGGTTTTCAAGAATTACAAATCCTATAACCTCTTTTCCAAAAAAGGGAAATAAATTTGATTGGAATCAGAAGTGTGAAGACAGTTTTCAAAAGTTAAAAATGTTATTAACCACTGCACCAATTCTAAGAACTGTTGACCCTAATAAAGATTTTATAATATGTACTAATGCATTCAATGATGGTTTAGGTGGAGTATTAGCTCAGGAAGGACATGTCATTGCTTATGATTCTAATAAGATGAAGGTTCACGAGAAAAATTATGTGACCTATGACTTAGAATTAGTTGCTATCATACATGCCTTAAAAATGTGGCATCGTCATTTAATAGGAATGAAGTTTATATTAATGACAGGTGATAAAGGATTGAAATATCTGTTTGATCAACCTAACTTGAATGCTAGGCAAGCTAGGTGGCTAGTTTTTCTAAGTGAATACGATTTTGAAATACAACATATTAAAGGAAAGGAGAATAAGGTTGTTGATGCATTAAGTAGAAATGCAAAGCTAAATTTTACAACAGCTATCAGCACTTACAAGATAGACTTGCAAGAACAGCTATAAGATGGAATAGAACAAGATGAAAATTATCAGAAATTACAAGCAAAGCTAAGAGAAAATTTAATAGAAAGTCTAAGTACGGGGTACAACATGAATAAAAAATTATTATTATTGTATAAAGATAGATTATACATACCTAATGTACCTAACATTAAGCTGTTAATTTTAAATGAAGTTCATAAAACTCCTTATTCAGGGAATCCGGGTTATCAGAAAACAATAACCATGCTAAGAAAGGATTATTTCTAGCCAAACATAAAAAATGAATTGGCAGAATACATTGCTAGGTGCTTTGAATTTCAGCAAGTAAAAATTGAACATCAACATCCATCTAGGCTACTTCAACCATTGCCTATTCCTAGCTGAAAATGGGAGATAATTAGCCTTGATTTTATTACAGGACTACCTAGAAATCAAAACCTAAATTACTCAATAATGGTAGTTGTTGATAAATTGAGTAAAGAAGCCCATTTTATACCTGTAAAAACTACTTATAAAGCTGCAAATATTGATGATATTTTCTTAAAACAAATTTTTCGGTTGCATGGAATACCGAAGGTGATAATTTCAGATCGAGACCCTAAGTTTACAAGTAATTTTTGGAAATCTTTGTTTAAAGGGTTAAATACTACATTAAATTTTAGTACCTCTTTCCATCCTCAAACCGATGGACATACTAAAAGAGTAAATCAAGTATTGGAGGATCTACTTATAATGTATGTAAAGAAGCAGCCAGATAAATGGGAATATTATCTACACCTGGTAGAATTTACTTACAATAATCATTATGATCAAGCTTTAGCTAGATATAGTACTTTTCAAATTCTGTATGGAAGGAAATGGAATACTCCCATCTCTTGGAGTAATCCAGTGGACAGGTTAGTATTAGGACCTGAATTATTAAAAGAGATGGAGCTAATTTTAAAATAGGTACAAGTTAATTCGAAAATTGCGCAAGATCGACAGAAAAGCCAAGCAGACCTTAAACAAAATCCAAAGGAGTTCCAGGTACGTGAACATTTTTTTATTAAGGTGAGACCTAAAAAGAGTTCTATGAGGTTGGGTAGCTGTGCTAAGCTAGCACCCTGATATTGTGGTCCTTTTGAAATACTGTCCACGATAGGACATGTAGCATATCAGTTAGCTCTACCACAAAATTTAAGAGTTCAAAATATTTTTCATATTTCTGTATTAAAAAAATATGTACATGATGCTACTCATGTTATTAATTGGAATGATGTGCAGGTGAAACCCGAAGGATATTTTCTGGTGGAACCGGATTGTATCCTCGAAAGGAGGGAGATCTCACTTCGGAATCGCACCATTGGTCAGGTGAAGGTGCAATGGAAGCACCTTAGTCCAGAAGAAGCCACCTAGGAATTGGAAAGTCATATGCAGGATGCATATCCAATTCTATTTCAGCGGAACTCTGAGGACGAGGAATAAATAACATCGAGGATGATGTTATAAATTAAGGGGGTGTGTATGTCACATGCCCCAATTTCCAAAACAATTAAATTTTATTGAGGAACATTATGTTATATTTTATGCTAAGTTTGTAATTGATGACCAAGTGGGCTCAGGAATAATTAATGTATTTCAGAATATTTTATTAATAAATAAATAAATGATGAGACAACAGCTTAGGGAAGCTGTTAAAAGAGTGTTAACTGGTCACTTTATGGAGGAGACTACGTGGAGAGTATACTGACAAGTAGCAGCATCCTCAAACTACTTTTAACTATTGCAGGTGGCAACTTCCCTATATTTGTCGTCATGATTCCCCAAGAAAGTGGAATTGGAGCAGGTGGCTGATTAAGTAAAAATTGACCAAGAAGACCTAGACATTGATATAAAACTTCCCATTGAAGACACTTGAGGCTACTCATTCTGGAATTATGATCATTCAGTGTCAATGAAGTGCACGTGAGAAATTCGATGGAGGGGACTTACTGAAGTGAGTTTGAGGGGTTAACTGCTGAGAACTGAACTTATGCAACTGTTAGGCTGAAGTTCTTACTATTGTAAGAAGGATTGAATTACTGTTGTAATTTAACCAGTTAGGTGACAGAAGGTCTTAAGGATACATCCTTCACCCAGTACTCTACCAAAATGACCAGGAAATATGATCGGGGGTCCTAAGGAAGTGTAGATTAAGCTTTCTCCAGGAGTAGGTTCGGAGGAACAACCTCCTTAAGTTGTTGTCACCTCATTAGTTGACAGGTTTTTATTTGTTTGGGTTATTTATAATTTATTTGTTGTTTTTCAGTAAATATTTACTAGTTTTTCAAAGATATGCATGTTATTTTTTTGTTAGGGTTTATGCAGAAAAGAGCATTGTGTATTGATAAGATTAGGGATATGTATATTATGTTTAAAATAGTAGTATTATTGCTAAATGAAAAGTAAATAGATACAAATAGATATAAATTATCATATAGTATTTTTCCATGCCTTGTATAGGCAGTACTCTAGTACAATTGGTTGATTAGGTAGATGTGATGATTTATTTATCAACTTAGAATGAAAAATGCAAATGATTAATTTTATAGTTTGTATGTAATTCATTCTAGAAATTAGCAGTATTTTCTCTATCTACTAGAAGAATATGTATTATCTAATACAGTAAAAGAACAGAATATATATTAATTATTAGTAGCCATACTAATCACAGAACTATTATTAGTACTAATAGTTAACACAAACATAATAGATAAAGTTAAATAAATAAACATAGGAAGAGTAAACAAAATAGTACTTAGGGTTTGAACCTAGATAGTACTCCATAAGTTCTTATAATAACTTATTCTAAGTTCATATTTTCATTCTGCACTAAAAACAAATGTTTTTACTGTAAACTTCAAATATTTACTTAAGGTTGTCGGAAGATAGGTTTTATCCCTATCAAATAGACCTTCATACTCTTAATACTTTTATAAAATTTAACAGTTGTAATTAATTATTTATAAAAAGTAAAAATAGAAAAACAAAACCAAAGTTATTCCTGTAAATTCTATCTTATTATAGAATTGTAGGGTATTCAAAATAATAACCCTTCTGAGGAAAAACAGAGTACTAAATTTACTCAATAACACTGTAAAATTTCCAATAATATAATTAGTGCAAAACATTTAAATTACAGGAAAACATAAAAATTAAATAACATTGTTAATGATTTAAATAAGAGACAAAATAGAAAGTAGCGTAATGGCTCATAGGCCTTTTATAAATTTCAGTCGAGGCTTAAATCCTGCACAAAAACAAATCCTACCATTTCTTTTAAAAATAGAAAACAGTAAACCAAAAAATTTATAGCTACTAATAACCCTTGTTTGGTTACAAGTGCCAACTGAGTGAATAGTCTTTTCTTTTCATTAAAAACCCCCTTAAAAACTTGAGTAACCAAGTAGAGGTCGAGTAACATTGTCACGGCTAAGAGCTGAGTTTTTAAAAATTTAAGCAATAAGATTACATTGTCCAAGCCGTAAAGACTCTGTCAAGTAAACTCTAGGGAACGGCTGCAATAGCCTTCAACATTCTTGCACTTAATACCCTTTAGGGTTTTTAATATAAAAACAAAATAACAAGAAGTAATATAATAGTAAAACCCAAGCTAAGTCCTTAACCAGCGGTGAAATATCCTCATCTTCCAACCACCATAACTCATTGCAGGGGAAAAACGCTCAATGCAATCTGAGGCTTACCAGGGTTTGTGTGGTCGTGAATGGGAGAGTGGTGATTTCATCTAACACCATTTTCTGTAAGAGGAACCTGCACAGAAGAACAATTATTAGCCACAACATTTAAATGTTTTTGAAATTTATAACTTTCATGTATTAAATAACTTGACCAACAGTTTACCTGATAATATTATTGTTGGAGAATTTGTGAGCGCAAGCAGTTGGAGTAGCTCAATGGCACATGGGAAAGGAATACCCTGGACGAGTTGAATGTGTCGGTTACAACTAAAACCTTAAATCGCGAATCCAAAGGAAACGAGCAACACTCTAGCTAGAATGAAGAACACTCTTATTCAAGCTCTATCCATTGTTCTTATGTTTGAATTACCAACTCATTCTTCAAAACGATGAAGGAAATGATTTTTCACTCACACGATTTCTTTACAGCAATCGTAAAACATATAAAAACTAGTCTTTACTTCTCACGAGGCCTAGCTCATAGTGGAAATGGGAAACCTAGTGTTAGATTTTTATCATTCAACTAGCATTATGATCTTAGGATCTTTAATTGAGAGAATAATATGCACAACATTAAACACACGAGACAAGAGACACAAAGAATTTTCCTCGGGGAAACCATAAAGTAGAAAACCCTACAACTTCCTCAGAGATAGAATCAGCACCAAAAGTAAAACCTGAAAACATAAAGATGATCTCCCGACAGCAACAGTCTCTCTCTCTAATCCCAGAAACTTCTCTCTCACTCATGCACCCCAATGAGTGAGTGTGTGTGTGTGATAAATAGAGAGGCTCACTCTCTATTTATATTCTTTCATTCACTTGAATCCCACTCCAACATGTCGACCTCGCTTAACAATTACTTACTAGAGTTGACATCTCTAGGAGTGTCTAATAACCCTAGTTCCCCGTAACTTGTGGGGAATTTTCCTCATCCGACCAACAAGGAGGGTTATCCTTAACACAATGGTGGGGACTGTTGCCCCAACTTACAATGACTCGGCTAGGGTCAAATTCCCTAGGATATTCTAATAACCCTAGGGCCCCAAAACTGAGCGAAATTTAACCCTTGACCAAGAGGAGGGTTATCCACAATGACTTGACATGACTTGTTTACATTATAGAACCTCCTGATAGGAACATTAGGGTATGACATGACTCAAATACATTATAGAAAAATCCTGAAGTAAACATCGTGGTACAATACATAAGATATATAGATGAATACATTATGAAGTTACAAATACAGCAACACTCCCTCTTAACTAGGAAGGTATTCTATCGATACAATTTATCAGCACAAGTCTTCTTCTTTGTATCATCTGGATCATCATCGAGTCCTTGTCATCTTCAAGTCATGTTCATCTTCAATTCATCTTCATCATCGGTTTTGGATCATCACTCGATCTGGATCATCACTGGATCTAGATCATCACTCGATCTGGATCATCATCACTAGATCTAGATCATCACTCGATCTGGATCATCACTACTAGATCATCATCACTTGATCTGGATCATCACTGCTGGATCATCATCACGGGTGCTATCTCATGATTCTTCTTGTCACAGGAAGTTCTTTAGAGCCATCCCTTTTTCATGCTGGTTGTAGGCCTAGCCTCCATGTAGGTCTTCTTCAGTGCTTATATATGACCCTAAGTCAGAATATCCTGCCCAGCAGTTACATCTGACCATGAGAGGAACACATCCAACACCATGTTAGAAAGGCACGCCCAGCACTCACAACCACCAACATGATAGGATAGACCTACTATCGTCTGTGGAAAGGCTCAGCAATTACATCTACCAGCATGGTAGGACACACCTACTACCATCTGTGGAAAGGCATGACACTTACAATCACCAGCATGGTAGGAAACACCTACTACCATCTGTGAAAAGGCACAACACTTACATATGACCATGGAAGGAACTTAATCCTCTAACCATGTCATAAGGGCACCCAATCCTAGACTGAGGATTCATGGTAACTGACCAGGTGCCTCTGTTCTCCCAGAGAATGGAAACAACCCTTATATCTGATCAAGTGGGAACACATCCCTCAATCACATCAGAATGGACATGCACTCATATCTGATCATGTGAGAACACATCTCACAATCATATCGAAATGGCCCTCAGTCCCAAACTGATCTTTCCTGGTAACTAACTAAGTACCTCCATTCAAATAATGGCAACAAACCTTATATATGATTAAGTGGGAACACATCCCTTAATCACATTAAAATGGCCATGCACTCACATATGATCATGTAAGACTAGATCTCACAATCATATCAGAATGGCCATCATTCCTAGACCGAGTATTCCTGGTAACTGACCAGGCACCTCCATTCAAAGAATGGCAATAGCCCTTATATCTAATCATGTAGGAACCAATCCTACAGTCATATCAGAATGGCTCAGTAGTCATATCTGACATGGAAGGAACCAATTCTCTCACTATGATAGAATGGCTCAGCCCTTACATCTGACCATGGAAGGAACCAATCCTCTCACCATGTCAAAATGGCTCATGGACTCATCACTTCCCCTTGGAAGGAACCTCGATTTGGAGAACACCAAGCTTCTCCCTAAAGTATTCAAACTTCACTCTGGCTAATGGCTTCATCAACACATCAGCTATCTATTCATCCATTGCAATATACTAGAGCTTCACTGCTCCTCTCTACACCATATCCCTAATATAGTGATATTTTATCTCGATATGCTTCAACTTGTCATGGGACACCAGGTTCTCTAACAACTTCACACAACTCTGGTTGTCGTAACATATACAAGTAGCATCCAAATAGAGATCAAATAAATCAGACATTAACTTCCATAGCCATACTGCCTCACAACTAGCTGAACAAGCTGCAACATACTCTGCTTCAATTGTACTCAATGCCACACGGGACTGCTTCATGCTAAACTAAGAGATCACACATGATCCCATACTGAAGCAACACTCTGAAGTGTTCTTCCTATCAATAGCACTACCTGCTTGATCTGAATCAACATAACCCTCCAGTTTAATCTTCTAACTCGCCTCATACTTGAGCACATAATCAACTATACCCCTCAGGTACCTCAGAATATGCTTTGCAGCAATCAAGTGAACATGTCTCGGATCTGTCAAGAACTGGCTCAAGGTGTTCACAGCAAAGCAAAATATCTGGTCTCATGTTCATTAAGTATATCAAGGACCCAATCATCTGACGATACATCGTAGCATCAACCGTCTATGATGAAGCATCACTCAATAGATTCATGTTTGATGCCATAGGTGTGGTCATGGCCTTGCAGTTCACCATCCTGAACCTCTTCAGGATCTCTACTGTATACTTCCCTTGTCTGAGGAATATTCCATCCGCATTCTGCCACACATCCATGCCTAGAAAATAGTGCATCGACACATAATAGGAGCATCACTGGTATTCCACCTTCAACCTTGAATCAAAGGTTGGAATCCTCTTTACTCTTAGTAAATCCTAGAGTCATCAGTAATCTATCCATCATGTCGTACCATGTCGAACCTCAAGATATTCTACAGTCACTTCCTCTGAAGCAGAGCATCATTCTCCCTTTGTCTTTCGTACTCTATGCGTTGAAACATTCTGTACTGGAGTGACAAGTAGCTTCCTCTGCTACTAATATTCTATGTATCCATATAGGATCATTGGATACCAAGATCATCTATCTTGAACTTTTTCAAAATTTCTTCTCGCACCCATCTGTGAGCTTGTCATCCTCTATAGACTTTCATCTTCAACCTTGTAGCAAAGGTTAAGATATTTATCAAGCTCCTCATGTATGTGTTATCCCATGGGTGTCTTCTAAGCTCGTACAAGGCTTTCTTTCATTTGCACACATTATTCTTCCTATCATGTGACTTCACTTGCAGTGGCTGCAAATGTCTCTTCGTATTCTATGCCTTATTTTCATGAGAAGCCTCGTGCTACGAATATTTCCTTGTATCCCATGATGTTTCCATCTACTGCATGATGGAACTTCGAACTTCCCTTCATGTATCGATACTGCATCCTCGACATCATTCTTCTTGAACTAGTCTTCCCTTTCTTCTTGGCTACTTATTCATAGCTAGAAGCTTCCGCAACAATGATGTCGCTACATTCGTCATATTATTCTTCATCTTGGACTGTCGTAACTTGTTCTTCAGAACAAGTTTCATCATTCTTTGCTTGTAGGTGATTATGTATGCGATCTTTCCTACAATTCAAATGCATTTGTATGGTTAGAAAATTTTCATAAGGAATATTCATACTAGAAAATTCTTATGCATAAATATATGATCATGCAACTACTTTAGGCAATACAACATTCATCCATATCTCATGGAAACTTTCTAGATTCCTTCCATCTCTACCAGGACAACATTGAGATTGTGCACTAATCCAATATGTCAGCAAAGAGGTTTCATTCGAGATAAGCAGCAATGGAGAGTTGTATAGCACCATGAGCTACTTACCCATCACATGCATATTATTAGTATACTATCATTAATGCAAACATTCTATCACACATAATACATTAATTGAATATAAACAAATGCATAACAAAACAATACCACAAAATGACAATTGAATACTTATCTTTATTTGTTTTGTGGGTAGACTCCTTCTTCACCCTTCAGCTTCATCATCTTCTTCATTCATAATAGCATCATTTCTTCTTCAAATGATAAGATGGATAAGAGGTTCTTCAAAATTTGAGTTCTTCATATTCCTCATCACTTGAGGTATCTTCTTTGGATGGTGAGAGCTTGATATTCAGTTGCTCCCATATTCTATTCTCTTATTATGAGTCAAGCTTCTTCTTCTTCCCAGAGTCTATTGAAAGAAATCACTTTATTTTGGCACACATTCCTTGCATGAATGAATCCCATGATCTT